>JAJHPC010000020.1:3902500-4417500 GCA_024447665.1 Juncus inflexus
GAATATTCAATATATGGTTGAAAGCATAAAATCTAATTCTTATACCTTTTTATTGTTCGTGTGAATGTCATAAGCAAGAACACTTTCTTGCATGTTGAACATTTCAACGTATGGCTGAAAGTATAGAATCTCATTCGTTTACCTTTTCAGCATTCATATGAACACCATGAGCAAGAACATTTCTTGCACATCGAATTCTTTCAATATTTTACCAATGTGCTTTATCTTGTAACCAGAAGTCTGTATAGACTTCAACTCCTAACTATTAGGATGTGTAAGTTGTTGTAATGCAGGCAGATTGCTATACTCCCACTGAATTTCTTGAAATCAAGGTGGTCGTATCTATTTTGATTAAGTCAGATTCTTCAATTTACTTTGTCAAATAGATCCATCTTGAGATGCTTACTTTATTCCATGAATTTACCTTTCAGAATTCTCACGGTCACAAAACTCTTGCCATCAAAGATACATCCACATTAAAGTTCTTATAAAGGAATGTGAGTTTTATATCCTTGTTCCATCATTCACTATCACATTGTGCTATGGAAGTTAGATTTCGTAATAGCAACAGGTGAGAAACTCCTTTTACTATAGCCCATATTATAACTACTTTCTTTGCTATTTTAGGTTATCCATGTACTGTACGCAATGGTCATCAAGCCATTGGATGCTCCAATCAAGTTCCAAACATGATTGCTTGTATATGCGCTGCATCTCAGTTCTCATGGTCCAACCATTTTGAGAATATTGTCTCCTCACAGTCTCCTCGGTAGAAAGTCGACACATTCTCTATGAGCATCTTTTATGAGAGATCATACATCTCACCTTAATGTCTACCAGGTTTGTGAGGAGGACCTTATGTTTCAAGTGCAGCCTTATCAACTACTTGATAGACTCATTAATTGGTCATCGCTAGTATGTGGATCTCGAACCTATCGAGACGTATTACACTCCCACTGCTTCTTTAGGAGATGAGATCTCTCTTAAAGAAGTTTGAATTATGAGTAGCAAACAATTTGAACATGGATGTAAAACAATATCAAATTGATATTCCACAAATATTTATGAGATTGTTGTGTTGAGATCGTCAAACCTTTTGACACGAGTCGTACTTCAACCTTTAAAGACAATTTGGGACTATTCCAAACTCATATCACATATGGTGTCCTTTTGAGCCTTATGATATTCCGTGTTTAGTATATGCAAGAGTATAAACCTATAAGAGCCTCGGAGGCATAGACTGAATCTTCTCCAATAAGTTTCATTTTCTTCTTTATGTGCACATCGTGAGATGCTGCATATAGAATTAATTGTGAAACCTTTTCCACAATTTCTAAGATAATTGTCAAACTATTGACTCAAATACTTGCCACTTCGATCTGATCGAAGTGCTCTTATTATCTTGTCAAGGTAATGTTGAATTTCATTCTTAAATGCTTTGAACATTTCTAATATTTTGTGTTTCATTAAGTAAACCTTTTACTTAAAACACTTTAATATGAAAATCTGATATTCCTTATTTCTAGCCAGCTTGCTTTTTGTCTCTCATGCATCTATATGCATGAGACTAACCCATCAAATTCGTGATGGTTGCCCATTCTTGTCATCCTGTTCGATAAATAGAATTCGCACGCCTCAATTAATCCTAAATCCAGTGAGTCAAACTTTCCACATAGGGTGGAGTTTTAGAAATGCGATTCTTATTTTGTGACTTAGATGACATTGCTAGAAGTATGAAATCAATGGACTTATTATTTAGCATATAAAGGTTATTTTCTAAGTGAACATTTCAAATAGATTTATCTAGGAAAATTTTATTATTCCAATTAATAAGTTTTACAACCATTTTAATGCTAACGTCGAAATAACATTTATTTTATTACAAGTTCACAATGGCTAAATCAATAAAATCCTAGAGTTAATGTAGCAACTCTTGCTTCATTCCCCACTTGTAGGTTGACTTCTCCTCAAGCTAATCTTCTACTTCTGAGTAATATCCTGCACATTCAAAATGTGAGAATTACAGTAGATATCCAATATCCAAGTAGAGATTTAGAAAAAGGAGTACCTGAAATGGCAGCCATTGATTCTTCTTCTTGACATATCTTACATCCTGCTCTCCAGTGATCATGTATAGAACATGCAATCACTTCTTCCGATTCCTTGGGTTTAGGCAACTCCTTGCCTTTACTCTTGATCCAACTCTCCCATGCGACTTGTCTATCCAACTCCCTTTCCCTTTCAATCCTAAGGGCATCAATGACAACTTTTGCCTCTATGTCCTTCTCTGTCTGTTTAAGCATCTTATGCAATTCCATGATCGTCATCTCCATCCGACGCTTATGATATTCAGTAATGAACAAATCAATGCTCGGAGGAAGTGATCCAAGAATCATGTCAGCCGTGAATTCCCTTGGAATAGGCGAACCAAGTCTCTCTAAGTAATCAATTTGACATCTCATCTTGAACACATGAGTATCCATATAGGAACCATGAGCCATCTTGCTCTTGATTAATAACTTGGTGACCTTGTAGCGCTGAATATTAGTCTGCTTTCGGAACATTTCCTTAAGCGCCTTGATCATATCATAGGCATCCATGAAACCTATCTACTTCCGAAGCTTAGGTTTCATTCCTGCTAATATCATCCAGGCTACTTCATCAGAATCGTCAATACACTTCTGATAAGTATCTTGAACGACTCTAGAAGCGGTCGAAGGTGGTGGATTTGGAATGGGTGTCTCAAGGACATACAACTTTCCTTCACTCTTGAGAATAATTCTCAGAGTCCTAAACCATTCAGGGAAGTTTGTGCCATCGAGCTTATCCTTCTCAAGGATAGATTGCAAGTCCGTAAATTTCGAACTCAGTCTACAAGTTTAATATGCAATGTAAAGTTTATTATTTAAAATTAGAATTATTGTAATTTTGTTTCATATATTATACTCCCACTATTTTTCTTCAAATCAAACACCTTCAGTAGTATTGATTCGGAAACTTCAATTAAATGAGGTTTCATAGTGGGTCAAGATCCGTATTTCATTGAGCACTAAGTGCGCTTTGGCGCAACCCTTATTGCTCAACTATTTAGGTAGGAACATTTCCAATTGTATCATATACAACTCTTGCCTTTTATGGAATGAGCATCATATGCTCGGTGTATTATCCCATCTTGTGTCATGAGCCCAAGTCCGACTTGCTTGCTCAGTTAAGTTTAATCATGTATGATTATCGGCGAAATGGAATCCAGCACACTCAGCTTTGGTATGACCCATGCTGGACGCCATTTCCCGCGTACCTTCCTTTACAAAGACAATCCCCCATATGCTCAGCTTTGGCATGACCCACATGGAAGACTGTCTAAGTACAGAGGGCTTCAGTGACATGGGCGGCACTTCCTTACTTACCATTCTGAAGGATTTTATTTTTAGATTTATAAATATAAACATCACAGAAACAAGTCAAATATGGTATGAGTCTATTCCTCACGAGCAAGCATGAGGTTCCTAATCCTAGATCTATCTCCAGATTGCAGGTGAATCTTCAACGAACCCTTCTTTGTGTGTGTGCGAAGATCTAATGCCATCTTCTTAAGATTGCGCCACGATCTTTGTCTCGTAGTCTTCATATAATATCTATCCTAACAATTATCCTATTGCTAGAAAAGTAACGTACAATTTTGGATAACTCACTGATTGCCGTAAATTACAACTTTGGACAACTCACAGGGTGCCATAGATATTAAATAACATTACAAACATTCACACACAAGATTACATTACAGAACAATCACAGATCTAAGGCTCATACCATATTTAAATAAAAAATTCCATGTATAACAAAAATTAGGGTTTCCGCAAAATTCAGCCTTGTTCCGTTGGGAACGGAACTATTCCATTCTTAACGGAGCCTACGCTAAAAAACTGAGAATTTCCTGCATTATTCCATTCTTAACCCGCTGGAAATTATTATTTGGTTTTGTTTTAGCTCCGTTTCCAAAACGGATTTCAAAAACTATTTCTCGAAACTCTAAGAAATCATAATATCCAATATTATATTCCTAGAAACTATTTCCGTGATGTTTTGAAATAATATTTTCGAAACCCTAAAATTTATTATACTAGAATTTACTAAATTTTAAATATAATCGACGATTATTTCCTTAACGAACGCTCTGATGCCACTATTCGGAAACCCGTAGCCATGTACGTTACATGCGCTACGGAACCTACGGGTTTAACCCTCCCTAGGATCATCGTAAAGGAAATAAAGGTATGAGATTGTGCTATTAAAATTTATACCTCGGCTCTTCCTGATCCGGGAGAGAGAAGCGGATGTAGGTCTGAGCGAACTTCCGTCTTGCTTCCTTCTCCTTCGTGCTCCTAAATCTCGACTCAAACGAACTCCTTGCTTCTCCTAGGGTAAAGAAGCTGATCGCTCGCAAGTCTTCAAAGCAGAAGACCTCTACTAGTATCCACGTTGAACTTCGAATCGTCAGAATAACCAGACTCGGCTAGACGAGTCCGGAAATTCTTTCAGGAAGCGCTCTCTCTTTCTCACTTTATTACGGCAGCCTGGAGGCTCTATAATGTGTGTATAATAGAGGGGGACTGCCCCTCTATTTATACTAGAGAGGGAGGTGAAGAATTGCTTAGTTACTATAACTAAAACCCTAATTGCAGCACTTATCCATTCCCAACGGATCTATTCCGTTGCTAATGGAATATGATTTCCTAATCTGAAAACTTGGCTGTCGAGAAAGTTCTATTGCCAACGAAACTGTTCCATTGGCAACGGAACTGCTCTGTTGCCAACGGAACTATGCTGATTTTTGCACAATCATTCAAATCAATCATCCAATGATCAGTGATTTCCTTCACCTATTTATACAACATATGTATAACCATTTAAGAGCATTTCCTTCCCGACTAGATGTTGTTCTATGTGTGACCGTATAGGTTTCATTTAACGCTGGCAACGATCTTCCAAAGATCGTAAGTCATGAGTAACCTCTAGACTGGTGTCATGACTACCCATGTTAAATGAAATGATCAGCGATCATAAACCTATATGAATAGATATTTGATTATTCCTTTTGTTCTACGATATACATCTTGATCACAAGGCATGGTAATATGTCATCCTTGAGTTTGATCAAAGTCTCTTTCCTGATCGAGAATTAGATTGAATAAATACAAACTGATATTAACAACACATGTTAATCCATTTTGAGCATGGCCATGCATTTTCTTCAGTTCTAGTTCATCAGGGGGCCCAGAGATAACTCTCTCTTAATGAGAGGAACAAATCCCATCTTGGTCACTCACATTCGTCCTCATGATTCAGTACATACTTAATGATGGCCCTAATGATCATCCCGTTACGGATGACGTAAGATCATATTAAAGTATGCAGTTTCTCATACAGAAATTCATGGTAACCTCAGGTCGTAGGAACAAGCACACTATTTATATGAGAATCACTAATGACATATACCATGCATATTCTCATAGTGTGGTCAGTCCAGTACGTGTTCTCTAACACGTGTCTATATTCCAGACTTGACATCCCTATGTCCATGATCAACAGAACATGATCATCCAATCTGCGAATATACTAGTATGGATATGTAGCTTCTTACTTGAAGTACGTTTATCTCTATAAACATCCCACATATCACTAGGGACGGTTTAGAATGTCATTCGTTGGTTAACAGTTCTACTATCAAAATCACGTATTCTGATGACATGAACCCGAAGTGTTATTCATGGTCGATCTAATATACGTAAATATATCAGTCACCCATACACTCATTCATATATGAACTGAATAAACATGTTTCTCATAATCTAATCTCTAGTCCAACACTTTGGCCTAGGGCATAATTCCTTCACCAAGAGCATGCTAGAAATGAGAGGTATAATGCACATTTTGCATTAGCAAGTTGTAAGATGGTTCCCAACTCCTCGGTGAGTGCTCATATTCTGAAAATGAAGGGGTACCTTGATCAACTTGAGAAACTAGGGGCAAAGGTTGGCAATGAGATGGATACCGATTTGATCCTTAGGTCTCTTCCTCCGAATTTTAAGCCATTTATAATGAACTATAATATGCATAACATGGACAAGAGTCTCACGGAGTTGCACGACATGCTAAAAACTTCGAGGGGACTATGAAGACAAATGTTGTCAACGATGTTCTTTTGGTTCAGAAAGGCAAGGGTCAGAAGAGAAAAATCAAGGGCAAAGTCAAGGGAAAAGGTAAGGGCAAGGTGTTGTCCGAATCTAAGAGCAAGAAACCCAAGGGGGGGTGTTTGTTTCTTCTGCAACAAACCATGCCATTAGAAAAGAAATTGTCAGGCATACTTGGAGGATCTAAAGATGAAGAAGAAGAGTAGTGAGACTACTACTTCAGGTATTAATATTATTGAAATTAATTTATATACTTCCTCATCTTGGGTATTAGATACCGGATGCGGTAACACATTTGTAATAATGTGCAGGGGCTGCAAAGGAGTAGAAGATTAGCGAAAGGTGAAGTTGACTTGCGGGTGGGAAATGGAGCAAGAGTTGCTGCATTAGCCGTGGACATTTATTTATTATCTTTACCTTCTGTACTTGTAATAAATTTAAATAATTGCTACTATGTACCTGTTGTGAACAGAAATATTGTATCTGTGTCGAGATTGGTTTTGGATGATTTTAAGTTTGTTATTGAGAATAATAACTTTACCATAAGTAAAGAAAATCTTTTCTATGCGAATGGTCAATTAGAAAATGGTCTTTATGTTTTAAATCTTGATCATGAACATTACAAGTCTATCTATAGCATTAATACAAAGAGATTTAAATCTAATGATTTGAATCTGACATATTTCTGGCATTGTCGTTTAGGACACAAAAATAAGAAACGCATTTCTAAACTCCACCAATATGGACTTTTAGACTCATTTGATTTAGAATCATTTGAGACGTGCGAATCTTGTTTATTAGGTAACATGACAAAGGCTCCTTTCACAAAGAGAGGTGAGAGGGCAAGTGAGTTATTGGATCTCATACATACAGATGTATGCGGAGCAATGAGCACACCAGCTAGAGGTGATTTTCGATATTTCATTACTTTTACTGATGACTTAAGTAGATATGGATATGTTTACTTAATGAAACATAAATCCTAATCTTTTGAATTGTTCAAAATTTTCAAAAGTAAAGTAGAAAACCAGCTAGGTAAGAAAATAAAAGCACTTCGATCAGATTGAGGTGGCGAATATTTAAGCCTAGAGTTTGACGATCATCTTAAAGATTGTGGAATAGTTTCACAACTTACTCCTCCTGGAACACCTTAATGGAATGGTGTCTCGGAAAGGAGAAATCGAACTTTATTAGATATGGTTCGGTCTATGATGAGTCAAACAGATCTTCCGATATCCTTTTGGGGTTATGCCATTGAGACTTCCGCGCTCATTCTAAACAGAATTCCATCAAAAGCTGTTCAAAAGACTCCATATGAGATATGGACTGGGAGGAGTCCAGCATTGTCTTTTCTAAAGATTTGGGGTTGTGAAGATTATGTGAAGCGTCAAATTTCTGACAAGTTAACACCGAAATCTGATAAATGCTTATTTGTGGGATAGCCTAAAGAAACTAAAGGATATTACTTTTATAACCCATCCGAGAACAAAGTGTTTGTTGCTCGAAATAGTATCTTTTTTGAAAGAGAATTTATTTCTAAAAGAACTAGTGGGAATAAAGTACACCTTGAAGTAATTCAAGATCCACTAATTAGCAATGAACAACCATTGGAAGATCCACAAGTCTCTTCAAGAGTTGACGAGTCCGGTCTTGAAACACAAGATGCTTCTCGTAGTTCTGGTAGAGTTCGCCATGAGCCCGAGAGATATGGATTTCTCATGACTGATGATAAAAATATGGCGCTCATAGATGATGAACCCACATCTTACCAAGAAGCTATGAAGGATCCTGATTCTCATAAATGGTTAGAAGCCATGAAAACTGAGATGCAGTCCATCTACGATAATCAAGTTTGGAACTTAATTGATTCACTTGAAGGTTCTAAGACCATTGGGTGTAAATGGGCTTTCAAAAGGAAAACTGACATGGACGGAAATGTGCATACCTATAAAGCGAGACTTGTTGCGAAAGGTTTCCAACAAACTCATGGTATAGACTATGACGAAACTTTCTCACCAGTTGTCATTCTTAAAACGATTAGAATTCTGTTTGCCATAGCCGCATATTATGACTATGAGATATGGTAAATAGATGTCAAAACAGCTTTTCTTAATGAAAATTTACTCGAGGATGTGTATATGACACAACCCGAGGGTTTTGTTGATCCTAAGAATTCTAGTAAGGTTTGCAAATTGCAGCGATCCATTTACGGATTAAAGCAAGCATCTTGAAGTTGGAATCTTCATTTGGATGAAGTAATCAAAGGTTTTGGTTTTATCAAAAATGAAGATGAACCTTGTGTTTACAAGAGGGTTAGTGGGAGCGCAATAGTTTTTCTAGTACTTTATGCAGATGATATATTACTCATTGGAAATGACGTTCCGACTCTAACAAATGTTAAGACATTTTTAGGAAAGTCTTTTGCAATGAAGGACCTAGGAGATGCCACTTATATACTCGGCATTAAGATCTATAGAGATAGATCTAAAAGGCTCATAGGTCTAAGTCAAAGTACCTATATTGACAAAGTGTTGACACGATTTCGAATGGATGATTCGAAAAGAGGTTTCATACCAATGTCACATGGCATAAAATTGAGTAAGACTCAACGTCCTGCTAATCAGGAAGAATAAAATCGCATGAATAAAATCCCATATGCTTCGGCTATTGGATCTATCATGTATGCCATGCTTTGTACTAGACCAGATGTATCATATGCATTAAGTGCAACTAGCAGATATCAATATGATCCCGGTGAAAGTCACTAGACAGCAGCCAAGAATATTCTGAAGTACTTGAGAAGAACTAAGGATTCATTCTTGGTTTATGGAGGATTTGAAAGTGTAACAGGTTACACGGACTCAAGCTTTCAAACCGACAATGATGATTTTAGATCGCAATCTGGTTATGTGTTTTGTTTGAATGGAGGTGCAATAAGTTGGAAAAGTTCCAAACAGGACACTGTAGTGGATTCTACGACAGAAGCGGAGTACATAGCAGCTTCAGAAGCAGCTAAGGAAGCAGTTTGGATGAAGAAGTTCATTGAAGAACTCGGTGTGGTTCCTAGTATAGCAAATCCTGTGGATCTTTATTGTGACAACAATGGGGCAATCGCGCAGGCAAAGGAACCAAGATCGCATCAGAGAACCAAACACATACTTCGACGTTTCCATTTGATCAGGAAGATCATTGCAAGAGGAGATATTAAAATATGCAGAGTTGATGGTGATGATAATGTTGCCGATCCGTTGGCTAAACCACTTTCTCAAGCAAAGCATGAGGGTCATATTAGGTCGATGGGTATTAGATACTTGTTAGATTCGGCCTAGTGCAAGTGGGAGATTGTTAGTAGTATGCCCTAGGCCAATATATTTGAGACCTAGATGTATGGATTATGTTAAACAAACATTGTGTTTATTTAGAGATATTTTATATAATAAATGCATATTGGTTATTTTATTCTTATTACTAAAATGAACCTTGAATATGATATTCAGCTTTATATCATCAAAGTATGTGACTTTGATAGTAAAACTATAAAGTATTATGAATGATATTCTAAACCGTCCCTGATCATTCATAGGATGTTTGTGAGACAAACATACTTTATGATAAGCTATAAATGGACATCGGTATGTTAGTTGGTGATGGTCACGTTTTACCGATCATGAATAAGAGTTATTAAGTCATTAACGTAAGTATATGTTAGAGACCATATACTGGATTGACCCACCTTGATAATACTACATGGTTCGTGTCATTAGTTATTCTCAGTAAAGAATGTATCTGTAATCCTTAGACTTGAGATTATCTCAGTTTCCTACATGATAAATTTTATACTTTAATATAGTCTAACATCGTCTTTAACCGGGCGATCATAAAGATTATAATTAGGTATATACTGAATTGTGCGGAGGAAAGAGTTTAATTAAGATAGGAT
Organism: Juncus inflexus; assembly: GCA_024447665.1. Lineage (NCBI taxonomy): Eukaryota > Viridiplantae > Streptophyta > Magnoliopsida > Poales > Juncaceae > Juncus > Juncus inflexus. The sequence continues at coordinate 3,912,632 of JAJHPC010000020.1, forward strand.
TTGTTCCTCTCATAAATTGAGAGAGATATCTTTTGGCCTCTTGATGATTTGATTGAAGAAACGCACAGCCGTGCTCAAGTGAATTAATAAGGAGTTATTAATGTCATTTCATGTTCAATCAAATTTGGTGTCAAGAAATATTTATCGACCAACATAAGGTTGACACATACCTTCTTTTGGGTTTCGAATTCGATTTTGTTTCGTTTTGTTTTTCCGTTGCATTATGAACGGTTGAAAGCCAACAAAAAGATGATCACGTGATTACTCATTTGTCGGGAAATCATGACTTGCTCGACAGCCAGCCTGCCATTGCCAGTGATGTGTTTTGGACACCTTACGATGAATACGCGATAGTCTACCATCTATTTGTTCAAAAGAAAGAACTATGACACTACTCTATGTGCCATTGATTTATTTCTGGATTGCCGAGCGTTATCGCCCTAAGAGAGTGATGCGATAGTTCAGGTATCGGCAGAAAATACCCTCGAAAATAACTAACGCCGAAAAAGACATTGATAAAGATTTGCACCTCACGTAAAATGACCGCGAAAATGATTGGCATAAGGTTCACAAGAATTGGATTACACGCTGAAATGATAAATGGTATTGGTATTCAAAAATAGACCACCTCGGAGCCGTATAATCCTAGCGATTATGATGTATACATGAGTTGGTATAGAAGGAATTCCGATCCGTTGGTGTAGTCAACCATTACGTATGGTAAGAGCATGTACCGCCCTATGGTTTCAGGACAAAATCACCTCAAAACCACCTAAAAATTGCCTCAAAAGAGGGCTTTTTTGGAGGCGCCATTTACGTTAGAATGTGGTTGGGGCGGGGGAGGTTCCTCATTTTTATACGAGTGCTCCAATTATTGAATTAGTTCCACCAGAGACACTGGTGGAACTCCTTGTTCCGCTAGAAGGTTTGGCGGAACTAGTGATATATATATATATATATATATATATATATATATATATATATATATATTTTTTTTTTTTTTTTTTTTTTTTTTTTTTTGGTTAGAACCAAGTCAGAGAGCTAGGCAAAAAAAAATACCCAGTTCCACCAGATGTGGTGGCGGAACAGGCTATTTTCCTGTCCCTCCAGTCTCAAAAGAAGAATAATATAGGTTCCACCAGAGGTGGTGGCGGAACCATAAAATTCGTATTTTTTAGGCTAATTTACCCTTATCAATTTGGAGTTTAGAATGAAAAATAATTTTTAAGCAGTTCCGCCAAGGACCCTGACGGATGTGACTGTCAAATGGCAGAGTTCAACAAATATGCAAAAAAAGGTGTTTCTCACCAGAGGCTCTGGTGGAACCAACTCTGTTCCGCCAATAGGACTGACGGAAGTGGTAGTTGCTGAATTATTTTCTTAGTGCTATTTGATGAATTATTTTTCAGAGTGAGATTTAAAAAAAAGTCAATGCACAACCATGCAGTTTCATCGGTTTGAAACAGAAAAACTTACCTCATACTCGATTTTCACATAGGATTGGAGAGAAAAAAAAATTAAATAATTGTCAGTTTGCTCTCAGCAGCTCTCCTATAACTATTTCATATCTTTCTTTTATTCTCTCCAATGGAGATTTTTCTCCCTCATGCATCTTTACATTAGGAGAAAAAAGTTGCATCTGTTATAAAATAAAGAACAAAAATAATACAAAGAGAGAATTGGAAGAGACAAATTGTTTATTCAATTGTGAGTGTTTAAAATACAATAGTCATTGTCACTTTATATAGTAGAGGATGACTTCTGACGAAGAACTCTCTTATCTATTTTAGAATTACAATAAAGAAAATAATCTAACCTAAATAAATAGAATATATAGTAGTAAATACAACTCATTCTATTCTTATAAGTATTTCCTAATTTATTTTTATTTAAGAGTCAAATATTGAGCATCCACATTAATTAAATTCATAACAACATCCAAATTCACCAATATTCTTCTACTTCTCATGAGCTTCCTCTTCTCAAAGCCAATCATTGAAAGGAAACATCAACACCAGCTTCATATCTCAATATTTTTCACCTAACAAGACCTCCAAATTGCAATATTCACTGGGATATTTTGGGGATTCTCATTCATTTTAATTGGGAAGGAGTATATATAAGGGCCTCCAAAATAAAAAGAACTATATAAAATCATTTAAAATAGATAATAGAAAATAAATAAGAAAATATTAATATTATATTCATAGTTTTTTGTGATTTCATCGAGCACCTTCTTTTCACAATTTCATACAGTTTTTTGTAGCTTTCTGCACTCATAGTTTCCTGACATTCATTTCTCAACTTAATGCAATCATGGCTTCCGGTCGCTTTACAAAACTATGCTAGAACAGGCCCTAAAACATTGATTGAGGCTGAACTCCATAGGAACTCGGGGTTAGGAGGGTAAATAGTTTAGATAATATCCAAACCGATGCGAAACGGATCCGAAAATATTTGGAGATCCATTCAGATCTGGATTAGTATGTCAGTATAATATCCGAATCTGAACTTAGTAGTAAATTTCATTGCTGAATGCGGATTGGGATAGTCTCATTTTAGAGAATTGTCAAAAACAATTCATTTTGAATGAAATTGTCAAATATGAAATACTTTTTGATCCAAAATTTGTATTAACTTAAATATCTATTAGTTTAATAATTCAATATCGTTAAATATCTATAAAATTGAAAATTCAATAGTTCAATAATCCAATAAAGCCTTGCATTATGTAAGCAAACCCATCATCTTCTCTCTTACCCAATTTCTAATTGTAATGTATTTTTAACTAATTTTTGATATTTTTTGTTGAATAGTGATTACCTTTATAAAGTACAAAATTATTTCTTACCAAATCAATATACTCAAGAGTTGTAAACAGAATTTGTGCTGTGTATTATATATTCATTTTAATTATCCAAAGATAATTTGAATTTCTATCTTATTCGATATATTAAACCTTATTCGTATTCCTTTGATACCCGAATCATATCCATATCGTGTTCTGTTAAGTTCCCAATCTGTATCTGGAGAAATTATGGGCATAAATATTGCAATAATGCTATGGAGCATGACGAAAAATTCTGAAGGCATCCCTACAAAGTCTGTTATATAAATATTACAGCTAGTAAATGCATTAATTATTATTTAGTTTCTTTAATTAGCTCTAATATTTGCAAAATAAATCCTGTCGGGATACCGTCGGGATTTTTCATCATGCTTCATAGCATTATTGTAAATATTGTATGATCACTATTTGATTCTGAGCCTGTGAGTTATGGTTCCAAAGATTTTCTATAGGCCAGTATATATATTGTTGGATTTAGTCTATTTGTACTATAATAGAGTATGTATATTTTTGGCTGCTCATATTTATTTACAAAATTAATTAGTAGTAGTAATATATATTGGCCCAACCACTATTTACAACAATAAAATTCGACTTTTTTTTGTTTTAGCATTATTTTGAAGAATAATTAATCAGATAACACTGTTTTGAAAATAATTAGCCAACTAGCATTTCCGCCAGACCCTCTGGCAGAACTGGCCTGTCCTTAAACATAATTAATTAAGGAAAAAAGCCAGTTCCGCGAGGGTAAAATTTATTTTTTCAGGTTAAAGTCTCAATTTAGAAGGTCAATTAGCTCAAAAAAAATTACGAATTTAGCAGTTCCGCCAGAGGGCGGACCCTCTGGCGGAACCGCCTATTTTATATTTTTTGCCTCCAAAGATAGAAAAATTTAGCAAAAATAAAAAAAATTATTGTTCACCATAGTTTCACTGGAGCATCTGGCGGAACGGTGATTTTATTTAATTTTTTTTTTCTAAATTTTAATGGCTAGGGGTAGAAAAATATAAAATAGGCGGTTCTGCCAGAGGGTCTGGCGGAACTGCTGAATTCGTAATTTTTTTGAGTTAATTGGTCTTCTAAATTGAGAGTTTAATCCTCTGGCGGAACTGACTTTTTTCCTTAATTAATCGTATTTAAGGATGCTAGGCCAGTTCTGCCAGACTCTCTGGCGAAAGTGCTAGTTGGCTAATTATTTTCAAAATAGTGTTATATGGTTAATTATTCTCAAAAAAAATGTCACTTTGCAAAAAAATTCATAAAATTCATCATTTCAGTTAAAAAAAAAGATGTTATATTTCTTAACTTTCAAGAAATATATAATACACATCCATTATGCTTCTCCCAATTTACATTAATTGACTTCGGACCAATAGTGTAAGTTAGGTTTAACTTCCTTTTATAATAAAACACACATAAAAAAAAATTAATTAATTAAAATAGAGCCATAAACCCTCCATTCATGCCTATATAAAAACTTGATACGCCACTCCTTATGTCACAACACTTGCAATTACAAATAAATCACACTCCAAACTCTTTCCTAATACCCAATTAAATATATGGCTAGCTTTGAGATCCGTGCCATCATGGCTGCAACGATCCTCATTCTTCTTACCACGTCGCTCACTTCAAATGCAATCACATGCGGCCAGGTGGCATCCAACATTTCCCCGTGCCTGGCCTACGCACGCAACGGCAAGGGTTCACCGTCAGCCGGCTGCTGCAGCGGCGTGAAGGCTCTGAATTCCATGGCAAAAACAGGTCTGATTGTCCAACACATTTTACTGACCTAACAGTTAATAATGGTTTAAATAATTAACGTTTAATGGTAATAGGCCAATTTTTTTTTTTTTTTTTTTTTTGAAATAGAATGGTAATAGGCCAATTTATCTTTACAGTGACATATTTAATACTCAATTTGTTGAAGATGAACTTTAAAACGGGGACTACGAGTTCACTGAATTATGAATCACTCAGTTAGGTAATGTCTCACTTATGAACTAATTTTATATTTTCATTTATCAACTTTTATACAGGAACTGACCGTCAAACAGTCTGCAACTGTCTTAAGAAGCTCGCTAGCGGCTTGAGTTTCAATGCTGGCGCTGCTGCTGCCATTCCCGGCAAATGTGGTGTCCATGTGCCTTATGCCATCAGCACCTCTACTGACTGCTCAAAGTATGAATTTCTTTTCAACATATCTCTATTCCGATGGTAAAATTAGATAGTTCAGTAAAATTTTAATCCAATAGTGTGTACAAGAATTTTTTTTGTTTGCTCTAAAAAAGACACGTTGAATTCAATTTCTCATAAATTGCAGGGTGCACTAAGATTGCAAATAGCGGAAAATATTGATTAAAGAGGATATCCGCATGTTGTGTGACTAGCTTTCACATATTTATGTATCATATTTTGTGCCTCATCAATGTTGTCATGTTATTGTTGTCAGTGTTGTTAGTGATGTTGTGTACAGTTTTCTAGTTTGGAGTGATTTAATAAAATAATTGTATGTTTTGTGCTATAAAATTATACTCTTTCACAGTAGTCATTTAAATGTGATCGCTTATTAAGCTTTCTAATTCAAGCAGTAATATATTCTTGAACTATAGAAAAGCTCACAAGTTCAAATCCCAACGAAATACAAGAGTTTTTAAAAGGAAAAATATATATATCCCTCATTCACCATCCCGCCAATTCACCGTTTACCACTGGTAAATGAGCCCCACTTATATTCAAAATAAGTGAGCCCCGTTTATCAGTGATAAACGGTAGACTGGGGTGATAAATGATGGACTGAGGGGATGGTGGGGGGACGTGTATATAAACTCTTTTTAAAAAACAATCTTGTATAGCATGGCTTGTACTTAAAAAGCAATCTTGTATAGCATGGTAGAAAATAGAGCAGCTCAACTATTTCCTTCGTAAAATAAATAAAAATAAAAAGTAATTAAATTCAAACAAACTAATACTTGCGAATCTTTTTTTGCACATATATGAACATAGTAAATATAGCCTTTTATATCTATCAACATACTAAATATATAGCCATCAACCTCAAGACATCATTCCCATGACTCGTGTCTTGTCGTTTCTAGGCATCAAAAAGGGTTATGGATGTGGAGGAATTCATGACCATGGGTGGACCCAAAGGACTTTGTGTGTTTTGCCTGATATTTATTCATGTTTTGTAGATTATGATAATTTATATTAGACTTTCTGGTATTATATATTGTTTTGATATGGTATTTTTTGCGAGCATTTGATTTTTTTATTTTTGTATATTAATTTACTCTAATTTAGGCGTATTTTTTTATTATTTATAAATCCTTGGCGGGGAACAAGATTTGTAAGGATTTACGGATTCTGGTAGGGCGAGGACAAGATAGATTTTTTTTAATGAAACATATGGGGATCAATAGAGAATCTCCTCGAGAAATAGGTTGCGTAGGATGGGTGAGGGGGGTTGCGCAACCCCACCTTCCGCATCGCACCATTGGCATATGCAAACTCTCTATTTTTCTTTTATAAAATGAAAAATACAAAAATGATATAAAAGAAAATATAAAAATGAAGCAATAACATACACGATCCGAAAAAGCCCCTCCCCTCATACCCCATTCCCTCCATCATGACTTCCTGTGTCCACTCGATTTTTTCCTAAGGAGGACTTTTCTCAAGATGTATGCTCTATCTTCTTTTTTTGCATCTATCTTCCAATGGTTTCTATGTAGCAAACCTTAATATGTGCAACCCATTTTGCCCTGAAAGGGTCCGCGACTAATGATGTTTCACCACTTTGGGTGCATAGGCTTTGGGTCTAGGACCACTCTTTTCTCTCTATACTGGCATTTGGCAATTCCTTATCGGTGTCGCTTTGTCCTCTCTGCGCAACTTCTTTCTCTAGGACTAAATCAATGGAGGTGACCTTTCTCCCCTCCATGTTATCTATATTTTACACTCACATCCATTTTTTTTTGAAGGAACAGGCACAAGAAGCAACTTGTTTGATTCATTAATTAAAGCCTTGTTACATATATCACCCTCAATGGGTTACTAGCGTTGTTACATATATCACCCTGAATGGGTTACTACGTAAATGAAAGAAACAAAAGAACAACAGATACAATATTCCTAGATGTTGTTTCCTGCTTCCTCCGCTGCTTTTCTTGCACTTGCAAGAGGAAGTTTCCTCTCATCATTGAACACTCGTCGGTTCCATTTTTTCTAGATTCCCTAACTCAGCGCCGCCCATAAGGTCTCCCATTGCTTTCTCTTTTCCTTGGCTAGTCTCTTCCTAGTATTCAGCCTATTTTGGATGAAAGCATCTATCAGCGGATAGTTGACTGATATAGCTTGCTGGCAGGGGCGGAACCAAGGCACATTATTAGGGGGGGGGGTGTGTGTGTGTTGAGAGATAACATCATAGTAAAAAAAAGTAGTACCATAACACAATGCTTGAAATTAGCACCATGAAATAGTACAGATTTTTGTACCTTACAGTAGAACTAATTAAAATTTAATAACCTATAAAAGTAACACTTGTATAGTTATAATTTATTTTATTTTGAGAGCTTAGAAAATCCAAAACCACATTTGTGTATTTACATTTGGATGCATGTTAAAAGGACTATCCGCTTGTCAATGGATCGGGTTCAACCCGAATCCAGTAGATATCCGACCCGAACGGATCGGATCAAACCCGAAAAAAAAACCCATGGATCGGGTTCGGGTTCAAACCCGAAAACAAAAACGGGTTCAGATTGGGTTCGGGTTTGACACTATTCGATCCGTGGAAAACCCGAACCCGAACCCGAATCCAAAACTTAAATTATAATTAATTTTAATCTTACCATTCATGTTTCTCCAAATAAATCCTACCCATCTATTTTAATCGTGATTTTGAAGCTTGTTGAATTTGGGATATTACTATTTTGCATTTATTTGACTATTCGAACTATTTGTTATATTTGAACTATCAAAATATTTGATGTTTTGTATGGACAATTTGATGTTTTATTAATTTTATGCAATTTGAACTATTTCGTATTTTAAATATTTTAATTATTATTTGTTTATGAATTATATTGTAGTTTTAATTTTGTATAAATTAGGTCAAAATTTGTAAAAAATGAACTTATTCCGGATTTCGGGTTTACCCACGGATTTCGGGTTATCCCCGGGTTCGGGTTCGGGTTTGAAATAAAACCCGTAAAGTTTTCGGGTTCGGGTTCGGGTTCGGGTCAAACCCGAAATTTTCGGATCAGTTTTTGGTAAATGGCCAAACCCGAACCCGACCCGGCCCGTTGACAAGCCTAGTTCAGACGAGACCTACTTTTCTAGCTTTAAGTTTTCAACTTTTCTCATATAACCTACTTTCTCAATATTTTCAATTGGACAACTCTATACTAAACAAGAGGGGCCAACCATTATTATTTGAGGAGTGAAATATAAACTATAAGGACTTAGTATTGATTTTTTAAATTTATAAGGGGGGCCATGGCCCCCTCTAGGCCTCCACTTAGTTCCGCCTCTGCTTGCTGGTTAATTGCCAGTCTCCAAGTGGAGATGCTATAGGAGCAGCTCGTGAGGAGACGATTCCTCATTTCAAAAGTTTCCCCACATAGTCTACATGTGTCGTTGTGGGGCCATCCCTTTCTTCTAAGGACATAAGCCGTGTTTATAATCTTATGTGCCGCCAACCAAAAGAAAAATTTAACCTTTCGTAGGGCTTTAATTTTTTCGAGTAGTTTCATCCAGTGGCATTTGATACAAGGGTTGTGTTGAGGAATCCATAGCCATGTATGATACATGCACAACGGAACCTATAGATTCAACCCGCCCTAGGATCATCATTAAGGAAATAAAAGTACGATATTAACTATTAAAATTTATATCTCGGATCTTCCTGATCTGCGAGATGAAGAACGAATGTAGGTCTGAACTTTTATGACGTACAACCTTCTCCTTCCTGAAGCTCGACTCGAATGAACTCATTGCTTCTCCTAGGGTAAAGAAACTAATCGCTCGCTAGTCTTCAAAGTAGAAGACCTCTACTCGTATCCACGTCAAACTGCAGATGCACGGAATAACCGGACTCAGCTAGACGAGTCCGAAAATACTTTCCGAAAATAACTCAAAACTCTCTCTCTCTATTTCTGTGTATTAGGCGGCGTCTAAGGCTTCTAAATTGTCTATCTAATAGAGAGACCCTGCCCTTATATTTATAATAGAGAGAGAGAGAGGCGAACGATTGCTCAGTTACCATAACTAAAAATCCTAATCTGCACCTATTCTGTTGCCAACGGAATAGGTATTTCCATAACGGAATACTTGGCAGCTAAGATTATTACAGTTTCCATATCTATTCCGTTGGGAACAGAACTATTCCGTTGCCAATGGAATGATAGTGTTTTGTTCAATCAATTATCCAATAATTGATTATTTCGTTCACCAATTTATACATCATATGTATAACTGTTTTGAGGCATATTCATCCCGTATGAATGGAGTTCATTGTGTGACCGTGTAGGTTCCATTTAACACTTGCAATGATCTTTTAAAGATCGTAAATCATAAGTAACCTCTAGACTGATGTCATGACTATCCATGTTAAGTGAAATGATCAGCGATCATAAACCTATCTGAATAGATGTTTGCTTATTCCTTTTGTTCTATGATATATGTTATGATCATAAGGCATGGAAGTATGTCATCCTCGAGTTTGATCAAAGTCTTTTTCCTGATCGAGAATTAGACTGAGTAAATACAAAATGATATTAATAACACATGTTAATCCATTTTGAGCATGGTCATGCATTTCCTTCAGTCCTAGTTTATCATTTAACTTTTTTTTAGTCTATATATTCCTATGAATTAGTTTATCTAACATGTGACTTGAGTGATTATGTTAGCTGAATATATATTTATATATTTTTATTATTTTAAGTTGAATATATATCTACAACACTTGTTAACTATTATCAATATTCAAATATTACACCTTCTTATAATAACGAATTATTCATTCTCAAAAATTATATTATCCAATTTCTTTTACATGAATTCACATGATTGCAAAGAAATTTTACACTATGAGACAAGGATGGATTTACGGAGGATTTCCGGCTTTTTTATGAAATTTGTTTGATTGGTATGATTTTTATCATAGGGGTTTATATATATATTTATTTGGAAGGTCTTTATACATATTAAGGTCCATTAATGTAGGTAGAAGAGAGAACATAATAAATTATATATATAAAGATATTAGGAACTTATGTGGAAACAAAAAATAGTGATTTTAGTGTCATTTGGAGATTTTTGCTTTCATTGCATAAGTAGATATAATATATGAGAAATCATATAATATTATATCCTTACTATGCATGGGCCAGTGTAATAGTATTCTTATTTTTATTAACATTTACAGGTGATGAGATGTCTATCTCTAATTTGCTCATTCGATAAATTTTTTTGTAATTATTTATGCTTATAGTAAATAATATAGTACTAAAAAAGTGAATTACGTAAGGACAGTTTAGAATGTCATTCGTTGGTTTACAGTTCTATTATCAGAGTCACGTATTCTGATTGACGTAAACCCGAAGTGTCATTCATGGTTGATATAAAATATTTACATTCATAACCCATATACACAGATATATAAGAAACAACCTTTATTGAATAAATAAAAATGTCTTAATACATAGTACATTTCCTAGCACAAATACATTTGGCCTAGGACACTAATCCTACAGTCTCCCACTTGCACTAGGCCAACTCTAAGTATCTTATACCCATAGACCTAACATTACCCTCATGCTTCACTTGCGGGAGTGGTTTAGTTAATGGATCGGCGACATTGTCTTTCAATGGCACTCTACATATTTTAATGTCACCCCTTCATATGATCTCCCTGATCAGATGGAAGCGTTGCAATATGTGCTTGGACCTTTGGTGAGATCTCAGTTCCATTGCTTGTGTGATCACTCCATTATTGTCACAATATAGATCCACTGGTTCCGAGATGCTCGAAACTACTCTTAGCTCCTCCAAAAAGTTCTTTATCCAAACAGCTTCTTTAGTCGCTTCTATTGAAGAATCTGCTACAGTACATTGCTTGGAACTCTTTAATGTCACTGCACCTCCATTTAGGCAAAGTAAATAACATGATTGCGATTTAAAGTCGTCTGAGTCTGTCTCGAAGCTTGCGTCGGTGTAACCCTTTACAACGGTCTCACCTTTCAGATCTCCATAGACTAGGAACAGGTCCTTAGTTCTTCGTAAGTACTTAAGGATTCTTTTAACAGTTATCCAGTTACTTTCACCTGGATTAGACTAAAACATGCTTATTGCGCTCAATGAGTATGATACATCTGGTCTTGTACATATCATGGGAAATGACATCCTATAGGTGAAGCATATGGGATCTTGTTCATGCGTCTTCGTTCTTGCTCACCTGTAGCACACTGTGTCTTACTGAGAGAAACGTCATGTGACAATGACATAATCCTTTCTTGGATTCTTGCATTCTGAACCGTTTCACGACCTTGTCTTGATGGTGTTATGCCCTAGGCCAAAGTATTTGTGACCTAGATGATGGATTGTAATAATAAACATAATATTTATTCTAAGATATTTCATATAATATGTGTGTATAAGTTATTTTAATATAATTAAAATAGACCATGAATATGCAATTCAGCTTTATGTCATCAAAATACGTGACTTTGATAGTAAAACTATAAAGTATTATGAATGCTATTCTAAATCGTCCATGATCATTTATAGGATATTTGTGGAGACAAATATACTTGCAGATACATATAAATATATATTTATATACAAGCTATAAATGTACACCGTATATTAGTTGACTGATGATTATGCTTTACTGATCATGGATAAATAGTTATCAAGTCATTAACATAGGTATATGTTAGAGACCATATACTGGACTGACCCACCATAAGAATGCTACATGTTTTACGTCATTAGCGATTCTTGTAACATAAAGTATTTATAGTCCTTTGACATGAGATTGTCTCGGTTCCCAACATGAATAATTTTATACTTTAATATAATCTAACACTGCCTTTAACCGGGTGGTCATAACGGTTATGATTAGGTATACAATGAATCTTGTAGAGGGATGAGTGCAATCAAGACGGGATTTGTTCCTCTCATAAATGAGAGAGATATCTTTAGGCCTCTTAACGAATTGAACTGAAGAAATGTATGGCCATACTCAAATGAATTAATAAGAGTTATTAATGTCATTTGTTCTTGTTCAGTTTAATTTGGGATCAAGAAATATTAATCGATTTATATAAGGATGATATATTACATGCCTTATGATCGATATAGATATCATGTGACAAAGGAACTAAATACGTGATTGTTGATTTAGGTAAATCGGATCACCGATATTCACTTAAATTAGGTAGTCATGATGGCTTTCTAGAATCCGCTCATGATTTATAGACTGTCAAGTCTATTGCCAACATTAAGTGAACCTACAGGGTCACACACAAAGAACAAACTGAAACGGGCGCAGAAAATCCTAGCGACTTATATGATGAGTTGCATAAGAATGTCACAAAATATATTGTCATCTTATGTGATAAGATGTGCTATATATGTATATAAAGACTATGAGCACAAAAGATCATGTAATCTAGAAGAGTCTAGTTGATGGCATATGGATAATGATGAGTGATGCCATACACATCTTTTAGTGTGAAGACACATGACTCTTTATCTCTATAAAGGACATAGAGGGCTCCAAATTCACAACACAACACATCATTCTCTCTCATTATTTCTCATTCTCTTTTGTGAGACAAAAGAGAGAAAATATACTTTCTAATTTGTATGACAAAATTATGAAAGGGTGCTTTCCTTTTGTATGACTAAAATGAAAGAGTGCGATTATATGAGAGGAATTATATACATCTTTTGTGCGATAAAATAAAAAGAGTTTTCTTATGCAAGAGGAGAACAAGCTACTAGCATATATATTGTTCTTCCTCCCGTTTTAAGAAGTTTGTTTGTGTGGACACCGGTAGAGGCGTTCGTACTTTCGGCGCTTGTGATCTATTTGGCCTAAGAAGATGAGAACGGTTTGTTGAGAGTTTTGGTGGAGACCGATTGTGTGTGCGGTAGATGACTTCCGCACTATCCGACCTAGACGGACGTAAAATTGGTTAGGACGGTGACCGGTTTAGCGACGCATAAACAACACGCATGGTTTGAGCGTCACGAATTAAGCGTAATCCGAAAGGTATCTTTAAGATTTATTTCTTTGATTTAACCGATACGCACGGATCCTCGGATTGGTTTTGGACGGAATTTTTATTTTCCGCTGCGTTCTGCACGCCTGAAACCCAACATGTCTATGTATGTACTCTGACTCAGACCTATAAGCCTTCTAGATCTATCTCTATAGATCCTGATTCTTAGCACGTAGGAGGCTTCTCCTATGTCTTTCATCGAGAAATTATCTCCCAACCATTTATTGACATTCAATAATGTCGGGATGTCATTTTCCATGAGTAATATGTTATCTACGTAAAGCACCAGGAATACTAGCATGCTCCCACTGAATTTCATGTAAACACAAGGCTCACCTACGATTTTGGTAAAACCAAAACTTTTGATAACTTCATCAAAACGAATGTTCCAGCGTCGAGACGCTTGCTTCAATCCATATATGGATTTGTGACCAAGAGATGCGATTCAAATGTCACATCCAAAAGACGCAACGAAAGGTTACGACCAACGGATGCGACCAAAGGGTGCGACCAAATGGTGCGACTAATGGGTGTGACCAAGGGATGCGATTCAAATGTCACATCTAAAAGACGCGACGAAAGATTGGGACCAATAGATGCGACCAAAGGGTACGACTAAAGGGTGTGACCAACAGATGCGATCCAAATGTCACGTCCATAAGGTTGCGACGAATGGGTGCAACCAAAAGGTGCGACTAACGGGTGTGACCAAGGGATACGATTCAAATGTCACATCCAAAAGACGCGACGAAAGGTTGCGACCATAGGGTGTGACTAAAGGGTGTGACCAACGGATGCGATCCAAATGTCACGTCCATAAGGTTGCGACGAATGGGTGCGACCAAAAGGTGCGACTAACGGGTGTGACCAAGGGATGCAATTCAAATGTCACATCCAAAAGACGCGACGAAAGGTTGCGACCAACGGATGCGACCAAAGGGTACGACCAAAAGGTGCGACTAACGGGTGTGACCAAGGGATGTGATTCAAATGTCATATCTAAAAGACGCGACTAAAGGATGCGACCAAAGGGTGCGACTAAAGGGTGTGACCAACGGATGCGATCCAAATGTCACGTCCATAAGGTTGCGACGAATGGGTGCGACTAACGGGTGTGACCAAGGGATGTGATTCAAATGTCACATCCAAAAGACGCGACGAAAGGTTGCGACCAAAGGGTGCGACTAAAGGGTGTGACCAACGGATGCGATCCAAAAGTCGCGACGAAAGGTTGCGACCAATGGATGCGACCAAAGGGTGCGAACAAAAGGTGCAACTAACGGGTGTGACCAAGGGATGCGATTCAAATGTTACATCCAAAAGACGCTACGAAAGGTTGCGACCAATGGATGCGACCAAAGGGTGCGACCAAAGGGTGCGACTAACGGGTGTGACCAAAGGATGCGATTCAAATGTCACATCTAAAAGACGCGACTAAAGGATGCGACCAAAGGGTGCGACTAAAGGGTGTGACCAACGGATGCGATCCAAATGTCACGTCCATAAGGTTGCGACGAATGGGTGCGACTAACGGGTGTGACCAAGGGATGTGATTCAAATGTCACATCCAAAAGACGCGACGAAAGGTTGCGATCAAAGGGTGCGACTAAAGGGTGTGACCAACGGATGCGATCCAAATGTCACGTCCATAAGGTTGTGACTAATGGGGGTGCGACTAAAGGGCGTGACCAATGGATATGATCCAAATATCACGTCCAATAGGTTGCAACTAACGGTTGCGACCAAGAGGTGCGACCAACGGGTGTAATCGACATGTGCAACTAAGAGGTACGACCGAAAAGGTGCAATCGCAAGAGTTGCGACCTCTTGAATAGTTGTGTCTTCATGAAAGGGTGCATACCATGAATTGACTTTTTGAAATGGTGCATGTGATGCATTATTTCATGAAAAGTTACATGTGATGTATTGAATTCATGAAAAGATGCCTATGATGTATTAATGTGTAGAAAAATGTGTGGTGACAAAGTTGACCAAGTGCTGACCATGTTGATCATGGTGACAGTTGACTGTTGACCCATTGTGTTGATTGTGGACTATGTTGACATTTGATTGTATTGACTGTTAATTGTTGACAGTTGACAACACTAATTTACCCCTCGACTGTTAACCATTAAATTGGTCAAAAGTTGTTCATTATCTGGTCAAAATATTGACCATTGACTGTTGACCTTGTCAAATGTTGATTGTTGACCGAGTCAAATGTTGACCAAATCAAACATTAAGTTTTGACCTGCCAAATGTTGATAATAATGACCGCGCCCCGAATTCGCATTCGTAAGCCTTATATATATATTTTATAAATGGGTAAATAATCGAAACATAATATGATTATGTTTATATTTGATATATTTGTTGATATGTGTTGATATAATGAGAGAGTTCATTAGGCATAACACATACATCATTGAGATGAAGGAGTTCATCGTCCATCATGAAAACATCATTAAGATGACAAGTTTATTTTAAACCACACATCATGGCAATGAAAGAGTTCATCGATTTCTATACATAGAGATAAGATTTCGAAATACAATCTAAGAAAAATGTCATGGAGATGAAACATATATTAGGAAAACTTTATGTTAGTTCATAAAGATCAAGGTCATGATATATCATTGTTATTATCTTTATTCTATTAGTACATGTGATGTTCTTTGAATATTGCATAATAACATTTAATATTAAATAAAATCCCTCAAAACAATGTTAAGTCATGAAGTGCCTTCCATAAGTCTAAATCTCTCGATACTCTGATCGACCCTGCATAGGTCATGCCAAAGCTGGGAATGTAGGGACAATCTTAGGAGGAGAGAATGCGGGAAATGAGAGCCTACATAGGTCATGCCAAAGCTGAGTGTGTTGGGTACTATTTTGTCGATGATTAGACATGGTTTGACTTAACTGGGCTATCAAGTCGGACTTGGGCTCGGGGCATACGATAGGATATATACGTCGGGCATATGATGCTTATCCTATGTTGTTAGAGAGTTGTATGAGATACAATTGGAATTATTCCTACCAAAATAAGTTAACTTCTGGGCGATGAGCCAAAGCTCACTTAGGACTTAATTGAAATATGGATCTTGTCTCACTATGAAACTTCATGGATTGAAAGTTACCAAATCAATGCGATTGAGGGTTATTGATTCGATTAAAAAATAGTGGGAGCCATTATATGAAATATTTAAAGAATAATAGTCTTTGCATATTATTCAAATCGAATAGTATATCTATTTATGTCTCACAATAGGTCCTTGAGAAGGACATATAACATAAGATGCTAATAATCGTTAACACGAACATGGACAAGTGTTGTCAATAATGTTCTCGTTCTTAAAAGGAACGTAAAAATGACACCCAAAGATAAGGGCAAGATGTTGCCGACGCTTCGGCCTTAGATAAGAAATTAGAATCTTTTGCAGTGAATCGGTTCATTGAAAGAAACCATAATTTCTCAAGAAGATATGAAAAAGGGAATGAAAGTATAGTGTGACTATCGCTTCAAGTATTTTTGTTATAGAAACTAACTTGTCTATTTCACATCATGTGTATTAGGTACACAATGTGAAACACACATTTGTGAAAATGTGCTGACAAAGTTGTAGACTATTGAGTAAATATAATGTTAACATATGAGTGACAAATGTAGCAAAAGTTGTTGCATTTTCTCAAGTAACTGATTTATTTACATTATCTTTTTGGACTTATCACTGACATAAATAATTGTTATTTAATGTTGACAATAAATTTTGTATTATCTATAGTTCGAGTTTATCTATGAATGGTTATTAATTTATTATTTGAGAATAATAATTTCACCATTCACAAATGTCAATTTTCTTTGGAAATATTCCAATAGAAAAATTACCTTATGTGTTATATCGAACAAGATAATTATAAGTCTATCTATAACATTAATATTAAGAATTTAAATCTAGCATTGTCGCTTGGTCTACTTAAATAAGATGAACATTTATTAAATCCATTAAGATGGATTTTCAAATTCATTTGATTTTGAATCATTTGAAACATGTGTAACTTATTTATTAGACAAGATGACATATACATCTTTCACAAAGTAAGGTGAAAGCAACTTACTTATTGGCTCTCATACATAGTGATGTATGTTCATCAATGGGTGAAGGTGCTAGAGAAAACTACTTCATCGCTTTATTGAGACAATAAGTTTGAATATTTTGAAAAGTTCAAAAGTTACAAATAATGAAGTAGAAAATAAAACTTGTCTTCGAAAAATCAAATTTCTTTGATGAGATCGAGGAGTTGAGAACCAAGTGTTTGATCATCATGATAACTATCTCGAACTTTATTAGATATAGTTCCATTATGATGAGTCAAATATATCTTCCATTTCTTTCGGGGTTACACTCTTATTGCGTTCATACTGAATATAATTCCATCTAAAGCAGTTGTAAAAGACTCCATATGCGATATGGACTGGTAGGTGTATCAGATTATTTTTTATCAAGATTTGAGGATATGATACTTAATTGAAGCATCATGCATCTAATCGGATTAGTGCTTATTGTGGAATATCCTAAGAAAAGTAAATGATATTACTTCTATAATTAATATGAGAACAAAGTGTTTGTTACTCGAAAATTATATCTCTCTGGAAGAAGTGTTTCCAAATTAGTGGGAGTAAATTTGAAAAGTTCAAATTTCACATACTGAAATTAATGCTCGGATGGAAATTAATTCAGATTTCAACTAGTGATTGAGTCTGCAATTAATCAACTAGACTCTCAAGATGTTGAAGAGTCTAAGTATATAACATAAGTGTATTCATGTAGATCTATTAGAATCTATCGCAGGCCCGAAAAATATAGATTTTTCGAGTCTAATGATAAAAATTTCGTACTCATAGATGATGAGTCCACATTCTACTAATAGACTATGATGAGTCAAGGCTCTAATGGTTAGAGACTTTGAAAGTTGA
Organism: Juncus inflexus; assembly: GCA_024447665.1. Taxonomy (NCBI): domain Eukaryota; kingdom Viridiplantae; phylum Streptophyta; class Magnoliopsida; order Poales; family Juncaceae; genus Juncus; species Juncus inflexus. The sequence continues at coordinate 3,930,753 of JAJHPC010000020.1, forward strand.
GATGTAATCCATGTCAAACAATCAAGTTTTGAATTTGATTGATCCATTAGATGAAAATACGGTTTTAAAAGAAAGACCGACATGGATAATGTGAAAACATATAATGCATGATTTGTGGTTAAGTTAAACTCATAGTATAGACTATGATAATATTTTTCTAAGTTATCATGCTTATGTATTTTAGAATTTTTTCTTGGGCCTATGTTCATAGTATGACTATAAAAGATGTCAAGTGGATGTCAAGACGTTGTTTCTTAATAGAAACATATGAAAATATGTATATGATACAACTTGAGAGTTTTGTCTATCCTAAAATTTTTGAAAAGAGTTTGCAAGTTGCATAAATTCATTTATGAATTAAAGAAAACATCTATAGGTGAATATTTATTATTTGATGAAATAACCAAACAGTTTGGTTTTATAAAAAATTAAAGATAAATCTTATGTTGACAAGAAATTCAGTGGGAACATAATTACATATGATGTGAATTAAGTGTAACAAGCACACATAAGTTTAATCTTAGTGAAAGTCACTAAATAATAATCAAGAGTATGATTATATACTTGTGAAAGATAAAGTATTCTTCTTAGATTATGTGGACATAAAAATATGCAAAGTATTTGCATATGAGAATGTTTGATAATCCATTTAAGAACCCAATCCCTTAAATGATGTTGATCATGTTAGGTCAACTGGTATGTGATACCACATAGATCAATGAGTATGAGATACTTGGTTGATTTGGCCTAGTGCAAGTGGGAGATTGATGATGTTATGCCCTAGGCCAAAGTATTTGTGACCTAGATGATGGATTGTAATAATAAACATAATATTTATTCTATGATATTTCATATAATATATGCGTATAGATTATTTTAATATAATTAAAATAGACCATGAATATGCAATTCAGCTTTATATCATCAAAGTGCGTGACTTTGATACTAAAAACTATAAAGTGTTATGAATGCTATTCTAAATCGTCCCTGGTCATTTATAGGATATTTGTGGAGACAAATATACTTGCAGATACATATAAATATATATTTATATACAAGCTATAAATGTACACCAGTATATTAGTTGACTGATGATTATGTTTTACTGATCATGGATAAATAGTTATCAAGCCATTAACATAGGTATATGTTAGAGACCATATACAAGACTGACCCACCATAAGAATGCTACATGTTTTACGTCATTAGCGATTCTTGTAACATAAAGTATTTATAGTCCTTTGACCTGAGATTGTCTCGGTTCCCAACATGAGTAATTTTATACTTTAATATAATCTAACACTGCCTTTAACCGGGTTGTCATAACGGTTATGATTAGGTATACAATGAATCATGTAGAGGGATGAGTGCAATCAAGACGGGATTTGTTCCTCTCATAAATGAGAGAGATATCTTTAGGCCTCTTGATGAATTGAACTGAAGAAATGTATGGCCATACTCAAATGAAGTAATAAGAGTTATTAATGTCATTTGTTCTTGTTCAGTTTAATTTGGGATCAAGAAATATTAATCGATTTATATAAGGATGACATATTACGTATGATCTATATAGATATCGCGTGACAAAGGAACTAAATACGTGATTGTTGATTAGGTAAATTGGATCACCGATATTCACTTAAATTGGGTAGTCATGATGGCTTGCTAGAGTCCGCTCATGATTTATAGACTGTCAAGTCTATTGCCAACATTAAGTGAACCTACAAGGTCACACATAAAGAACAAACCGAAACGGGCGCAGAAAATCCTAGCGACTTATATGATGAGTTGCATAAGAATGTCACAAAATATATTGTCATCTTATGTGAGAAGATGTGATATATATGTATATAAAGACTATGAGCACAAAAGATCATGTAATCTAGAAGAGTCTAGTTGATGGCATATGGATAATGATGAGTGATGACATACACATCTTTTAGTGTGAAGGCACATGACTCTTAACCTCTATATAAGGACATAGAGAGCTCCAAATTCACAACACAACACATCATTTTCTCTCTCATTATTTCTCATTCTCTTTTGTGAGACAAAAGAGAGAAAATATACTTTCTAATTTGTATGACAAAATTACGAAAGGGTGCTTTCCTTTTGTATGACTAAAATGAAAGAGTGCGATTATATGAGAGGAATTATATACATCTTTTGTGAGATAAAATAAGAAGAGTTTTCTTATGCAAGAGGATACCAGCATATATATTATTCTTCCTCCCGTTTTAAGAAGTTTGTTCGTGTGGACACCGGTAGAGGCGTTCGTACTTTCGGCGCTTGTGATCTATTTGGCCTAAGAAGATGAGAACGGTTTGTTGAGAGTTTTGGTGGAGACCGATTGTGTGTGCGGTAGATGACTTCCGCACGATCCGACCTAGACAGCCTAGACGGACGTAAAATCGGTTAGGACGGTAACTGGTTTAGCGACGCATAGACAACATGCATGGTTTGAGCGTCACGGATTAAGCGTAATCCGAAAGGTATCTTTAAGATTTATTTCTTTGATTTAACCGATACGCACGGATCTTCGGATTCGTTTTGGACGAAATTTTTTTTTTCCGCTTCGTTATGGACGTTTGAAACCTAACATGTCTATGTATGTACTCTGACTCAGACCTATAAGCCTTCTAGATCTATCTCTATAGATCCTGATTCCTAGCACGTAGGATGCTTCTGCTTGGTCTTTCATCGAGAAATTATCTCCCAACCATTTCTTGACATTCAATAATGTCAGGATGTCATTTCCCATGAGTAATATGCCATCTACATAAAGCACCAGGAATACTACCATGCTCCCACTGAATTTCATGTAAACACAAGGCTCACCTACGCTTTTGGTAAAACCAAAACTTTTGATAACTTCATCAAAATGAAGGTTCTAGCTTCGAGACGCTTGCTTCAATCCATATATGGATTTCTGAAGCTTCCAAACCTTACTAGAATTCTTAGGATTGACAAAACAATAGAGTTGTATCATATGCATGTCCTCAATCAGATTTCGGTTTAGGAAAGCTGTTTTGACATCTGCTATGGCTAATAGAATTCTGATGGATTTAAGCATGGTTACAGGTGAGAAAGTTTCGTCATAGTCAATACCATGAACTTGTTTGAAATCTTTCGCCACAGGTCTTGCTTTGTAGGTTTGTATCTTTCCATCCATGCCAGTCTTCTTCCTGAAGACCCACTTACATCCGATGGTCTTTAAGCTTTCGGATGGATCAATCAAATTCCAAACTTGATTGTCTTGCATGGATCGCATCTTGGCTCTTATGGCCTCTAACCATTTATGAGAGTCATGACTTTTCATAGCATCTTGGTAGGACGTGGGTTCATCATCTATGAATGTCACATCATCATCATTAGACACGAGAACTCCGTATCTCTCGGGCTCATGATGAATCCTACTAGATCTATGTTGAGTATGTTGTGTTTGAGGCTCACCAACTCCTTGAGAGCTTGATCATTCGTCCATCATAGGTTCTGTGACTATAGGTGGGTCTCGAATTTCTTCGAGTTGTACTTTGCTCCCACTACTTCTCATAGAGACAAACTCTATTTCCAAGAAGGCTCCATTGCGAGCAACAAACACTTTGTTCTCTGATGGTGGTAAAAGTAATATCCTTTATTTTTCTTAGGATATCCCACAAACAGGCACTTATCAGATTTGGGTCCGAGTTTATCGGAAAACTGACGTTTGACATAAGTCTCATATCCCCAAATTTTAAGAAAAGACAACTTTGGACTTTTCTCCATCCACATCTCAAATGGCGTCTTTTGAACCGCTTCGGATGGATTCCTGTTCAGTATGAATGCAGCAGTCTCAAGAGCATAAGCACATAAAGACATTGAAAAACTCGTTTGACTCATCATCGATCGAACTATATCAAATAAGGTTCGATTTCTCCTCTCAGACACTCCATTCCATTTAGAAGTTCCTGGAGGAGTCAATTGTGAAAGTATTCCACATTCTCTGAGATGATCTTCAAACTTTTGACTTAGATATTCGCCTCCCCGATCAGATCGAAATACTTTAACCTTATTGTCAAGTTGATTTTGTACTTGATTTTTAAATTCTTTGAACACTTCAAAGGAATCATACTTATGCTTCATTAGGTAGACAAAACCATATCTACTGAAGTCGTCCGTGAATGTTATGAAGTACTGATACCCACCTCTAGCTGGCGTACTCATTGGTCCACATACATCAGTATGTATGAGTTCTAATAAGTCATTGACCCTTTCGCCAACTTTTGTGAAGGGTTTCTTAGTCATCTTGCCAAGTAAACAAGACTCGCACGTCTCAAATGATTCCAAATCAAATGAGTCTAAAAATCCATGAGAGTGGAGTTTAGAAATGTGTTTCTCATTTATATGGCCTAAGCTACAGTGCCAGTGGTATGTTGTATTTGAGTCATATGGTTTGAATCGTTTAGTGTTAATGTTATATATGAACTTATAATTCTCTTTCTTAAGATCTAGCACGTAAAGACCTCTTTCTAATAGGACATTTTCATAAAAAAAATTATCCTTTAAAATAGAATAATTATTATTCTCAATAACAAATTTATAACCATCCAAAGCTAGTAGAAATAATATTTCTACTCATAGCAGGTACAAAATAACAATTATTAAGTACTAATACAAGTCTACTAGGCAAAGTCAATAAATAAGTTCCTATGGTTAATGCAGCAACTCTTGCTCCATTTCCCACACGCAGGTCGACTTCGCCCCTAGCTAATTTTCTACTCCTTTGTAGTCCATGCACATCATTACAAATGTGAGTACTACATCCGATATCCAATACCCAAGATTTATGAGTAAGTGAATTAGTTTTAATAACAAAAATACCATAAGCGATAGCCACACTACCCTTCTTGATTTCGTCTTGATAGAGTTTGCAGTTTCTCTTCCAATGGCCAACCTTGTTGCAATGGAAGCAAACTCCATCCTTGTCTTTCTTGATCTTAGGTTTAGGCAACACCTTGCCTTTAACCTTGCTCTTGTTCCCGGTCTTCTTACCCTTCTTCTTGTGAACCATTAGCACGACTTTGACAACATTTGTTTTCATGTCCTCCTGTGCGTTCTTAAGCATCCCATGCAACTCGGTAATGGATTTCTCCATCCGATGCATATTATAGTTCATGGTGAATTGCTTAAAACTAGGAGGCAATGACCCAATAATTATGTCAACAACCAATTCTTTGGGCATAGGGTAACCAAGCCTCTCCAATTGATCAAGATAACTCTTCATCTTGAGTACACGAGCACTTACAGATGAACCTTCAACCATCTTCATATCAGTCAAAGAGACGGTCACTTTATAGCGCTCAACTCTAGCCTATTCTTGGAACATTTCCTTGAGAGTTACGATCATATCTTAAGCACCCATGTCCTCGAGTTGCTTCTGAAGCTTGGAGGTCATGGCCGCTAGCATGAGACAAGCTTTCACCGTGTCGTCTTTGACGTATTTCGTATTTAGCATACGCATCTCAGGCAGCCCTTGCGGCTCCCTGTTCTGGTTCCTCTGGGTAAGCCTCTTCTATGACATACAGTTTATTGTCAGCCTTGAGAACGATTCTCAAGTTTCTAAACCAGTCAAGGAAGTTAGACCCATTGAGCTTATACTTCTCAAGGATAGTTCGCAAATTCAACCTCGTTGAATTGTTATTGTTTGCCATTATTCTACAAGTTAAAATATAAAGTGTCATTATTATTTATTCATTGGGGTTGTTTTTTCTTTTGGTATTTCTTATATTGTACTCCCACTATTTTTCTTCAAATCAACAACCTTTAGTAGTATTGATTCGGAACTTCAATTAAATGGGGTTTCACAGTGAGTCAAGATCCGTATTTCATTAAGTATTAAGTACGCTTTGGCGCAACCCTCAATACACAACTATTTAGGTAGGAAAACTTCCAATTGTATCATATACAACTCTTTCCTTTTATGGAATGGGCATCATATGCTCGATGTATTATTCCATCTTTGTGCCCTGAGCCCAAATATGACTTGCTTGCTCAGTTAAGTTTAACCATGTATGATTATCGGCGAAATAGAGTCCAGCACACTCAGCTTTGGCATGACCCATGATGAACACTCATTTTGCATACCCGCCTTTGCAAAGACAATCCCCCATATGCTCAACTTTGCTATGACCCACATGGAAGACTGTCTACGTACTGAGGGCTTCAGTGACATGGGGGGCACTTCTTTACTTAACATTCTGAAGGAATTTATTTTAGATTTATAAATATAAACATCACAGAAATAAGATAAATATAGTATGAGCCTATTCCTCATGAGCGATCATTTGGTTTCTAATCCTAGATCTATCTCTAGATTGCTGGTGAATCTTCAACGAACCCTTTGTTGTGTGTGTGCGAAGATCCAATAGTATCTTCCGAAGATTGCGCTAAGATCCTTACCTTATAGTATTGATATAATATCTTTCCTAACAACTAACATATTGCTAGAAAAAGTAATTTATAATCTTGGACAACTCACAGGTTGCCATAATTATAACTTTGGACAACTCACATGTTGCCATAGATATTAAATAAAATGCAAGCATTCACACACAATATTATATCACAGAACAATCACAAATATAAGGCTCATACCTTAATTTTATATATTTAAATTCCATGTATAACAAAAAATAGGGTTTCTCGCAAAATCAGGCTTATTCCGTCGAGAACGGAACCGCCACTGAAAAATCATGAATTTCCTGCGTTATTCCGTTCTCAACGGAACTATTCCGTTAGGAACGGAGACGTACTGGAAATTCGTATTTCCCTTTTGTCTTAGTTCCGTTTCCAAAATAGATTTCGAAAAACTATTTTTCGAAACTCTTGGAAATCATAATATCCAATATTATATTCCCATAAACTATTTTCGTGATGTTTAGAAATAAAATTTTTAAAACTCTAAAATTTATTATACTAGAATTTACTAAATTTTAAATATGTAATCGGCTACTATTTCCTTAATGAACGCTCTGATACAACTGTTGGGGAATCCAAAGCCATGTACGTTACATGCGCAGCGGAACCTATGGATTCAACCCACCGTAGGATCATCATTAAGGAAATAAAAGTAAAAGATTAACTATTAAAATTAATACCTCGGATCTTCCTGATCCGCGAGATGAAAAACGGATGTAGGTCTGAACTTTTTTGACATGCAACCTTCTCATTCCTAAAGCTTGACTCGAACGAACTCTTTACTTCTCCTAGGGTAAAGAAACTGATCGCTTCCTAGTCTTCAAAGCAGAAGTCCTTTACTCGTTTCCACGTCGAACTACAGACGCACGGAATAACCGGACTCGGCTAGACGAATCCGGAAATACTTCCTGAAAATAACTCAAAACTCTCTCTCTCTCTCTCTCTCTATGTCTGTGTATTAGGCGGCCTCTAAGGCTTCTGAATTGTCTATCTAATAGAGAGACTATGCCCTTCTAGTTATACTAGAGAGAAAGGCAAACGATTAATCAGTTACCATAACTAAAAACCCTAATCTGCGCCTATTCCGTTGCCAATGAAACTATACCGTTGCCAACGGAATAGGTATTTCCTTAATAGTGGGATCCATTATATGAAATATTAAAAGAATAATAGTCTTTGCATATTATTCAATTCGAATAATATATCTATTTGTGTCTCACAATAGGTCCTTGAGAAGGACAGATAGCATAAGATGCTTATAATCGTTAAAATGAACATGGACAAGTGTTGTCAATAAAGTTCTCGTGCTTAAAAGGAACGTGAAAAGCACTCCCAAAGATAAGGGCAAGATGTTGCCGGGGCTTCGGCCTTAGGTAAGAAATTAGTATCTTTCGCAATGAATTGGTTCATTGAAAGAAACCATAATTTCTCAAGAAGATATGAAAAGGGAAAGAAAGGATAGTGTGACTCCGCTTCAAGTATTTTTGTTGTAGAAATTAACTTGTCTATTTCACATCATGTGTATTAGATTCACGATGTCAATCACACATTTGTGAAAATATGCTGACTAAGTTGTATACTATTCAGTAAATATGATGTTAACAGATGAGTGACAAATGTAGCAAAAGTTGCCGCATTTTCTCAAGTAACTCATTTATTTACATTGTCTTTTTGGACTTATCGTCGACATATATAATTGTTATTTAATGTCGACAATAAATTTTGTATTATTTATAGTTCGAGTTTAACTATGAGTGGTCATTAATTTATTATTGAGAATAACAATTTCACCATTCACAAAGGTCATTTTTCTTTGGAAATGTTCGAATAGATAAATTACCTTATGTGTTATATCGAACAAGATAATTATAAGTCCATCTATAACATCAATATTAAGTATTTAAATCTAGCATTGTCACTTGGTCTAATTAAATAAGATGAATATTTATTACATCCATTAAGATCTATTTTCAAATTCATTTGATTTTGAATCATTTAAAACATGTGTAACTTATTTATTAGACAAGATGACATATACGTCTTTCACAAAGTAAGACGAAAGCAAATTACTTATTGACTCTCATACGTAGTGATGTATTTTCATCAATGAGTGAAGGTGCTAGAGAAAACTACTTCATCACTTTATTGAACCAAGTGTTTGATCATGAAGTAGAGAATAAAACTTGGCTTCGAAAAATAAAATTTCTTTGATGAGATCGAGGAGTCGAGAACCAAGTGTTTGATCATCATAATAATGATATCGAACTTTATTAGATATAGTTCGACCATGATGAGTCAAATATATCTTTTATTTATTTCGGGTTACGTTTTTATTACGTTTATACTGAATATAATTCCATCTAAAGTGTTTGTAAAAGACTCTATACGCGATATCGACTGGTAGGTGTATCAGATTATCTTTTTATCAAGATTTGAGGATATGATACTTAATTGAAGCATCATGCATCTTATCGGATTAATGCTTGTTTGCGTATATCCTAAGAAAAGTAAAGGATATTACTTCTATCACTAATATGAGAACAAAGTGTTTGTTACTCGGAAATTATATCTCTTTGGAAATTGTGTTTCCAAAAGAATTAGTGGGAGTAAATTTGAAAAGTTTAAATTCCACATACTGACCGTAATGCTCCGATGGAAATTAATTCAGATTTCAGCTAGCGGTTGAGTCTGTAATTAATCAACTAGACTCTCAAGATGTTGAAGAGTCTGAGTATATAACATAAGTGTATTCACGTAGATCTATTAGAATTTATCGCAGGCCCGAAAAAATATAGATTTTTCGTGTCTAATGATAAAAATTTCATACTCATAGATGATGAGTTCATATTCTACTAATTGACTATGATGAATCAAGGCTCTAATGGTTAGAGACTTTGAAAGTCGAGATGTAATCCATGTCAGACAATCAAGTTTGGAATTTGATTAATCCATCAGATGGAAATACGGTTTTAAAAGAAAGACCGACATGGATAATGTGCAAACATATAATGTATGATTTTTCATTAAAATAAACTCATAGTATAGACTATGATAATTTTTTTTCTAAGTCATCATCCTAATATATTTCAGAATATTTTGGCATATGTTCATAGTGTGACAGTGAAAGATGCTAAGTGGATGTCAAGACGTTGTTTCTTAATAGAAGCAGACGAAATCATGTATATGATACAACTCTTGGAGTTTTGTCGATCCTATAAATTTTCAAAAGAGTTTGCAAGTTGAATGTTATCATTTATGAATTAAAGCAAACATCTCTAGGTGAAAATTTATTATTTGATGAAATAACCAAACAATTTGGTGTTATCAAAAAATTACAAATAAATCTTATGTTGACAAGAAGTACAGTGGGAGCATAATTATATGTGATGCGAATTAAGTGTAACAAGTACACATAAGTTTAATCTTAGTGAAAGTCACTAAATAATAATCAAGAGTATGATTATATACTTAAGAAGGATAAAGTAATCTTCTTAGATTATGGTGGACATAAAAATATGCAAAGTATTTGCATATGACAATGTTTGATAATCCATTTAAGAACCGAATCCCGCAAATAATGGTGATCATGTCAGATCAACTGGTATGTGATACCACGTAGATCAATGAGTATGAGATAATTGGTTGATTTGGCCTAGTGCAAGTGGGAGATTGATGGTATTATGGATTGTAATAACAACCATAATATTTAATCTAAGATATTTCATATAATATGTGCGTATAGGTTATTTTAATATAATTAAAATAGACCATGAATATGCAATTCAGCTTTATGTCATCAAAGTGCGTGACATTGATAGTAAAACTATAAAGTGTTATGAGCTATTCTAAATCGTCCCTGGTTATTTATAGGGTATTTGTGGAGACAAATATACTTGCGGATGCATATAAATATATATTTATATACAAGCTATAAATGTACACCAATATATTAGCGATTCTTGTAACATAAAGTATTTATAGTCCTTTGACCTGAGATTGTCTCGGTTCCCAACATGAGTAATTTTATACTTTAACATAATCTAACACTGCCTTTAACCAGGTAGTCATAACGGTTATGATTACGTATTTAATGAATCATGTAGATGGATGGGTGCAATCAAGAAGGGATTTGTTCCTCTCATAAATGAGAGAGATATCTTTAGGCCTCTTGATGAATTGAACTGAAGAAATGTATGGTCATACTCAAATGAATTAATAAGAGTTATTAATGTCATTTGTTCTTATTCAGTTTAATTTGGGTTCGATTAATATAAGGATGGCGTATTACATGCCTTATGATCGATATAGATATCGTGTGACAAAGGGACTAAATACGTGATTGTTGATTAGGTAAATCGGATCACCGATATTCACTTAAATTGGATAGTCATGATGGTTTGCTAGAGTCCGCTCATGATTTATAGACTGTTAAGTCTATTGCCAACATTAAGTGAACCTACGGGGTCACACACAAAGAACAAACTGAAACGGGTGCAGAAAATCCTAGCGACTTATATGAGGGGAATTATATACATCTTTTGTGAGATAAAATAAGAAGAAGAAAAAAAAAGAGTTTTCTTGTGCAAGAGAAGAATAAGTTACTAGCATATATATTGTTCTTCTTCCCGTTTTAAGAAGTTTGTTCGTGTGGATACCGGTAGAGGCGTTCGTACTTTCGGCACTTTGTGATCTATTCGACCTAAGAAGATGAGAACGGGTTGTTGAGAGTTCCGGTGGAGACCGATTGATTGTGCGGTACATGACTTCCTCACGATCCGACCTAGACGGCCTAGACGAACGGAAAATCGGTTAGGACGGTAACCGGTTTAGAGGCGCATGGACAACACGCATGGTTTGAGCATCACCTATTAAGCGTAATTCGAAAGGTATCTTTAAGATTTATTTCTTTGATTTAACCGATACGCACGGGTCCTCAGATTGGTTTTGGACGAGTTTTTATTTTTCCGCTGCGTTATGAACGTCCGAAACCCAACACTAGGTTATATCAGGGGGGGCTAGAGATATCTCCCTCTTGACGGGTGGAACAAATCTCATCTTGATCACTCACATTCCTCGTCATGATTAAGTGCATACTTGATGATGACCCTAATGATCATCCCATTACGGATGACGTAGGATCATATTAAAGTATGCAGTTCCACATACAAGAATCCATGGTGTGGTCAGTCTCGTATGTGTTCTCTAACATGTATCTATATTCCAGACTTGACATCTCTATGTCCGTGATCAGCTGAACATGATCATCCAGCCTGTGAATATACTAGTTTGGATATGTAGCTTCTTACCTGAAGTATGTTTATCTCTATAAACATCCTACATATCACTAGGGACAGTTCAGAATGTCATTCGTTGCTTCACAGTTCTATCAGAATCACATATTCTGATGATGTAAAACCGAAGTGTCATTCATGGTTGATATAAGATATTTACATTTACAACCCATACACACAAATATATAATAAACAACCTTTATTGAATAAATAATAATGTCTAAATACATAATCCATTTCCTAGCACAAATACATTTGGACTAGGGCACTTCCTACAGATTGATGAGAAAGCTATATGCTGATTTGGATAAGTACCCCCCAATCGCCGACCATCTCCACTTGGTGTTTTCTCAATGCTTGTGTGGTAAGCGGGTAGGATTGAAGCGAGGTCCTTCATAAAGAATGTTGCGAGATGTGCATTTAATCCCGTTATTTGAGAAGACCATGTTATGCCATACAATAGGCGTTGGGTCTCTACCGTTCATAACGCAACGGAAAAACAAAAACGAAACAAAATCGAATTTGAAACCCAAAAGAAGGATCCGTGAATTACAATTAAATCAAAGAAAAGTTCATAACTTTGTACCTTCAGATTACGCTTAATCTGTGATGATCGAAAGCGAATTTGGTTGACGCTTTTCTTTGTCCAATTCCAAATCGGTTTCTAAACTGATCCTTTGAATGTTTTGCATAACCGGTCTCACAAACCGATCTTCAAGCGATCTTCAAATGAACCGATTCTCCAAGCAAACCGATTCTCCAAACAAAATCACGGTTTCAATCTGAATCACAAAGACACCATACTTCATTTCGTCCTCTACCGGTATCCACATGAACAATCCCTTTGAATGGATAGAGAACGATATATGCTAGTATTCGTTCTTCATTTTTCTCACAGAAATAACAAGAGAAGGTTTTTCGGATTTTTCTCTCTTTTTGTCTCACAAAAGTTGGATGAAATTAATATACCTTTTTCTATCATTTATTTTGGGGTGTCTCTTGTGCCCATATAGTCCATAAGTTTCATATCCTATGTGCATGGTAACTATGTAACCATATATGCAACACACCTTATCATATAAGATGTAGGATTAGATGTGTCACTCGACTATGTAGCTCTTCATACAACTTAACACATAAGTTATGATTTTTCTGTGTACGTCTCAATAGTTGTTTTTTGTGTGTGACCATGTAGGTTTACTTAATGTTGGCAATAATCACAACGGATTATAAATCATGAGCGGCCTCTAGCAAGACATCATGATTACCCAAATTAAGCAAGTATAGATGATTCGATCAAACCTAATTTATGTTCATGCAGTGTATCCCTTTGTTACATGATATCTATATCGTCCATAAGGCATGGTATGTGTCAACCTTACGTTGGTCGATAAATATTTCTTGACACCGAACATGATTGAACGTGAAATGACATTAATAACTCCTTATTAATTCACTCGAGTACGGCCGTGCGTTTCTTCAATCAAATCATCAAGAGGCCTAAAGATATCTCTCTCAATTTATGAGAGGAACAAATCCTATCTTAATTAAACTCTTTCCTCCGCATAATTCATTATATACCTAATTATAATCTTTATGACCGTCCGGTTAAAGACAATGTTAGATTATATTAAAGTATAAAATTTCTCATGTAGGAAACTGAGATGATCTCATGTCTAAGGATTACATATACATTCTTTACTGAGAATAACTAATGACATGAACCATGTAGTATTCTCACAGTGGGTCAATCCAGTATATGGTGTCCAACATATATTTACGTTAATGACTTAATAACTCTTATTCATGATCAGTAAAACGTGACCATCAGTCAACTAACATACTGATGTACATTTATAGCTTATCATAAAGTATGTTTGTCTCACCAACATCTATGAATGATCAGGGACGGTTTAGAATATCATTCATAATACTTTATAGTTTTACTATCAAAGTCACATACTTTGATGATATAAAGCTGAATATCATATTCAAGGTTCATTTCAGTAATAAAAATAAAATAAGCAATACGCATTTATTATATAAAATATCTCTAAATAAACACAATGTTTGTTTAACACAATCTATACATATGGGTCTCAAATATATTGTCCTAGGACATACTACTAACAATATGTTCATACATCGAGCCTAAATCCCGTTTGGTTGTCCATCTATTTTCCATGGCCATCGCGTGAACATTGTATCATTTTGAGTGAGGAGGTCAAGGATACCTTTGTTGTTCTCAGTTTGATGATATTCAAAACAATTCCAAATTACTATTATATTTTGTGTGATTGGTGTAAAACTTCAGAAAAATCAAGCTCAAGCTCAAATGACAAAAGATGCGATAAATGATAAAGAAGACGTGTTCGAGTTGGCTTCATTTCTCCTATCTCGGGAGATCTAGAGGATGTCGTGCACCCCCCAAGAGATCAAGCTTTGGAGCATATTCAGTGTTATCTAGAATTAGTTTTTGTTATTCTTGAGAAATCTTTATTCCTCACTTAAGAGAGAAAATAACCTGATTTTTGAATATTCCGTTCAGAACGGAACTGCTCCGTTCTGAACGGAAGACCCTTTTTCTAAACGCTTTTTTGCGCTGTTCTCTACCTGAAAAATTACCCCGTTCGTTCTGAATGGAAGTATTCCGTTCATAATGGAAGGACTTAAGCCGTTTGAAAAAATCTGCTTTTATTGCCTTTACTCTTCTTCCTTCCGTTCAGGATGGAAAGTCGCGGACTTCCTTTTCTAAATGCTGGCGCTGCTGCCGCCATCCCCGGCAAGTGTGGTGTCAGCGTGCCTTATGCCATCAGCACCTCCACTGACTGCTCAAAGTATGAATTTTGTTGATATATACTACAACTCAATACTTAAATATTTCCAATATCTAGCTAGTCAAATGAGTAAATTAAGACAAGCACAGTAAAATATTGTCATCTAACGTATTGATTTTTCTCACTTGCTCATGAATTGCAGGGTGCACTAAAATGCCCAGTAGAGGAATATTAAAGAGGATGTGAGTTCTGAGGCTTTTACATTATTTATCTTATTTGTGCGATTTATTTATCGATCTTATTGTGTTGTGTTGTGTTGTGTTATTATTCACTGCTTTGTACCACTAGAGCTTGGAGCGTTATAATAAAAGAATTATTTCTGTTTTGCTATTGTTTTACTCTTTCAACATAGTAAATATAGCCTCGCCTTTTAAATCTATCAACATAGTTAATATTCAGCAGTCAACCTCTTTTTTTTTTTGAAGCTTCAAGAAGCCACTTACTGAGATTCTATTAATAAATAAATGTTCTTACAAGAAGTGATGCACGAAATAATTACAATGATTATAAAAAAATGATGTAAAGAGGATAGAAATAAAAACACATAGAAATGAAAAACATTAATATATATAACGGCATCATGCCCATGACTCATGTTCTCCTGTGCGTTCTAGGCATCAACAGGGATGTGGATATGGAGGAATTCGTGATCATGGACGGGCAAGAGGACCGCGAGGCCTTTTGTGTGTTCTGTTTGATACATATTCATGTTTGTAACTAATCAAAATTTATACTAAATTTGTATTGTATTCTATACTGTTTTAACATAGTATTTTTACGAGCATGTGATTTTTTATTTTTGTATATCAATTTACGCGAATTTAAGTGTACTATAAAATCTTGATCGGAGCAAAAAATTTCAAGGAGGAGGATTCTCCGCGGTGAGGATATGCACATTCCTACTTATTATTAATGCTTAATATTGAGAGGGAGGATGTGGGGCTCACACGTGTCTCACAGAGTATTGAGATTGATCCCCAATTTGCACCGCACTACATTTTTATTCAATATTAGTACCCACTTTGAACTCAATAGTATCAATTCATATTTTATATTATGATATTTTATGTTTGATATTATGATATTTTATTACGAATAAAGTAATAATATAACATATTATAATATTGAATAAATTATAATAAAATAATATGAATCTCGTTCTAAAAATGATTTTTCATAAACTCCTAAAATATTTTTATTACATGTTTACATTTTTCCCCCTATTAGATGAAATATTTAAAATCAGTTTAATATTTAAAGCCTGACTTAATCGCTTAAGTAGTACAATTTTAAAATATAATTTGTTTTTATAAACTACTAATAAGATATTTTATGTGATAATTTTGTTAGTCAAATGTATGAAGCATGATATTTTTCAATTAAGACAAATACCCAACACATAATTTGTCACACTATTTTAATTTCTTATTAATGCTAGATGAGTGTAGAACATTTGATATGTGGTCTTCTTTAAGATTTTCTATTAAAATTTGTATTAAATTTTAAATAATTTGTTTATAATAGTGTAGAGTGATATTAGATTTTATATAATACAAAATAAAATGAACTGTATATATATGAAATTATATTCAATGTTCCGAAGCAGAGCGAGGGCTCCCCTTGTGATAGTAAAAATTAAAAAAAACATATGGGGTTTTGATAGGGAATTTCATCGAGAAACAAATTGTCCTTTTTTAATGAAAAGATAAAAATGAGGCAATATAGAGAGGCGATCGAAAGAGCCCCTCCTGTCGTTCCATCCATCATGACTTCATGTATCCTCTCGGCTTTCCCTGACAAGGGCCTTTTCTACTCTCTCAACATGTAAGCTCTATTTTCATTTTTTTTTTTTTTTTGCATCTTCCAACAGTTTCTATCTAGCAAACCTTAATATTTGTAACTCATTTTGACCCTACGGGGCCGGAACCGACGGTGTTCCACCTCTTTGGATGCATTGGCTCTTTGGTTCTAGAAACAGTCAAAACTCATTTCTCTCTAGTATGAACCATATTAGCACACTACTATAAAACACAGTATCCGCGAAGACATATAATGATGTAACCGATGCAGAGAAGTGACTTTTGTAGGCAAAACCGACTCAAATCGTCATTCTCGTTTGCAAGCCGACGCAACTTATGCCGGCGTAGAAACCATTAACGCAAAAAGTATTCTACGTTGGCCTTTAGTTTTCACGTCGGCCTTATGACCTGTGTCTGCCTTAGTTTATGCAATTCCATATGGCGCCAATTTTTTCCTTCTTGTTTGATGTCTCTCTACGAAATCATACGTAGAGGCTTTTAGTAGGTGTTCCTTGATCTTAGCACTCGCTTGATATATTCGAGACGAAATTCTATTTTTAAAAAATCCAAAATGATTCTTTTGGTTTTGTGAAAATTAATAACTAGGAGTTTTTTCCATGTATTAGAATTTATTTTTTGTTGTTTTCCAAAAAAAAAACAAAAGAAATTATATTTTTTCCATGTATTAGATTTCAATTTTGGTGGTTTTGTGAAAACAATAAAAGATTGCTTTTTTCCATGTATTATACTTCAATTCGATTTTTGTGATTTTGTGAAAATCTTTAACAACGTAGTTTTTCCATGTATTAGACTTCAGTTTTTGTTATTTTGTGAAAATAAATACGGATAATATTTTTTTGCATATGTTGGACTTCATTTTTGTGTGGTTTTGTGAAAACAACAAATATTGCTTTTTTTCCATGTATTACATATATTTTTAAAACAACATATATTTTTAAAAATGAAAACAATATATAGCGCATATGGAACCGTGAGAAAATAATATAAAATTTCAATCCGCCGCTATAGGGTCGCTACAGTACCCCGGTCATTATTTTCCATTTTCCTTAATTATCATATACCTCACAACAATTAACAGCCTTAAGCATCCTCCTAACTACAATAATAACTTCTCAGTACCAATAATGCAAGTTACGTTTAATTTCCTCTCATAAGCACAAAATAATAATAATAATAATAATAATATATCAACCCTTCATATGGCTCTCAGAAAGTCAAAACACTTTCAATTGAACAACTAAATCACACCCCAAACTTACTCCTTCCTAGCAGAATACAGATAACATGGCTAGATTTGAGATCCGTGCCATTGCGGCAGCGACAATTCTTGTCCTCCTTGCCACGTCACTCACATCAAATGCACTCACATGTGGCCAATTGTCATCCAACATTGCCCCGTGCATGGCCTACGCACGCAGCGGCCAGGGCTCACACTCTGCCGGTTGTTGTAGTGGTGTGAAGGCCGTGAATTCCATGGCAAAATCAGGTAGATTTTAATAATCAGAAGGGTTAACTCGTCTGATATGATTTACTCATATCTATTGAACAGTTCACATCATCTTAAATAAATTTAGTGGTAATAGCTCAAAAGTATATAAGTAATCAATGTGGAACTAATCTCACTGTAAAATCAGGAATATAACACTATTGAATTTCACTAAATTATGAATATATGTATTAGACTACTTTATAATATATCTATGTTCATCGAACTTGTTTACAGCGGCTGATCGTCAAGCAGCCTGCAACTGTCTTAAACAACTCGCCGGTGGTACGAGTGTCAATGCTGGCGCTGCTGCCGCCATCCCCGGCAAGTGTGGTGTCAGCGTGCCTTATGCCATCAGCACCTCCACTGACTGCTCAAAGTATGAATTTTGTTGATATATACTACAACTCAATACTTAAATATTTCAAATATCTAGCTAGTCAAATGAGTAAATTAAGACAAGCACAGTAAAATATTGTCATCTAACCTATTGCTTTTTTTCACTTGTTCATGAGTTTCAGGGTGAACTAAAATGCCCAGTAGAGGAACATTAAAGAGGATGTGCGTTCCGAGGCTTTTACATTATTTATCTTATTTGTGTGATTTATGTATCGATCTTGTTGTGTTGTGTTGTGTTGTGTTGTTGTGTTGTGTTGTGTTGTTATTGTGACTGGTGTGTACCACTAGAGCTTGGAGCGTTATAATAAAAGAATTATATCTGTTTTGATATTTTTTTACTCTTTCAACATAGTAAATATAGCCTTGCTTTTTAAATCTATCGACATAGTTAATATTCAGCCGTCAACCTCTTCATTTATTTTTTTGCAGTTTCAGGAGCTGATTGGCTCACTAAGATTCTCTCAATAAATAAAAGTTCGTACAAAATGTGATGAAAAAAATAATTACATTGATAAATAAAAACAAGAGAGAGATGTAAAGAGGAAAGATAGAAAAGAACATAGAAATGAAAAACACTAATATATATAACGGCATCATGCCGATGACTCATGTCCTCCTGTGAGTTTAGGCATCAGGAGGGATGTGGATGTGGAGGAATTCGTGATCATGGACAGGCAAGAGGTCTGGGAGGCCTTTTGTATGTTCTGTTTTGTACTTATTCTTGTTTGTAACTAATCAAATTTTATACTAGATTTATATAGTATTCCACATTGTTTTAACATAGTATTTTTACGAGCATTGCATTTTTTTTATTTTTGTATATCAACTTATGTTAATTTAAGTGCACAATAAATTCTTGATCGGAACAAAAATTTTCAAGAAGGATTCTCCGGGGTGAAGATATGGACATGATACAAAAAATATAAATAAAACATATGGGGTTTGATAGAGAATTTCATGGAGAAACAAATTGTCTCTCTGTGTGTGTGTGGGGTTTTGGGGGGTGGGGGGTTGCACAACCCCAACTTCCGCACCATCGACACATACAAACTCCCTCTTTCACTATTATAAAATGAAAAGATTAAAATGAGGCAATATGGAGAGGCGATCGAAAAAGGCCCCTCCTGTCGTTCCATCCATCATGACTTCATGTATCCTCTCAGCTTTTCCTGACGAGGACCTTATCTACCGTCTTAAGATGTAATCTCTCTTTTCTTTTTTTTCCATCCATCTTCCAATAGTTTCTATCTTGCAAACCATAATATTTTTCACTCATTTTGACCCTAAGGGGTCCAGAACGGATGGTGTTCCACCTCAATTGATGAATTGGCTCTATGGTTCTAAAAACACTCATAGCTCATTTCTCTCTGGTATGTAACATAATAGCACACTACTAGAAAACACAGTATCCGCATAGGCATATAATGATGTAACCGATGTAGAGAATTGACTTTTGTCGGCAAAACCGTCTCAAATCGTCATTCTCGTCAGCAAATCGACGCAACGTATGCCGGCTTAGAAACCATTAACACAGAAAGTATTCTACGTTAGTCTTTAGTTTTCACGTCGGCCTTATGATCTGTGTCAGCCTCAGTATGTGCAAGTCCTTATGGCGCCAATTTTTTCCTTCTTGTGTGATGTCCCTCTACGAAATCATATATAGAGGCTTTTAGTATGTGTTCCTTGATTTAAGTACTCGCTTGATATATTGGAGAAGAAATTCTATTTTCTTTTTTATTTTATTCTTTTTCCATTTCTATGGTTTGTTACTCATATTTTTCTTTGATTTAATTGATTAACATATTCATTAGCTTTTTTCTTTTACACAAATGATATTAACAATTTATTTAGAAAAAAAAATGATGTTAGCAATATAATTGACAAGTTTATCTATCAATTTTTTGGCATTATTAGTCATATAACCTATTATAACTCAAGCAACTTGGCTTTTTTATACTAGTTATGCTTATCTTTTAACGTTTACTAAATTGCATTGTTTTGTTTTGAGCTCTTGCAATTGAATAAGTTCTAGCTGTGAGTACACTATGTTAGGATTAAGTATATTACAAATCAAATGAACATCAATGTTTTCTTTTGTAATTTTCATACTTCGTGAGATCAATGAGTGCAGCTATAATATAACCAACACTAATCACAGTATATAGTGAGCTGTAACTGTAGGACGGGTACTATACCGATCCTATAGCGACGGTATATAAAAACTGAAAAATAAAACATATAAACTGAAAACAAACAGTATATAAAAAATTCATTTGGTAAAACAATATATATTTAAAAAAATGAAAATAGTATATAAAAATATATAAACTGAAAAGAAACAATATATAAAAATTCATTCGGTAAACAGTATATATTTCAAAAAATGAAAACAATATATAGCGTATATAGAAACACGAGAAAATAATATAAAATTTCAGTCCACCGCTATAGGGTCGCTACAGTATCCCCATCATAATTTTCTATTTTCGTTAATTATCATATACCTAACATCAATTAACACCATTAAGCATCCTCCTAACTACAATAATAACTTCTCACTACCAATAATGCAAGTTACGTTTAACTTCCTCTCATAAGCACATAAATACACTTAAATAATAATAATAATAATAATAATAATAATAATAATAATAATAATAATAATAATAATAATAATAATAATAATAATAATAATAATAATAATAATAAACCCTCCAGTCATGCCTATATATACCCTTCATATGGCTCTCAGAAAATCAAAACACTTTCAATTGAACAACTAAATCAAACACCAAACTTACCCCTTCCTAGCACAATAATAACATGGCTAGATTTGAGATCCGGGCCATTGCGGCAGCAACAATCCTTGTCCTCCTTGCCAGGTCACTCACATCAAATGCACTCAAATGTGGCCAAGTGTCATCCAACATTGCCCCGTGCATGGCCTACGCACGCAACGGCCAGGGCTCACCCTCTGCCGGTTGTTGTAGTGGTGTGAAGGCCGTGAATTCCATGGCAAAATCAGGTACACTTTAATAATCAGAAGGGTTAACTCGTCTGATATGATTTACTCACATCTATTGAACGGTTCACAAAATCTTAAATAAATTTAGTGGTAATAGCTCCAAAGTATATAAGTACTCAATGTGGAACTAATCTCACTGTAAAATCTGGAATATAACAATATTAAATTTCACTAAATTATGAATATATCTGTTAGATTACTTATAAATATATCTATATTCATCGAAATTATTTACAGCGGCTGACCGTCAAGCAGCCTGCAACTGTCTTAAACAACTGGCCGGTGGTACGAGTGTCAATGCTGGCGCTGCTGCCGCCATCCCCGGCAAGTGTGGTGTCAGCGTGCCTTATGCCATCAGCACCTCCACTGACTGCTCAAAGTATGAATTTTGTTGATATATACTACAACTCAATACTTAAATATTTCAAATATCTAGCTAATCGAATGAGTAAATCCAGACAAATACAGTAAAATATTGTCATCTAACCTATTGATTTTCTCACTTGCTCATGAATTGCAGGGTGAACTAAACTGCCCAGTAGAGGAATATTAAAGAGGATGTGAGTTATGAGGCTTTTACATTATTTATCTTATTTGTGCGATTTATGTATCGATCTTGTTGTGTTGTGTTGTTATTGTGACTGGTTCTACTACTAGAGCTTGGAGCGTTATAATAAAAGGATTATTTTTGTTTTGCAGCTGTTTTACTCTTTGAACTTTGTAAATATAGCCTTGCCTTTTAAATCTGTCGACATAGTTAATATTCAGCCGTCAGCCTCTTTATTTTATTTTTGAAGTTTCCGGAGGCGAATGGTTCACTGAGATTCTATTAGTAAATAAAAGTTCGTACCGGAAGTCATGAAAAAAATAAGTACAATGATAAAAAAAAACAGAGACATGTGAAGGGGACAGAAAGAAAAACATATAGAAATGAAAAACACTAATATATATAACGGTATCATGCCCATGACTCAAGTTCTCCTGTGGGTTCTAGGTATCAACAGGGATGTGGATGTGGAGGAATTCGTGATCATGGATGGGCAAGGCAACCGGGAGACCTTTTGTGTGTTATGTTTGATACTTATTCTTGTTTGTAACTAATCAAATTTTTAGCTAGCTTTATATAGTATTCAACATTGTTTTAACATAGTCTTTTATATATCAATTTATGTTAATTTAAGTGTAATTTCAATTCTTGATCGGAACAAAAATATTCAAGAAGGACTCTCCGGGGTGAGGATATGGACATGATAGAATATTTTTAATAAAACATATGGGGTTTGGATAGAGAATTTCATCGAGAAACAAATTGAGTGTGTGTGTGTGGTTGGTGGTGTTGGGGGGGGGGGGGTGGTTTGTTGCATAACCCCAACTTCCGCACCATTGACACATATAAACTCCCTCTTTTGCTATTATAAAATGAAATGATAAAAATGAGGCAATATAGAGAGGCGATCGAAAAAGGCCCCTCCTGTCGTTCAATCCATCATGACTTCATATATCCTCTCGGCTTTCCCAGACAAGGACCTTATATATTGTCGCAAGATGTAAGCTCCGTTTTCTTTTTTTTCATCTATCTTACAATAGTTTCTATCTTGCAAATCTTAATATTTGTCACTCATTTTGACCCTAAGGGGTCCGGAACGGATGGTGTTCCACCTCAATTGATGCATTAGCTCTTTGGTTCTAGAAACACTCATAGCTCATTTCTCTCTGGTATGTACCATAGTAGCACACTACGAGAAAACACAGAATCCACGTAAGCATATAATGATGTAACCGATGCTGGGAAGTGACTTTTGTCGGCAAAACCGACTTAAATTGTCATTCTCGTCAGCAAACCGACGCAACGTATGCTGGCTAAGAAATCAATAACACAGAATGTGACGTCTGCCTTTTGATCTGTGTCAGCCTTAGTTTGTGCAAGTCCTTACGGCACCAATTTTTTCCTTCTTAGTGATGTCTCTCTACGAAATCATATATAGAGGCTTTTAGTAGGTGTTCCTTGATCTTAGCGCTCGCTTGATATATTGGAGACGAAATTCTATTTTCTTTTTTATTTTATTCTTTTTCCATTTCCATGGTTTGTTACTATTATTTTTCTTTCATTTATTTGATTAACATATTCAATAGCTTTTTTCTTTTACACAAATGATACTAACAATTTATTCAGAAAAAAATGATGTTAACAATTACTTGACAAGTTTATCTATCAATTTTTTGGCATTATTAGTCATATAATCTATTATAACTCAAGCAACTTGGCTTTTTTATACTAATTATGCTTATCTTTTTACGTTGACTAAATTGCATTGTTTTGTTTTGAGCTCTTGCAATTGATTATATGTTCTAGCTGTGAGTACACTATGTTAGGATTAAGTATATTACAAATCAAATGAACATCAATGTTTTCTTTTGTAATTTTCATATTTCGAGAGATCAATGAGTGCTGGTATAATATAACCAACACTAATCACAGTATATAATAAGCTGATACTGCACGACGGTTACTATATCGACCCTATAGCAAGGTTATATAAAAACTGAAAAATAAAAAATATAAACTGAAAACAAGCAGTATATAAAAAATTCATTCGGTAAAACAATATATATTTTAAAAAATGAAAATAGTATATAAAAATATATAAACCGAAAACAAACCGTATATAAAAATTCATTCGGTAAACAGTATATATTTTAAAAAATGAAAACAATATATAGCGTATATAGAAACGTGAGAAAAAAATATAAAATTTCAATCCTTCGCTATAGGGTCGCTACAATACACCGTCGTAATTTTCCATTTTCCTTAATTATCATATACCTAACAACAATTAACACCATTAAGCATCCTCCTAACTACAATAATAACTTCTCACAACCAATAATGCAAGTTACATTTAACTTCCTCTCATAAGCACATAAATACACTTAATAATAATAATAATAATAATAATAATAATAATAATAATAATAATAATAATAATAATAATAATAATAATAATAATAATAATAATAATAATAATAATAATAATAATAATAATAATAATAATAATAATAATAATAATAATAATAATAATAATAATAATAATAATAATAATAATAATAATAATAATAATAAAAATAATAATGATGATGATGATGATGATGATGATGAAAAACGGTCTACTGATGCCTATATATACCCTTCATATGGCTCTCAGGAAATCTAAACACTTTTAATATAACTAAATCAAACACCAAACTTCCTCCTTCCTAGCAGAATAGTGATAACATGGCTAGATTTGAGATCCATGCCATTGCGGCAGCAACAATCCTTGTCCTCCTTGCCACGTCTCTCACATCAAATGCACTCACATGTGGCCAAGTGTCATCCAACATTGCCCCGTGCATGGCCTACGCACGCAGCGGCCAGGGCTCACCCTCTGCCGGTTGTTGTAGTGGTGTGAAGGCCGTGAATTCCATGGCAAAATCAGGTAGACTTTAATAATCAGAAGGGTTAACTCGTCTGATATGATTTACTCACATCTATTGAATGGTTCACAGAATCTTAAATAAATTTCGAGGTAATAGCTCAAAAGTATATAAGTACTCAACGTAGAACTAATCTCACTGTAAAATATGGAAAATAACACTATTAAATTTCTCAAAATTATGAATATATCTGTTAGATTACTTTATAATATATCTATCTATATTTATCGAAATTATTTACAGCGGCTGACCGTCAAGCAGCCTGCAACTGCCTTAAACAACTCGCCGGTGGTACGAGTGTCAATGCAGGTGCTGCTGCCGCCATCCCCGGCAAGTGTGGTGTCAGCGTGCCTTATGCCATCAGCACCTCCACTGACTGCTCAAAGTATGAATTTTGTTGATATGTACTACAGCTCAATACTTAAATATTTCAAATATCTAGCTAATCAAATGAGTAAATCCAGACAAACACAGTAAAATAATGTCATCTAACCTATTGATTTTTCTCACTTGCTCATGATTTGCAGGGTGAACTAAAATGCCCAGTAGAGGAATATTAAAGAGGATGTGAGTTCTGAGGCTTTTACATTATTTATCTTATTTGTGCGATTTATGTATCGATCTTGTTGTGTTGTGTTGTTATTGTGACTGGTTGTACTACTAGAGCTTGGAGTATTATAATAAAAGAATTATTTCTGTTTTGCTATTATTTTACTCTTTGAACATTCTAAATATTGCCTTGCCTTTTAAATCTACCGACATAGTTAATATTCAGCCGTCAGCCTCTTTATTTCATTTTTGAAGTTTCAGGAGGCGAATGGGTCAATGAGATTTTATTAATAAATAAAAGTTCGTACCAGAAGTGATGAAAAAAATAAGTACAACGATAAAAAAAACGGAGAGACATGTAAACTCCCTCCTTTACTATTATAAAATGAAATGATAAAAATGAGGCAATATAGAGAGGCGATCGGAAAAGTACCCTCGTTTCGCTCCGTCCATCATGACTTCATGTATCCTCTCGGCTTTCCCAGACAAGGACCTTATATACTGTCGCAAGATATAAGCTCTGTTTTCTTTTTTTTTCATCTATCTTACAATAGTTTCTATCTTGCAAACCTTAATATTTGTCACTCATTTTGACCTTAAGGGGTCCGGAACGGATGGTGTTCCACCTCAATTGATGCATTGGCTCTTTGGTTCTAGAAACACTCATAGCTTATTTCGCTCTGGTATGTACCATAGTAGCACACTACGAGAAAACACAGAATCCACGTAAGCATATAATGATGTAACCGATGCTGGGAAGTGATTTTTGTCGGCAAAACCGACTCCAATTGGGATTCTGGTCAGCAAACCGACGCAACGTACACATGCTAACAAACCATTAACACAGAATGTAACGTCAGCCTTATGATCTGTGTCAGCCTTAGTTTGTGCAAGTCCTTACGGCGCCAATTTTTTCCTTCTTAGTGATGTCTCTCTACGAAATCATATATAGAGGCTTTTAGTAGGTGTTCCTTGATCTTAGCACTCGCTTGATATATTGGAGAAGAAATTCTATTTTCTTTTTTATTTTATTTTTTTTCCATTTCTATGGTTCGTTACTATTATTTTTCTTTGATTTATTTGATTAACATAGTCATTAGCTTTTTTCTTTTACACTAATGATACTAACAATTTATTCAGAAAAAAATGATGTTAACAATTTCATTTACAAGTTTGTGTATCAATTTTTGGCATTATTAGTCATATAATCTATTATAACTCAAGCAACTTGGCTTTTTTATACTAATTATGTACGTTTACTAAATTGCATTGTTTTCTTTTGAGCTCTTGCAATTGATTATATGTTCTAGCTGTGAGTACACTATGTTAGGATTAAGTATATTACAAATCAAATGAACATCAATGTTTTCTTTTGTAATTTTCATATTTCGCCATTTTGGTGGATGTCTTCCAGCTAAGAAAATGACTCATTACATGCTAAATCGACTTGGATTTCTGCCTACCACTGAAAACGAATCTGCTAATGAAGGTTACAGATTCGGTGAGATCAATGAGTGCAGGCATATATAACCAACACTAATCACAGTATATAATAAGCTGATACTGCACGACGGGTACTATAGCGACCCTATAGCAAGGTTATATAAAAACTGAAAAATAAAAAATATAAACTGAAAACAAGCAGTATATAAAAAATTCATTCGGTAAAACAATATATATTTTCAAAAATGAGAATAGTATATAAAATAAAATAAACTGAAAACAAACAGTATATAAAAAATCATTCGGTAAACAGTATATATTTTAAAAAATGAAAACAATATATAGCGTATATAGAAACGTGAGAAAAAAATATAAAATTTCAATCCTTCGATATAGGGTCGCTACAATACACCGTCATAATTTTCCATTTTCCTTAATTATCATATACCTAACAACAATTAACACCATTAAGCATCCTCCTAACTACAATAATAACCTCTCACAACCAATAATGCAAGTAACATTTAACTTCCTCTCATAAGCACATAAATACACTTAATAATAATTATTATTATTATAATTATAATAATAATAATAATAACATAAATACACTTAATAATAATAATTATTATTATAATAATAATAATAATAGTAATAATAATAATAATAATAATAATAATAATAATAATAATAATAATAATAATAATAATAATAATAATAATAATAATAATAATAATAATAATGATGATGATGATGATGATGATGAAAAACGCTCTACTGATGCCTATATATACCCTTCATATGGCTCTCAGGAAATCAAAACACTTTTAATTGAATTAAATCAAACACCAAACTTCCTCCTTCCTAACAGAATAGTGATAACATGGCTAGATTTGAGATCCATGCCATTGCGGCAGCAACAATCCTTGTCCTCCTTGCCACGTCTCTCACATCAAGTGCACTCACATGTGGCCAAGTGTCATCCAACATTGCCCCGTGCATGGCCTACGCACGCAGCGGCCAGGGCTCACCCTCTGCCGGTTGTTGTAGTGGTGTGAAGGCCGTGAATTCCATGGCAAAATCAGGTAGACTTTAATAATCAGAAGGGTTAACTCGTCTGATATGATTTACTCACATCTATTGAATGGTTCACAGAATCTTAAATTAATTTAGAGGTAATAGCTCAAAAGTATATAAGTACTCAACGTGGAACTAATCTCACTGTAAAATCTGGAAAATAACACTATTAAATTTCTCAAAATTATGAATATATCTGTTAGATTACTTTCTAATATATCTATCTATATTCATCGAAATTATTTACAGCGGCTGACCGTCAAGCAGCCTGCAACTGTCTTAAACAACTCGCCGGTGGTACGAGTGTCAATGCAGGCGCTGCTGCCGCCATCCCCGGCAAGTGTGGTGTCAGTGTGCCTTATGCCATCAGCACCTCCACTGACTGCTCAAAGTATGAATTTTGTTGATATGTACTACAGCTCAATACTTAAATATTTCAAATATCTAGCTAATCAAATGAGTAAATCCAGACAAACACAGTAAAATAATGTCATCTAACCTATTGATTTTTCTCACTTGCTCATGATTTGCAGGGTGAACTAAAATGCCCAGTAGAGGAATATTAAAGAGGATGTGAGTTCTGAGGCTTTTACATTATTTATCTTATTTGTGCGATTTATGTATCGATCTTGTTGTGTTGTGTTGTTATTGTGACTGGTTGTACTACTAGAGCTTGGAGCGTTATAATAAAAGAATTATTTCTGTTTTGCTATTATTTTACTCTTTGAACATTGTAAATATAGCCTTGCCTTTTAAATCTTCCGACAAAGTTAATATTCAGCCGTCAGCCTCTTTATTTCATTTTTGAGGTTTCAGGAGGCGAATGGGTCAATGAGATTTTATAAATAAATAAAAGTTCATACCAGAAGTGATGAAAAAAATAAGTACAACGATAAAAAAAAAAAGGAGAGACATGTAAACTCCCTCCTTTACTATTATAAAATGAAATGATAAAAATGAGGCAATATAGAGAGGTGATCGAAAAAGTACCCTCCTTTCGCTCCGTCCATCATGACTTCATCTATCCTCTCGGCTTTCCCAGACAAGGACCTTATATACTGTCGCAAGATATAAGCTCTGTTTTCTTTTTTTTTCATCTATCTTACAATAATTTCTATCTTGCAAACCTTAATATTTGTCACTCATTTTGACCTTAAGGGGTCCGGAACGGATGGTGTTCCACCTCAATTGATGCATTGGCTCTTTGGTTCTAGAAACACTCATAGCTCATTTCGCTCTGGTATGTACCATAGTAGCACACTACGAGAAAACACAGAATCCACGTAAGCATATAATGATGTAACCGATGCTGGGAAGTGATTTTTGTCGGCAAACCCGACTCCAATTGGGATTCTCGTCAGCAAACCGACGCAACGTACGCAGGCTAACAAACCATTAACACAGAATGTAACGTCGGCCTTATGATCTCGCGTCACCCTTAGTTTGTGCAAGTCCATACGGCGCCAATTTTTTCCTTCTTAGTGATGTCTCTCTACGAAATCATATATAGAAGCTTTTAGTAGGTGTTCCTTGATCTTAGCACTCGCTTGATATATTGGAGAAGAAATTCTATTTTCTTTTTTATTTTATTCTTTTTCCATTTCTATGGCTCGTTACTATTATTTTTCTTTGATTTATTTGATTAACATAGTCATTAGCTTTTTTCTTTTACACTAATGATACTAACAATTTATTCAGAAAAAAATGATGTTAACAATTTCATTTACAAGTTTATGTATCAATATTTTGGCATTATTAGTCGTATAATCTAATATAACTCAAGCAACTTTGCTTTTTTATACTAATTATGCTTATCTTTTTACGTTTACTAAATTGCATTGTTTTCTTTTGAGTAATTGATTATATGTTCTAGCTGTGAGTACACTATGTTAGGATTAAGTATATTACAAATCAAATGAACATCAATGTTTTCTTTTGTAATTTTCATATTTCGTGAGATCAATGAGTGCAGGCATATATAGCCAACACTAATCACAGTATATAACAAGCTGATACTGCACGACGGGTACTATAGCGACCCTATAGCAAGGTTATATAAAAACTGAAAAATAAAAAATATAAACCGAAAACAAGCAGATATATAAAAATTCATTCGGTAAAACAATATATATTTTAAAAAATGAGAATAGTATATAAAAATATATAAACCGAAAACAAACAGTATATAAAAATTCATACGGTAAACAGTATATATTTTAAAAAATTAAAACAATATATAGCGTATATAGAAACGTGAGAAAAATATATAAAATTTCAATCCTTCGCTATAGGGTCACTACAATACACCGTCATAATTTTCCATTTTCCTTAATTATCATATACCTAACAACAATTAACACAATTAAGCATCCTCCTAACTACAATAATAACTTCTCACAACCAATAATGTAAGTTATATTTAACTTCCTCTCATAAGCACATAAATACACTTAATAATAATAATAATAATAATAATAATAATAATAATAATAATAATAATAATAATAATAATAATAATAATAATAATAATAACAATAATAATAATGATGATGATGATGATGAAAAACGCTCTACTGATGCCTATATATACCCTTCATATGGCTCTCAGGAAATCAAAACACTTTTAATTGAACTAAATCAAACACCAAACTTCCTCCTTCCTAGCAGAATAGTGATAACATGGCTAGATTTGAGATCCATGCCATTGCGGCAGCAACAATCCTTGTCCTCCTTGCCACGTCTCTCACATCAAGTGCACTCACATGTGGCCAAGTGTCATCCAACATTGCCCCGTGCATGGCCTACGCACGCAGCGGCCAGGGCTCACCCTCTGCCGGTTGTTGTAGTGGTGTGAAGGCCGTGAATTCCATGGCAAAATCAGGTAGACTCTAATAATCAGAAGGGTTAACTCGTCTGATATGATTTACTCACATTTATTGAATGGTTCACAGAATCTTAAATTAATTTAGAGGTAATAGCTCAAAAGTATATAAATACTCAACGTGGAACTAATCTCACTGTAAAATCTGGAAAATAACACTATTAAATTTCTCAAAATTATGAATATATCTGTCAGATTACTTTCTAATATATCTATCTATATTCATCGAAATTATTTACAGCGGCTGACCGTCAAGCAGCCTGCAACTGTCTTAAACAACTCGCCGGTGGTACGAGTGTCAATGCAGGCGCTGCTGCCGCCATCCCCGGCAAGTGTGGTGTCAGCGTGCCTTATGCCATCAGCACCTCCACTGACTGCTCAAAGTATGAATTTTGTTGATATGTACTACAGCTCAATACTTCAATATTTCAAATATCTAGCTAATCAAATGAGTAAATCCAGACAAACACAGTAAAATAATGTCATCTAACCTATTGATTTTTCTCACTTGCTCATGATTTGCAGGGTGAACTAAAATGTCCAGTAGAGGAATATTAAAGAGGATGTGAGTTCTGAGGCTTTTACATTATTTATCTTATTTGTGCGATTTATGTATCGATCTTGTTGTGTTGTGTTGTTATTGTGACTGGTTGTACTACTAGAGCTTGGAGCGTTATAATAAAAGAATTATTTCTGTTTTGCTATTATTTTACTCTTTGAACATTGTAAATATAGCCTTGCCTTTTAAATCTTCCGACAAAGTTAATATTCAGCCGTCAGCCTCTTTATTTCATTTTTGAGGTTTCAGGAGGCGAATGGGTCAATGAGATTTTATAAATAAATAAAAGTTCGTACCAGAAGTGATGAAAAAAATAAGTACAACGATAAAAAAAAAAGGAGAGACATGTAAACTCCCTCCTTTACTATTATAAAATGAAATGATAAAAATGAGGCAATATAGAGAGGTGATCGAAAAAGTACCCTCCTTTCGCTCCGTCCATCATGACTTCATCTATCCTCTCGGCTTTCCCAGACAAGGACCTTATATACTGTCGCAAGATATAAGCTCTGTTTTCTTTTTTTTTCATCTATCTTACAATAATTTCTATCTTGCAAACCTTAATATTTGTCACTCATTTTGACCTTAAGGGGTCCGGAACGGATGGTGTTCCACCTCAATTGATGCATTGGCTCTTTGGTTCTAGAAACACTCATAGCTCATTTCGCTCTGGTATGTACCATAGTAGCACACTACGAGAAAACACAGAATCCACGTAAGCATATAATGATGTAACCGATGCTGGGAAGTGATTTTTGTCGGCAAACCCGACTCCAATTGGGATTCTCGTCAGCAAACCGACGCAACGTACGCAGGCTAACAAACCATTAACACAGAATGTAACGTCAGCCTTATGATCTGCGTCAGCCTTAGTTTGTGCAAGTCCATACGGCGCCAATTTTTTCCTTCTTAGTGATGTCTCTCTACGAAATCATATATAGAAGCTTTTAGTAGGTGTTCCTTGATCTTAGCACTCGCTTGATATATTGGAGAAGAAATTCTATTTTCTTTTTTATTTTATTCTTTTTCCATTTCTATGGCTCGTTACTATTATTTTTCTTTGATTTATTTGATTAACATAGTCATTAGCTTTTTTCTTTTACACTAATGATACTAACAATTTATTCAGAAAAAAATGATGTTAACAATTTCATTTACAAGTTTATGTATCAATATTTTGGCATTATTAGTCGTATAATCTAATATAACTCAAGCAACTTTGCTTTTTTATACTAATTATGCTTATCTTTTTACGTTTACTAAATTCCATTGTTTTCTTTTGAGTAATTGATTATATGTTCTAGCTGTGAGTACACTATGTTAGGATTAAGTATATTACAAATCAAATGAACATCAATGTTTTCTTTTGTAATTTTCATATTTCGTGAGATCAATGAGTGCAGGCATATATAGCCAACACTAATCACAGTATATAACAAGCTGATACTGCACGACGGGTACTATAGCGACCCTATAGCAAGGTTATATAAAAACTGAAAAATAAAAAATATAAACTGAAAACAAGCAGTATATAAAAAATTCATTCGGTAAAACAATATATATTTTAAAAAATGAGAATAGTATATAAAAATATATAAACTGAAAACAAACAGTATATAAAAATTCATACGGTAAACAGTATATATTTTAAAAAATTAAAACAATATATAGCGTATATAGAAACGTGAGAAAAATATATAAAATTTCAATCCTTCGCTATAGGGTCACTACAATACACCGTCATAATTTTCCATTTTCCTTAATTATCATATACCTAACAACAATTAACACAATTAAGCATCCTCCTAACTACAATAATAACTTCTCACAACCAATAATGTAAGTTACATTTAACTTCCTCTCATAAGCACATAAATACACTTAATAATAATAATAATAATAATAATAATAATAATAATAATAATAATAATAATAATAATAATAATAATAATAATAATAATAATAATAATAATAATAATAACAATAATAATAATGATGATGATGATGATGAAAAACGCTCTACTGATGCCTATATATACCCTTCATATGGCTCTCAGGAAATCAAAACACTTTTAATTGAACTAAATCAAACACCAAACTTCCTCCTTCCTAGCAGAATAGTGATAACATGGCTAGATTTGAGATCCATGCCATTGCGGCAGCAACAATCCTTGTCCTCCTTGCCACGTCTCTCACATCAAGTGCACTCACATGTGGCCAAGTGTCATCCAACATTGCCCCGTGCATGGCCTACGCACGCAGCGGCCAGGGCTCACCCTCTGCCGGTTGTTGTAGTGGTGTGAAGGCCGTGAATTCCATGGCAAAATCAGGTAGACTTTAATAATCAGAAGGGTTAACTCGTCTGATATGATTTACTCACATCTATTGAATGGTTCACAGAATCTTAAATTAATTTGGAGGTAATAGCTCAAAAGTATATAAATACTCAACGTGGAACTAATCTCACTGTAAAATCTGGAAAATTACACTATTAAATTTCTCAAAATTATGAATATATCTGTTAGATTACTTTCTAATATATCTATCTATATTCATCGAAATTATTTACAGCGGCTGACCGTCAAGCAGCCTGCAACTGTCTTAAACAACTCGCCGGTGGTACGAGTGTCAATGCAGGCGCTGCTGCCGCCATCCCCGGCAAGTGTGGTGTCAGCGTGCCTTATGCCATCAGCACCTCCACTGACTGCTCAAAGTATGAATTTTGTTGATATGTACTACAGCTCAATACTTCAATATTTCAAATATCTAGCTAATCAAATGAGTAAATCCAGACAAACACAGTAAAATAATGTCATCTAACCTATTGATTTTTCTCACTTGCTCATGATTTGCAGGGTGAACTAAAATGCCCAGTAGAGGAATATTAAAGAGGATGTGAGTTCTGAGGCTTTTACATTATTTATCTTATTTGTGCGATTTATGTATCGATCTTGTTGTGTTGTGTTGTTATTGTGACTGGTTGTACTACTAGAGCTTGGAGCGTTATAATAAAAGAATTATTTCTGTTTTGCTATTATTTTATTCTTTGAACATTGTAAATATAGCCTTGCCTTTTAAATCTACCGACATAGTTAATATTCAGCCGTCAGCCTCTTTATTTCATTTTTGAAGTTTCAGGAGGTGAATGGGTCAATGAGATTTTATTAATAAATAAAAGTTCGTACCAGAAGTGATGAAAAAAATAAGTACAACGATAAAAAAAAAATGGAGACACATGTAAACTCCCTCCTTTACTATTATAAAATGAAATGATAAAAATGAGGCAATATAGAGAGGCGATAGAAAAAGTACCCTCCTTTCGCTCCGTTCATCATTTCATGTATCCCCTCGGCTTTCCCAGACAAGGACCTTATATACTGTCGCAAGATGTAAGCTCTGTTTTCTTTTTTTTTCATCTATCTTACAATAGTTTCTATCTTGCAAACCTTAATATTTGTCACTCATTTTGACCCTAAGGGGTCCGGAACGGATGGTGTTCCACCTCAATTGATGCATTGACTCTTTGGTTCTAGAAACACTCATAGCACATTTCTCTCTGGTATGTACCATAGTAGCACACTACGAGAAAACACAGAATCCACGTAAGCATATAATGATGTAACCGATGCTGGGAAGTGACTTTTGTCGGCAAAACCGACTTAAATTGTCATTCTCGTCAGCAAACCGACGCAACGTACGCAGGCTAAGAAACCATTAACACAGAATGTGACGTCAGCCTTTTGATCTGTGTCAGCCTTAGTTTGTGCAAGTCCTTACGGCGCCAATTTTTTCCTTCTTAGTGATGTCTCTCTACGAAATCATATATAGAGGCTTTTAGTAGGTGTTCCTTGATCTTAGCGCACGCTTGATATATTGGAGACGAAATTCTATTTTCTTTTTTATTTTATTCTTTTTCCATTTCTATGGTTTGTTACTATTATTTTTCTTTGATTTATTTTGATTAACATATTCATTAGCTTTTTTCTTTTACACAAATGATACTAACAATTTATTCAGAAAAAAATGATGTTAACAATTACTTGACAAGTTTATGTATCAATTTTTTGGCATTATTAGTCATATAATCTATTATAACTCAAGCAACTTGGCTTTTTTATACTAATTATGCTTATCTTTTTACGTTGACTAAATTGCATTGTTTTGTTTTGAGCTCTTGCAATTGATTATATGTTCTAGCTGTGAGTACACTATGTTAGGATTAAGTATATTACAAATCAAATGAACATCAATGTTTTCTTTTGTAATTTTCATATTTCGTGAGATCAATGAGTACAGGTATAATATAACCAACACTAATCACAGTATATAGTAAGCTGATACTGCACGATGGTTATTATAGCGACTCTATAGCAAGAGTATATAAAAACTAAAAAATAAAAAATATAAACTGAAAATAAGCAGTATATAGAAAATTCATTCGGTAAAACAATATATATTTTAAAAAATGAGAATAGTATATAAAAATATATAAACTGAAAACAAACACTATATAAAAATTCATTCGGTAAACAGTATATATTTTAAAAAATTAAAACAATATATAGCGTATATAGAAACGTGAGAAAAAAATATAAAATTTCAGTCCTTCGCTATAGGGCCGCTACAATACACCGTCATAATTTTTCATTTTCCTTAATTATCATATACCTAACAATAATTAACACCATTAAGCATCCTCCTAACTACAATAATAACTTCTCACAGCCAATAATGCAAGTTACATTTAACTTCCTCTCATAAGCACATAAATACACTTGAATAATAATAATAATAATAATAATAATAATAATAATAATAATAATAATAATAATAATAATAATAATAATAATAATAATAATAATAATAATAATAATAATAATAATAATAATAATAATAATAATAATAATAATAATAATAATGTTGATGATGATGATGCTGATGATGATGATGATGATGAAAAACGCTCTACTGATGCCTATATATACCCTTCATATGGCTCTCAGGAAATCAAAACACTTTTAATTGAACTAAATCAAACACCAAACTTCCTCCTTCCTAGCAGAATAGTGATAACATGGCTAGATTTGAGATCCATGCCATTGCGGCAGCAACAATCCTTGTCCTCCTTGCCACGTCTCTCACATCAAATGCACTCACATGTGGCCAAGTGTCATCCAACATTGCCCCGTGCATGGCCTACGCACACAGCGGCCAGGGCTCACCCTCTGCCGGTTGTTGTAGTGGTGTGAAGGCCGTGAATTCCATGGCAAAATCAGGTAGACTTTAATAATCAGAAGGGTTAACTCGTCTGATATGATTTACTCACATCTATTGAATGGTTCACAGAATCTTAAATAAATTTCGAGGTAATAGCTCAAAAGTATATAAGTACTCAACGTAGAACTAATCTCACTGTAAAATATGGAAAATAACACTATTAAATTTCTCAAAATTATGAATATATCTGTTAGATTACTTTATAATATATCTATCTATATTCATCGAAATTATTTACAGCGGCTGACCGTCAAGCAGCCTGCAACTGCCTTAAACAACTCGCCGGTGGTACGAGTGTCAATGCAGGTGCTGCTGCCGCCATCCCCGGCAAGTGTGGTGTCAGCGTGCCTTATGCCATCAGCACCTCCACTGACTGCTCAAAGTATGAATTTTGTTGATATGTACTACAGCTCAATACTTCAATATTTCAAATATCTAGCTAATCAAATGAGTAAATCCAGACAAACACAGTAAAATAATGTCATCTAACCTATTGATTTTTCTCACTTGCTCATGATTTGCAGGGTGAACTAAAATGCCCAGTAGAGGAATATTAAAGAGGATGTGAGTTCTGAGGCTTTTACATTATTTATCTTATTTGTGCGATTTATGTATCGATCTTGTTGTGTTGTGTTGTTATTGTGACTGGTTGTACTACTAGAGCTTGGAGTATTATAATAAAAGAATTATTTCTGTTTTGCTATTATTTTACTCTTTGAACATTCTAAATATTGCCTTGCCTTTTAAATCTACCGACATAGTTAATATTCAGCCGTCAGCCTCTTTATTTCATTTTTGAAGTTTCAGGAGGCGAATGGGTCAATGAGATTTTATTAATAAATAAAAGTTCGTACTTAAGTGATGAAAAAAATAAGTACAACGATAAAAAAAAACGGAGAGACATGTAAACTCCCTCCTTTACTATTATAAAATGAAATGATAAAAATGAGGCAATATAGAGAGGCGATCGGAAAAGTACCCTCGTTTCGCTCCGTCCATCATGACTTCATGTATCCTCTCGGCTTTCCCAGACAAGGACCTTATATACTGTCGCAAGATATAAGCTCTGTTTTCTTTTTTTTTCATCTATCTTACAATAGTTTCTATCTTGCAAACCTTAATATTTGTCACTCATTTTGACCTTAAGGGGTCCGGAACGGATGGTGTTCCACCTCAATTGATGCATTGGCTCTTTGGTTCTAGAAACACTCATAGCTTATTTCGCTCTGGTATGTACCATAGTAGCACACTACGAGAAAACACAGAATCCACGTAAGCATATAATGATGTAACCGATGCTGGGAAGTGATTTTTGTCGGCAAAACCGACTCCAATTGGGATTCTGGTCAGCAAACCGACGCAACGTACACAGGCTAACAAACCATTAACACAGAATGTAACGTCAGCCTTATGATCTGTGTCAGCCTTAGTTTGTGCAAGTCCTTACGGCGCCAATTTTTTCCTTCTTAGCTAGTGTTGTCTCTCTACGAAATCATATATAGAGGCTTTTAGTAGGTGTTCCTTGATCTTAGCACTCGCTTGATATATCGGAGAAGAAATTCTATTTTCTTTTTTATTTTATTCTTTTTCCATTTCTATGGTTTGTTACTATTATTTTACTTTGATTTATTTGATTAACATAGTCATTAGCTTTTTTTCTTTTACACTAATGATACTAACAATTTATTCAGAAAAAAATGATGTTAACAATTTCATTTACAAGTTTATCTATCAATTTTTTGGCATTATTAATCATATAAACTATTATAACTCAAGCAACTTGGCTTTTTTATACTAATTATGCTTATCTTTTTACGTTTACTAAATTGCATTGTTTTCTTTTGAGCTCTTGCAATTGATTATACGTTCTAGCTGTGAGTACACTATGTTAGGATTAAGTATATTACAAATCAAATGAACATCAATGTTTTCTTTTGTAATTTTCATATTTCGTGAGATCAATGAGTGCAGGTATATATAACCAACACTAATCACAGTATATAATAAGCTGATACTGCACGACGGGTACTATAGCGACACTATAGCAAGGGTATATAAAAACTGAAAAATAAAACATATAAACTGAAAACAAATAGTACATAAAAAATTCATTCGGTAAAATAATATATATTTTAAAAAATGAAAATAGTATATAAAAATATATAAACTAAAAACAAACGGTATATAAAAATTCATTCGGTAAACAGTATATATTTTAAAAAATGAAAAAAATATATAGCGTATATAGAAATGTGAGAAAAATATATAAAATTTCAATCCGTCACTATAGGGTGGCTACAATACACCGTCGTAATTTTCCATTTTCCTTAATTATCATATACCTAACAACAATTAAGACCATTAAGCATCCTCCTAACTATAATAATAACTTCTCACAACCAATAAAGCAAGTTACGTTTAACTTCCTCTCATAAGCACATTAATAATAATAATAATAATAATAATAATAATAATAATAATAATAATAATAATAATAATAATAATAATAATAATAATAATAATAATAATAATAATAAACCCTCCACTCATGCCTATATAAACCCTTCATGTGGCTCTCAGAAAGTCAGAACACTTTCAATTGAACAACTAAATCACACCCCAAACTTACTCCTTCCTAGCAGAATACTGATAACATGGCTAGATTTGAGATCCGTGCCATTGCGGCAGCGACAATCCTTGTCATCCTTGCCATGTCACTCACATCAAATGCACTCACATGTGGCCAAGTGTCATCCAACATTGCCCCGTGCATGGCCTACGCACGCAGCGGCCAGGGCTCACCCTCTGCCGGTTGTTGTAGTGGTGTGAAGGCCGTGAATTCCATGGCAAAATCAGGTAGATTTTAATAATCAGAAGGGTTAACTCGTCTGATTTGATTTACTTATATCTATTGAACGGTTCACAGAATCTTAAATAAATTTAGTGGTAATAGCTCAAAAGTATGTAAGTACTCAATGTGGAACTAATCTCACTATAAAATCTGGAATATTACGCTATTAAATTTCACTTAATTATGAATATATCTTTTAGATTACTTTATAATATCTCTATATTCGTCGAAATTATTTACAGCGGCTGATCGTCAAGCAGCCTGCAACTGTCTTAAACAACTCGCCGGTGGTACGAGTGTCAATGCTGGCGCTGCTGCCGCCATCCCCGGCAAGTGTGGTGTCAGCGTGCCTTATGCCATCAGTACCTCTACTGACTGCTCAAAGTATGAATTTTGTTGATATATACTACAACTCAATACTTAAATATTTCAAATATCTAGCTAATCAAATGAGTAAATCCAGACAAACACAGTAAAATATTGTCCTCTAACCTATTGATTTTTCTCGCTTGCTCATGAATTGCAGGGTGAACTAAAATGCCCAGTAGAGGAATATTAAAGAGCATGTGAGTTCTGAGGCATTTACATTATTTATCTTTATTTGTGCGATTTATGTATCGATCTTGTTGTGTTGTGTTGTTATTGTGACTGGTTGTACTACTAGAGCTTGGAGCGTTATAATAAAAGAATTATTTCTGTTTTTCTATTGTTTTAGTCTTTCAACATTGTAAATATAGCCTTGCCTTTTAAATCTATCGACATAGTTAATATTAAGCCGTCAGCCTCTTTATTTTATTTTTGAAGTTTCAGGAGGCGATTGACTCACTGAGATTCTATTAATAAATAAAAGTTCGTACCAGAAGTGATGAAAAAAATAATTACAATAATAAAAAAAAACAGAGAGATGTAAAGAGGACAGAAGGAAAAACATATAGAAATGAAAAACACTAATATATATAACGGCATCATGCTCATGACTCATGTTCTCCTGTGGGTTCTAGGCATCAACAGGGATGTGGATGTGGAGGAATTAGTGATCATGGATGGGCAAGAGGACCGGGAGACCTTTTGTGTGTTCTGTTTGATACTTATTCTTGTTTGTAACTAATCAAATTTTTAACTAGATTTATATAGAATTCAACACTGTTTTAACATAATATTTTTACGAGCATTTGATTTTTTATTTTTTTATATCAATTTATGTTAATTTAAGTGTACTTTAAATTCTTGATCGGAATAAAAATTTTCAAGAAGGATTCTCCGGGGTGAGGATATGGACATGATAGAAAATTTTTATTAAAACATATGTGGTTTGGATAGAGAATTTCATCGAGAAACAAATTGTCTGTTTGTTGTGTTTGGGTGTGCGTGTTTGTGTGGTTGGTGGGGGCAGGGGGGGTTGCACAACCCCAGATTCCGCACCATTGACACATACAAACTCCCTCTTTTACTATTATAAAATGAAAAGATGAAAATGAGGCAATATAGAGAGGCGATCCGAAAAGGCCCCTCCCGTCGTTCCTTCCATCATGACTTCATTTATCCTCACGGCTTTCCTTGACAAGGACCTTTTCTACAGTCTCAAGATGTAAGCTCTGTTTTCTTTTTTTTTTAATCTATCTTCCAATAGTTTCTATCTTGCAAACCTTAATATTTGTCACTCATTTAACCGTAAGGGGCCCGGAACGGATGGTGTTCCACCTCATTGGATGCATTGGCTCCTTGGTTCTAGAAACACTTATAACTCATTTCTCTATAGTATGTACCATTGTAGCACACTACTAGAAAACACAGTATCCGCGTAGGCATATAACGATGTAACCGATGCATATAGTGATGTAACCGATGCGGAGAAGTGACTTTTGTCGGCAAAACCGACTCAAATCGTCATTCTCGTCTGCAAGCTGACGCAACGTCTGCCGGCGTAGAAACCATTAACACAAAAAGTATTCTACATTGGCCTTTAGTTTTCACGTCGGCCTTATGATCTATGTCAGCCTTTGTTTGTGCAAGTCCTTATGGCGCCACTTTTTTCCTCCTTAGTGATGTCTCTCTACAAAATCATATATAGAGGCTTTAAGTAGGTGTTCCTTGATCTTAGCACTCGCTTGATATATTGGAGATGAAATTCTATTTTCTTTTTTGTTTTATTCTTTTTCCATTTCTGTGGTTTGTAACTATTATTTTTCTTTGATTTATTTGATTAACATATTCATTAGCTTTTTTCTTTTACAGAAATGATATTAACAATTTATTCAGAAAAAAATGATGTTAACAATTTCATTTATAAGTTTATCTATCAATTTTTTTGCATTATTAGTCATAAAACCTATTATAACTCAAGCAAGTTGGCTTTTTTATACTAATTATGCTAATCTTTTTACGTTTACTAAATTGCATTGTTTTGATTTGTGCTCTTACAATTGTTTGTAAGTTCCAGCTGTGAGTACACTATGTTAAGATTAAGTGTATTACAAATCAAATGAACATCAATGTTTTTCTTTTCTAATTTTCATACTTCGTGAGATTAATGAGTGCAGGTATAATATAACCAACACTAGTCACAGTATAAAGTGAGCTGATACTGCACGACGGATACTGTAGCGAACCTATAGCGACGTTATATAAAAACTAAAAAAACATATAAATTGAAAACAAACAGTATATAAAAAATTCATTTGGCAAAATAATATATATTTTAAAAAATGAAAATAGTATATAAAAATATATAAGCTGAAAGCAAACAATATATAAAAATTCATTTGGTATACAAAATATATTTTAAAAAATGAAAATAATATATAGCGTATATAGAAACGCGAAAAAACAGTATAAAATTTCAATCTGTTGCCACAGGGCCATTACAGTACTCCGTCGTAATTTTCCATTTTCCTTAATTATCATATACCTAACAACAATTAACCGCATTAAGCATCCTCCTAACCACAATAATAACTTCTCACTACC
Source organism: Juncus inflexus (assembly GCA_024447665.1). NCBI lineage: Eukaryota > Viridiplantae > Streptophyta > Magnoliopsida > Poales > Juncaceae > Juncus > Juncus inflexus. Next base: position 3,973,145 of record JAJHPC010000020.1, read on the forward strand.
AATAATGCAAGTTACGTTTAACTTCCTCTCATAAGCACATAAATACACTTAATAATAATAATAATAATAATAATAATAATAATAATAATAATAATAATAATAATAATAATAATACTAATAATAATAATAATAAACCTCATGCCTATATAAACCCTTCATATGGCTCTCAGAAAGTCAGAACACTTTCAATTGAACAACTAAATCACACCCCAAACTTACTCCTTCCTAGCAGAATACTGATAACATGGCTAGATTTGAGATCCGTGCCATTGCGGCAGCGACAATCCTTGTCCTCCTTGCCATGTCACTCACATCAAATGCACTCACATGTGGCCAAGTGTCTTCCAACATTGCCCCGTGCATGGCCTACGCACGCAGCGGCCAGGGCTCACCCTCTGCCGGTTGTTGTAGTGGTGTGAAGGCCGTGAATTCCATGGCAAAATCAGGTAGATTTTAATAATCAGAAGGGTTAACTCGTCTGATTTGATTTACTTATATCTATTGAACGGTTCACAGAATCTTAAATAAATTTAGTGGTAATAGCTCAAAAGTATATAAGTACTCAATGTGGAACAAATCTCACTGTAAAATCTGGAATATAACACAATTGAATTTCACTAAATTATGAATATATATGTTAGACTACTTTATAATATATCTATATTCATCGAACTTATTTACAGCGGCTGATCGTCAAGCAGCCTGCAACTGTCTTAAACAACTCGCCGGTGGTACTAGTGTCAATGCTGGCGCTGCTGCCGCCATCCCCGGCAAGTGTGGTGTCAGCGTGCCTTATGCCATCAGCACGTCCACTGACTGCTCAAAGTATGAATTTTGTTGATATTTACTACAGGCTAATACTTAAATATTTCCAATATCTTGCTAGTCAAATGAGTAAATTCATCTAACCTATTGACTTTTCTCACTTGCTCTTGAAATACAGGGTGAACTAAAATGCCCAGTAGAGGAATATTAAAGAGGATGTGGGTTCTGTGGCTTTTACATTATTTATCTTATTTGTGCGATTTATGTATCGATCTTGTTTTGTTGTGTTGTGTTGTTATTGTGACTGGTGTGTGCCACTAGAGCTTGGAGCCTTATAATAAAAGAATTATTTCTGTTTTTCTATTGTTTTACTCTTTCAACATAGTAAATATTGTGGATTTACCCTCGCAAACTCACAATTTTAATGGAAGAAGAACAACTTTCATTTTCTTAATATTTCTTAATATATTTCTTTCTTCTTGTCTCTTACAAAATAAAAATGGGTTCTATTTATAGGCTAAATGGTTCATGCATACATGAATCACATTAAACCCTAACATTATACTCACACAATTATCTAAGTACATGATCCATATTTCTAGATGGTGGATACATGTATTACAATTCTCTAGATGAATTTACATAGAAAAAAAACACAAATATTATTTCTTTTGGCTTGGGCTTATCAACAAATTCCTCCCTTAAGCTCAAGCCTATTCTTCATCCCGATCATCACCTTATAGTTTTCAAACAATGTCGTCGGAAGTGGTTTCGTGAATATATCAGCCACTTGGTCATGACTTGCCACATGACTTACTCGCACATCACCTTTCTTCACCTGCTCTCGGATGAAATGAAAACGCACATCAATGTGCTTACTCCTCTCATGATGTGTTGGGTTCTTTGCTAACTCGATTGCGGATTTATTATCGACTCGTATTTCGGTCGCCTCGTGTTGCGTCAGTTTCAACTCGTGCAACAAGTTCCTTAACCAAGTTGCATGGCATACACACCAAGATGCTGCTACGTATTCCGCCTCGCACGTCGATAATGTCACTATTGGTTGTTTCTTTGAGGACCATGTGAATGCCGTTTTTCCCATGTAAAACACATACCCCGATGTGCTTTTACGATCATCAACATCTCCGCACCAATCGCTATCGGAATATCCCACTAGCTTGAAATCTTCGGCTTTGGAATAGAATAACCCAAATGATTCAGTTCCCCGAATATACCGCAAAATTCTCTTTATCGCTTTTAAATGCGTATAGACCGGCTCCTCCATGAATCGACTTACAACTCCAACACTATAAGAAATGTCCGGTCTTGTGCATGTGAGATAGCGGAGACTCCCAACTAGACTTCGATATTTGGTCGCATCTACTCGTTCGCCACCATCAAACTTAGAAAGTTTCGCCCCGGGTTCCATCGGTGTCAATATCGGGTTGCAATCCGCCATTTTGTTCCTTTTCAGAATTTCTTTTGCATATGTTTCTTGTGACACAAAAATCCCAGTATTTCCTTGTCTAACCTCCAGACCAAGGAAATACTTCATCAAACCCAAATCCGTCATCTCGAACTCCCGAGTCATCACGCTTTTGAACTCCTCTATCATCTCACCATTGTTCCCCATAAAGATGAGGTCATCAACATAAAGAGCGACAAGGAGCAAATTGCCTTCATTCTTTTTTACGTATAGTGCATGCTCGTATGGACATTGAGTAAACCCGTTCTCCTTGAAGTAAGTGTCGATGCGAGTATTCCAAGCTCGAGGTGCTTGTTTCAACCTGTAAAGTGCCTTCTTCAATTTCAGCACCTTCTTCTCTTCCCCGATTTTCATGTACCCAGGTGGTTGCTCTACGTACACCTCTTCTTCTAGCACGCCATTCAAAAATTCTGACTTGACGTCCATTTGAAAAATTTGCCATTTGAATTGAGTCGCTTGAGCTATGAGAAGGCGAATCGTCTCCATTCTTGCAACCGGGGCAAAGACTTCATCATAGTCTATCCCCGCCTTTTGTCGATAGCCCTTTGCAACTAGCCTTGCCTTGTACCGCTCTATCTCACCTTGAGCGTTCATCTTCTTTTTGTATACCCATTTTACTCCTATGGGCTGACTTCCTTTTGGCAATTCAACCAACTCCCAAGTTTGGTTTCGCTCTATTGCTTTTATTTCTTCATTCATGGCTGCTTGCCACTTCTCATTTCGTACCGCTTCCTCAAATGTAATTGTTTCGGCATCCGCCAAAAGACAAATTAAATGTACCTCACTTGTCGAGTCGTACAAATCTTGCATGCTTCGCATCCTTGGTTGTCTTGGCTCATCTTCAACATCAGATGGTACGGGGTTAGTCGGTACAAAGGTTGATGCCGGTGATTCTCCTTTCTCAGCCTCACCTAACTCGGCCTCATCATGTGTCATCTCATCTTTGTTATTCCAATCCCACGCGCTCTCTTCATTCACATGTACGTCCCGGCTCACCACAACTTTCCTTCCAATTGGGTCGAAGAGCTTGTATGCCTTTGTTTTCTCGTCATATCCAATGAGCACGAACTTCTTGCTTTTATCGTCGCGCTTAGTCCTCCTTTGATCCGGTACGTGTGCATAAGCCACACTACCGAATACTTTGAAATGTGATACAGTCGGCTTTTGACCACTCCAAGCCTCTTGGGGTGTTATCTCACCTAACTTCGCATGTGGGCATCGGTTTTGTATATACACGGCACATTGTACCGCCTCTGCCCAAAATTCTTTTGGCATACCTTTGCTTTTCAACATCGACCGAACCATGTCGAGAATGGTTCGGTTCTTCCTCTCGGCCACACCATTTTGCTGAGGAGAGTATGGTGCAGTCAAGAATCGCTTAATCCCATACTTCTCGCAATAACTCGTGAAAGCGGTTGACATGTACTCTCCGCCTCTATCCGACCGTAACGCCTTGATGTAAGTCCCGGTCATCTTCTCGACTAAAACCTTGAACCTTTTGAACACTTCGAGAGCCTCGGATTTTTCCTTCAAAAAATAAACCCATGTCCTCCTTGTATTATCGTCAACAAATGTGATGAAATATTTTTTCTCACTGAACGATTTGGGTGTAATTGGGCCACATATGTCGGTATGCAGCAACTCGAGAGGTCTTTCTGCTCGATATTTCGCCTGTTTCGGAAATGAGGTCCTTGCTTGCTTGCCGAATAAACATCCTTCGCAAAACTTGGTGATGTAGTCCATGTCTGGTAGCCCATGGACCATGTTCTTCTTGGCCAACTCCTTTAGGCCACCATAATGAAGGTGACCAAACCTTAGATGCCATAATGCCGATTTGTCCTCCATATCGACTTGTAGACACTTTTCCTGCACATTTCGCAAGTTGAGCTTGTACATGCGATTTTTGGCCATTTCAACTCTTGCTACCAAGCGTCCTTGATTGTCTTTTAATTGTAGTACCCGGTTTTTCATGAATACCGAGTATCCCTTCTCCATGAGTTGTCCCATACTCAAAATATTGCTCTTAAGATCAGGTACGTAATAAACATCCTCGATTGACCCTTCCGTACCACCTTTTTGTAAATAGTGCACCATACCTTGACCTTTTACTTGGATCTTTGATGCGTCTCCGAATGACACGTGTCCATTTTCAACCTCTCGCATCTCCTTGAATAAGTGCTTGTGCCCGCACATGTGGTTGCTTGCACCGGTGTCGAGATACCGCATCGTATCGCCATCGGTGTTGATATCGTTGTATGCCATCATGAGAAACCCATCTTTCATCTCATCCTCCGTGACAAGGTTGGTGTTCTCCTCCACTTTCTTTTCGGCATAGCAAACTTTTGCGTAATGCCCGACCTTGCCGCAATTGTAACACTTGTCGGAGTTGCGAGTCCTTCGCATAGTGACCGTATTTGCCACACTTATAGCACTCGACATTATAGTGATTTGACCGGCCACCTCTCCCACGACCAGGTCCTCTACCTCGCCAATTTTGTTGGCTTGACTGCCCCTTCTCCTCATAGTATCCACCTCGACCGCGGCCTCCACCACTGCGATCATTGCTGCGACCTCCACGGCCACGCCCTCTTCCACGAAAGTTTTGAGTGTAGAGTGCCTTTTCGTCTTTGATAGGCATCTTGGCTTGCAACGCTTCGTCAAGCGACTCGTTCTTCTTCTTCTTGCGTTGCTCGTGTGCCTCTAACGACCCAGCGAGATCGTCAATAGTTAGCTCCTCTAGGTCCTTCGATTCTTAGATGGCACACACGACATTCTCGAAATTGTCGGTTAGCGACCGCAGAATTTTTTCCACGACCCTCGAGTCCTTTAGAGTTTCACCATTACACTTGAGCTGATTTACCACGGTTTGCACACGTGTGATGTAGTCGGATACACCTTCTGACTCCTTCATCTTCATACACTCCAACTCGCCGCGTAGAGTTTGGAGTCTTACTTGCTTTACTCGGTCGGTTCCCTTGAAAACTTTTTGCAATGTATCCCATGCTTCCTTGCCCGTTACCGCGCTTGCTATCTTTTCAAAATCGACTCGTCAACTGCTTGGAACAGCATGTATAGCGCTGTCTTGTCATTCATTCGCTTTTGTTTCAACGCCTTGATTTCACTTACTTGTCATATCGTCGGTATTCTCTGGTTCGGTGTAGCCGTTCTCGACTACGTCCCATGCATCTTGGGCCCCGAGTAATGCTCGCATCTGGATGCTCCAGTTGTTGTAGTTAACTCTCGTCAATCGTGGCAGTAACATACCCCCAAACGACATTCTCCCGGGATTCGCCATCGGCTCTGATACCAATTTGTGGATTTACCCTCGCAAACTCACAATTTTAATGGAAGAAGAACAACTTTCCTTTTCTTAATATTTCTTAATATATTTCTTTCTTCTTGTCTCTTACAAAATAAAAATGGGTTCTATTTATAGGCTAAATGGTTCATGCATACATGAATCACATTAAACCCTAACATTATACTCACACAATTATCTAAGTACATGATCCATATTTCTAGATGGTGGATACATGTATTACAATTCTCTAGATGAATTTACATAGAAAAAAAACACAAATATTATTTCTTTTGGCTTGGGCTTATCAACAAATATTGCGTTGCCTTTTAAATCTGTCAACATATTTAATATTCAGCCGTCAACCTCAAGATAGAGTCACCGAAAAATTAATACATAGAAATGAAAAACACTAATATATATAACGGCATCATGCCCATGACTCATGTTCTCCTGTGGGTTTAGGCATCAACTGGGATCTGGATTTGGAGGAATTTGTGATCATGGACGGGCAAGAGGACCGGGAGGCCTTTTGTGTGTTCTGTTCGATACTTCTCATGTTTGTTACTAATCAAATTTTATACTAGATTTATATAGTATTCAACATTGTTTAACATAGTATTTTTACGAGCATTTGATTTTTTTTTGTATATAATCAATTTATGTTAATTTAGGTGTACTATAATTTTTTGATCGGAACAAAGATTTTCAAGGAGAAGGATTCTCCGGGGTGAGGTGTACTATAATTTTTTGATCGGAACAGAGATTTTCAAGGAGAAGGATTCTCCGGGGTGAGGATATGGACATGATTGAAAAAATTTAATAAAACATATGGGGTTTGGATAGGGAATTTCATTGAGATACAAATTGTCTGGGGGTGGGGTTGGGGGTGGGGTGTGGGGGGTTGCACAACCCCAACTTTGGCACCATTGACACATACAAACTCCCTATTGTACTATTATAAAATGAAAAGATAAAAATGAGGCAATATAGAGAGGCGATCGAAAAAGACCCCTCCGGTCGTTACATCCCTCATGACTTCTTGTATCCTTTTGGCTTTCCCTGACAAGGACCTTTTCTACTCTTTCTCAAGATGTAAACTCTGTTTTTTTTATTTTGTATCTATCTTCCAATAATTTATATCTAGCAAACCATAATATTTGTCACTCATTTTGACCCCAAGGGGTCCGGAATGGATTGTTTTCCACCTCTTTGGATGCATTGTCTCTATGGGTCTACAGAGTGACGGCCCTTTAGATAGGCGGGTGAAGCGATTGGTTTGGGACTCAAATTTTTAGGGCCTCCAAATTTTTTATAAGTATATATATAAACCAACCTATAATATTAAAAAAAAAGTTATAGCTTAACGTACATTACTTTTGCATTAAGTTATAAGAGAGTCAATATATGAAAATTTTATTTTGAAAATTTGTCTTATTTAAATTGGGTGGCTCCAAAACGAAAAAAAAAAAAAAATCGTCATATTTGATATATCTCACTTAGAAATTGAACTTTTTTTTCCTTTCTCTCTTCCATCATTCCTAGTAAGTTCTTTTTTGATGAAAAATCATTTCTAATAAGTACAAAATATATGTTCTAAATTGGGTCACATAGTAGTCTGTCAATTGGATTAAAAAAGGAGTACAATGAAAGAAAACGCGCAATCAGAGATGCACAGCGGAATTAAAATTTTACCCGTTTCCTAACCGAGGATCCATATATTATCAATCAAATCAGTAAAATCAATCTTATTTATACCTCGGATTCGGCTAATCCGGTTTATAGGGCTTCGGGATTCGTGTCCAAACGATCTCCATGCGTCTCTTGTGTTGTTCTCGGTTTGATGATGTTTAAAACAATTCTGAGTTACTAATAATATTTTGAGTATCATGAATTGGTACAAATAAATCGCAAGTTCAAGAAAGACATTCTAAGAGTATTCTTCAAGACAAACGTGATGCCTTTTGTTCAAGGGTAATAATAAGGGCAGGAACAATTTTGATGCGAGCAGGAAATAAATTGATATATTCACGTTTTTGCTCTTACACCATAAACTTTCAATTTTAAAAAATAGCATCTCTCCAATCAAACTACATATGAATCATGATTATCTCTAAAAAAAATTATTTGACTTTCCAAATTTATTTGCGCAATCAGAGATGCACAGCGGAATTAAAATTTTACCCGTTTCCTAACCGAGGATCCATGTATTATCAATCAAATCAGTAAAAGCAATCTTATTTATACCTCGGATTCGGCTAATCCAGTTTGTAGGGCTTCCGGATTCGTGTCCAAACGATCTCCCTGCGTCTCTTGTGTTGTTCTCGGTTTGATGATGTTTAAAACAATTCTGAGTTACTAATAATATTTTGAGTATCATGAATTGGTACAAATAAATCGCAAGTTCAAGAAAGACATTCTAAGAGTATTCTTCAAGACAAACATGATGCCTTTTGTTCAAGGGTAATAATAAGGGCAAGAACAATTTTGATGCGAGCAGGAAATAAATTGATATATTCACATTTTTGCTCTTACACCATAAACTTTCAATTTTAAAAAATAGCATCTCTCCAATCAAACTACATACGAATCATGATTATCTCTAAAAAAAATTATTTGACTTTCCAAATTTATTTATCTTCTTAAAAATCTATGAAATTTTTATAAGAATTATAATACTAGATGCCGAATCAAACCCCCCAATGAAAATAATGAAATTTATTTTATCTATGATGATTTAAAGTATAATTCATAGAATATGCTATATAATCGTATTCTACTAGAACATTTTTTGTACTTAACTGTATTATCAAATATGTGTGTATTTCTTGAATTTAGTATTCTTATATTATAGAGAATTTATGGTTGAGAGTGATATTATTTTTCTTTTTATTTGTTTGAACTAAATTTCATAAAAATCTCAAAATAAGATTGTAATATATATTTTTTAGCTTATCTAGGTGTCCTAATTTTATTTTAAATGAAATAACTTAGATTTTTTATTTGTGTCACTATTATGCTTTGAGATATTATTATAGAAATTTATTTTGATATTTCAAGTACTTTTTTTTTTTGTTGATTATATTCTTATGAAATAAATATAAAAATTATTACAATTATGATGGGTTCTAAATACAAAATTACGAGTTATCGAGTTTAGCCATTTGAATTTGTATAATAATACTATAATTTCTTAATATCTTTTTTTTTTTTTTAATATTTGCAAAAGATTTGAAATTAATCAATGATATGACGAGAGATATACTTTCCAAAAACGATAAATTCTATGCCACATTATTAACAAGGGTAATAATGACTTTTTGTATTAAAATTTCCTGCTCACATCAAAGAAATTTATGTCCTTATCATTACCCTTTTTCAAAGGAGGCAGGAGTCAAGAAATTCTTGTTTGAAGCTCTTTATGTTTTTTGTTTGATTTTTGGATCAAAGATGGGCCGAATCAGCCCAGAATCTGCTAATACGTCTTCAGTATTTGGCCCATAACTCTCGCACCGTAGAAGGAGTGTGATATGGCTATGGAAAGATAACAGAGCATTCTAGAACTTTCTTTCTTTAAGAAATTTCAAATTCAGCCTCTAAGTGAGTCATAAACGGAGATCTTGACAGCAAACAAAATATGGACAGATTTGGCAACTCAATATTTTGCAATTATAGTAAAATTTGAAAAATGAAAATAAAGTGCAAAACTTCAGATCTCTCCCTTGCTGGTGTTTAAGAAATTTACTTAATATTCTATAGTGAGATTAGAGAGAAATTAGTGAGTGAGTAATTGTTGTTATTTGATTAAAAGAAATCGTTGTAAGTTTTGTTTCATCGCTTCGCTCCGAGTTGTTGTAAAGTGAACGGCGAATTGTGGTCTTGTAAAAGAAAATACTATTTGGATTATTGGAATCAAGGAGCCGAAAGGCATACCCATAGAGTAGGCGCTCTCGAAAGCGGTAAGGGCCACTAGTGAGAACGGGTGGTTACAGTAAAAGCAACCACCTAGCCGAACTTCGTCAACATATCTGGTGTTCATCAAATCCACACTTCCACACATTTAGGCCTATAAAACCCCCTATATGCCTTTAGTATACAATATTTTGCGGATCTGATCATGACATGCGCTATGACTACGGCACCGCCCTCTATACGTATCCACACGCGAACTGCTCTTGTTGGCGAAGAAACCGAGATTACTAGATCCGGTTTATGTTTCTCTCTCTCTCTCTCAATAGGTGTCTAGGATATGGTCTGAATCTTCTAACCTAATCAGACGAAGCCTTCATCTATTTATAGCATCTAATAATCACACCTCTTCACCTTCCTTTTGATTTTCTGTATCCAACCGAGTTAGTTTTATTTGTGTGCGACCATGTAGATTCATTTAATATTGGAAATAAAGTTCATGTTTATAAATAATAAGTAGCCTCTAGTACGACATTATGATTACCCAAATTAAATGAATGACACGTGATCATAACATATACATTTATTATGTATTTAGTCCCTTTGTTAAACGATATTTATATTGATCATAAAGCATGATTTTATGTCATCCTTATTATGATCAATTATCTTTCCTAAATTATAATTAGACTGCATAAATTAAAAGATATTAACAACACATGCTAATTCTTTCGTACATGGCCGTGTGTTTTTCTTTAGTCTCAATTTATCAGGGGGCCCTAAGATATCTCTCTCGTATCCGAGAGTAACAAATTCTATCTTGATCATTCACATTCCTGATGGTGTTATGCCCTAGGCCAAAGTGTTTGTGACCTAGATAATGATGGCATATGGATAATGATGAGTGATGTCATACACATCTTTTAGTGTGAAGAGACATGACTCTTCACCTCTATATAAGGACATAGAGGGCTCCAAATTCATAAACACAACACATCATTCTCTCTCTCATTATTTCTCATTCTCTTTTGTGAGACAAAAGAGAGAAAATATACTTTCTAATTTGTATGACAAAATTATGAAAGGGTGCTTTCTTTTTGTATAACAAAAATGAAAGAGTGCGATTATATGAGAGGAATTATATACATCTTTTGTGAGATAAAATAAGAAGAGTTTTCTTATGCAAGAGGAGAACAAGCTAGTAGCATATATATTGTTTTTTTTCCCGTTTTAAGAAGTTTGTTCGTGTGGACACCGGTAGAAGCATTCGTACTTTTGGCGCTTGTGATCTATTCGGCCTAAGAAGATGATAACGGGTTGTTGAGAATTTCGGTGGAGGCCAATTGTATGTGCGGTAGATGATTCCGCACAATCTGACCTAGACGGCCTAGATGGACGAAAAATCGGTTAAGACGGTAACCGGTTTAGAGGCGCATGGACAACACGCATGGTTTGAGCGTCACGGATTAAGCGTAATCCGAAAGGTATCTTTAAGATTTATTTCTGAGACCCTACAGTGGTATCAGAGCGACGTGCGTGTTTCGGTTAAATTGAGTCGGTATATATGTGATATATACTATTTATAATTAGAAGGCTTGCATATAGAGTATTCAAGTGTTGAATATTCTTAATAGAAAAGGTGCGATTAATGGATATGATCCAAGAGTTGCATCCAAAGAATGCGACCAATGGATATGACCAAAGGATATGATCCAAAAGTTATGTTCAAGAGATGCGATCAAAAGATGCGATTCAAATGTCACATCCAAAAGACACAATGAAATGTTGCGACCAACAGATACGACCAAAGGGTGCGACCAAAAGGTGCGACTAACGAGTGTGACCAAGGGATGCGATTCAAATGTCACATCTAAAAGACGCGACGAAAGGTTGCAACCAAAGGGTGCGACCAAAGGTTGCGACCAAAAGGTGCAACTAACGGGTGTGACCAAGGGATGTGATTCAAATGTCACATCCAAAAGACGCGACGAAAGGTTGCGACCAAAGGGTGCGACCAAAGGATAATCCAAATGTCACGTCCATAAGGTTGCGACAAATGGGTGCGACCAAAAGGTGCGACTAACGGGTGTGACCAAGGGATGCGATTCAAATGTCACATCCAAAAGACATGACTAAAGGTTGCGACCAAAGGGTGCGACTAAAGGGTGTGACCAACGTATGTGATCCAAATGTCACGTCCATAAGGTTGCGACGAATGGGTGCGACCAAAAGGTGCGACTAAAGGGTGTGACCAACGGATGCGATCCAAATGTCACGTCCATAAGGTTGCGACGAATGGGTGCGACTAAAGGGTGCGACTAAAGGGTGTGATCAATGGATATGATCCAAATATCACGTCCAATAGGTTGTGACTAACGGTTGCGACCAAAAGGTGCGACCAACGGGTGTAATCGACATGCGCAACTAAGAGGTATGACCGAAAAGGTGAAATCGCAAGAGTTGCGACCTCTTGAATAGTTGTGTCTTCATGAAAGGGTGCATACCATGAATTGCCTTTTTGAAATGGTGCATGTGATGCATTATTTCATGAAAAGCTGCATGTGATGTATTGAATTCATGAAAAGATGCCTATGATGTATTAATGTGTAGAAAAATGTGTGTTGACAAAGTTCACCAGGTGTTGACCATGTTGATCATGTTGACAATTGACTGTTGACCCACTGTGTTGACTGTGGACTATATTGACGGTTGACTGTATTGACTATTAATTTTTGACAGTTGACTACACTAATTTACCCCTTGATTATTGACCATTAAATTGGTCAAAAGTTGATCATGACCTAGTCAAAATATTGACCATTGACTGTTGACCTTGTCAAATGTTGATCGTTGACCGAGTCAAATGTTGACCAAATCAAATATTGGTTTTTGACTTGTCAAATGTTGACAATGACGACCGTGCCCCAAATTCGCATTCATAAGCCTTATATATATATATATATATATATATATATATATATATATATATATATATATATATATATATATATATATTATAAATGGTTAAATAATCGAAACATAATATGATTATGTTTATATTTGATATATTTGTTGATACGTGTTGATATAATGAAAGAGTTCATTAGGCATAACACATCCATCATGGAGATGAAGGAGTTCATCATCTATCATGAATACATCATTAAGATGACAAGTTCATTTTTAACCACACATCATGACGATGAAAGAGTTCATCGATTTCTATACATGGAGATAAGATTTTCATATACAATCTAAGAAAAATTTCATTGAGATGAAATATATATTAGGAAATCTTTATGTTAGTTCATAAAGATCAAGGCTATGATATATCATCGTTATTATTTTTATTCTATTGGTACATGTGATGTTCTTTGAATATTGCATAATAACATATAATATTAAATAAAATCCCTCAAAACAATGTTAAGTCATGAAGTGCCTTTCATAAGTCTAAATCTCTCGATACTCTGATTGGCCCTGCATAGGTCATGCCAAAGCTGGGTATGTAGGGACAATCTTAGGAGGAGAGAATGCGGGAAATGGGAGCCAACATAGGTCATGCCAAAGCTGAGTGTGTTGGGTACTATTTTGCCGATGATTAGACATGGTTTGATTTAACTGGGCTATCAAGTCGGACTTGGGCTCGGGGCATACGATAGGATATATACGTCGGGCATATGATGTTTATCCTATGTTGTTCAAGTGTTGTATGAGATCCAATTGAAATGTTACAATAATTTTATATATGATTTTTGTTCTTCAAGGAATATTACAATAATTTTATATATGATTTATTTTTTATTATAACAGTTAACACAATTATTATAGTCATACTGCCGGTTAAAAGAAAATTTTTATCTGAACACAAAAAAAGAAAAAAGAAAGAAAAAGAAGAAGAAATTTTCATCCAATCTCAAAAAGGGCTTATGAATAAGTTTATTAAAATTAGTAAACCTGTTTAGAATTTGGAAGGCGAACATGCGGTGAATGCTGGAGTTAAAAATTTAGTGAATCAAGAGGTTGTAGGTTTGGTAAACAGTGAGAATGAAAATTCAGTGGATGGAGACGAAAATGAGAATTTAGGGAGTATGGAAGACAATCAAAATGAAGAGAATGAGAATTTAGGGAGCATGGAAGACAATCAAAATGAAGAGATGGATGTGGAATGTGTAGATTTGAATGTTGATGGTCCAGGGAGTAGGAAAAATATTGACCAAAATTTACGAGATTTAGTAGTAAAGAGGGGTCCTGCGAAAAAAGATTGTGTAGGCTAAGAAAAAAAAGGCCTCAAGTAAATTCTGCTTTGGGTCTATGATAATACAGGATCGGCTCTGGGTCTACAACCACTCAAAGAAATAACCAATCCGAGAATCCGTGCGTATCGGTTAAATCAAAGAAATAAAACTTAAAGATATCTTTCAAATTACGCTTAATCCGTGACGCTCAAACCTTGCGTATTGTCCATGCGTCTCTAAACCGGTTAACGTCCTAACCGATTTTACGTCCGTCTAGGTAGTCTAGGTCGGATCATGCGGAAGTCATCTACCGCACACACAATCGGTCTCCACCAAAACTCTCAACAACATGTTCTCATCTTCTTAGGCCGAATAGATCACAAGCGCCGAAAGTACGAACGCCTTTACCGGTGTCCACACGAGCAAACTTCTTAAAACGGGAAGAAGAACAATATATATGCTAGTAACTTGTTCTCCTATTGCATAAGAAAACTCTTCTTATTTTATCTCGCAAAAGATGTATATAATTTCTCTCATATAATCGCACTCTTTCATTTTTGTCATACAAAAAGAAAGTACCCTTTCATAATTTTGTTATACAAATTAGAAAGTATATTTTCTCTCTTTTGTCTCACAAAAGAGAATGAGAAATAATGAGAGAGAGAATGATGTGTTGTATTTTGAATTTGGAGTCCTCTATGTCCTTATATAAAGGTGAAGAGTCATGTCTCTTCACACTAAAAGATGTGTATGACATCACTCATCATTATCCATATGCCATTAACTAGACTCTTCTAGATTACATGATCTTTTGTGCTCATAGTCTTTATATACATATATATCACATCTTATTACATAAGATGACAATATATTTTGTGACATTCTTATGCAACTCATCATATAAGTCGCTAGGATTTTCTGCGCCTGTTTCAGTTTGTTCTTTGTGTGTGACCCTGTAGGTTCACTTAATGTTGGCAATAGACTTAACAATCTATAAATCATGAGCGGACTATAACAAGCCATCATGACTACCCAATTTAAGTGAATATCGGTGATCCGATTTACCTAATCAACAATCATATATTTAGTCCCTTTGTCACGCAATATCTATATCGATCATAAGGCATGTAATACGTCATCCTTATATAAATCGATTAATATTTGTTGATCCCAAATTAAACTGAACAAGAACAAATGACATTAATAACTTTATAATTCATTTGAGTATGGCCATACATTTCTTCAGTTCAATTCATCAAGAGGCCTACAGATATCTCTCTCATTTATGAGAGGAACAAATCCCGTCTTGATTGCACTCATCCCTCTACATGATTCATTGTATACCTAATCATAACCGTTATGACCACCCGGTTAAAGGCAGTGTTAGATTATATTAAAGTATAAAATTACTCATGTTGGGAACCGAGACAATCTCAGGTCAAAGGACTATAAATACTTTATGTTACAAGAATCGCTAATGACGTAAATCATGTAGCATTCTTATGGTGGGTCAGTCCAGTATTTGGTCTCTAACATATACCTATGTTAATGACTTGATAACTATTTATCCATGATCAGTATAACATAATCATCAGTCAACTAATATACTAGTGTACATTTATAGCTTGTATATAAATATATATATTTATACGTATCTGCAAGTATATTTGTCTCCACAAATATCCTATAAATGACCAGGAACGATTTAGAATAGCATTCATAACACTTTATAGTTTTACTATCAAGAGTCACGCACTTTGATGACATAAAGCTGAATTGCATATTCATGGCCTATTTTAATTATATTAAAATAACCTATATGCACATATTATATGAAATATCTTAGAATAAATATTATGTTTGTTATTACAATCCAACATCTAGGTCACAAACACTTTGGCCTAGGGCATAACACCATCAAATCGTCATCCTCGTCAGCAGGTCGACGCAACGTATGCCGGCGTAGAAACCATTAACACAGAAAGTATTCTACGTCGGCCTTTAGTTTTCGCGTCATCCTTATGATCTATGTTAGCCTTAGTTTGTACAAGTACTTATGGTGCCAATTTTTTCCTCCTTGTGTGACGTCTATCTACGAAATCATATATAGAGACTTTTAATAGGAGTTTCTTGATCTTAGCACTCGCTTGATGTATTGGAGACGAAATTCTATTTTTATTTTATATTATTCTTTTTTCATTTCTATGGTTGGTAACTATTATTTTTCTTTGATTTATTTGATTAATATATTCATTAGCTTTTTTTCTTTTACACAAATGATATTAAGGATTTATTAAGAAAAAAATGATGTTAAGAATTTAATGGACAAGTTTATCTATCAATATTTTGGCATTGTTAGTCATAAAACCTATTATAACTCAAGCAACTTAGCTTTTTTATACTAATTATGCTTATCTTTTTACGTTTACTAAATTGCATTGTTTTGTTATGTGCTCTTGCAATTGATTGTAAGTTCTAGCTATGAGTACACTATGTTAGGATTAAGTATATTACAAATCAAATGAACATCAATGTTTTCTTTTGTAATTTTCATATTTCGCGAGATCAATGAGTGCAGGTATAATATAACCAACACTAATCACAGATACTGCATGATGGATACTATAGCGATCATGTAGCGACGGTATATAAAAACTGAAAATAAACAGTATATAAAAAATTCATTCGGTAAAATAGTATATATTTAAAAAAAATAAAAACAGTATATAAAAATATTTGAACTGAAAATAAACAATAAATAAAAATTCATTCAGTAAACAGTTTATATTTTAAAAAATAAAAATAATATATAGCGGATATAGAAACGTGAGAAAACGGTATACAATTTCAATTCGTCGCTACAGTACCCATCGTAATTTTCCATTTTCCTTAATTATCATATACCCAGGGACGGAGCTTATAGAGACTGGAGGGGGTCATGCCCCCTCAAGATTTTGACGGAGTATTATATATCTGTAGTATTTTAGTGAAAAAAATTAAAGTACATGTATTTTTATGCATTTGCACCCCCCCAAAAAAAATTTTGTACGGTGTTAATCAATAGAGATAAAAAATTTTGCCCCTCCCAGTAAACTCAGTCAGGTTCCATACCTGCATATACCTAACAACAATTAACGGCATTAAGCATCCTCCTAACTACAATAATAACTTCTGACTACCAATAATGCAAGTTAGGTTTAACTTACTCTCATAAGGACATAAATACACTTACAAAAATATATATATATATAAAAAAATAATAATAATAATCATCAGGGACGGAACTTAATAGAAACCGCGGTATGTTTGGATGTACTTCCTGCTCCTTAACTCTAACTATCCTTTTTTTAAGTATGGCCTTTCCAGTATTTTAAATTCAATAATTTTATTAATTTTTTGAAAGCCTAAAACAGATTTTCAAAATTATGTGCTCAGATATATGTATTAATAGCTAAAACTATTAAAAGATATTTCGATAATTTAAATTTCACTTTTAGTTAATGTTATCCTTGTGTCCGTTAACCAATAAATGTTCTTTTACAAATTGCCGATTATTAATTTAAATAAATGGAAAATTCCCCAAAACCAAAAGCATAAATTTGTCACAAAACATATATCATTATTTTATAACAGCAATACAAGACACTGAGCGCATATCATACAACAACGTTGCGGTAACAACGAGAGCAACAAGAACAAACAATACTAACATAGAAAGGTAGATAAAAAGGCTATAGTGCGAAAACCGCACAATACCAAAGCATTATTATTATTTACTGCTCCCGTATCTCTAATTTATTTCCTTATATTTGCAAGTTTAATGCACCCTGCAATTCATTAACAAGTAAAAATATTATTCAGTATATTGTTCAAATATAAGGAATATTCAATATCTATCTTAATTTTTTCTGTTTATAAATGGCACATGTATTATCTACTAATATAGACTGAAATTTAGTTAACAATTTTATCTATCAACCAGAAAACTAGAGACATTTGTGAGGTCATGGCTCAGGCATACCAGGAGGCCGGATGGTGGTTAAGTCTGGCAACTTAGGTTAACTTTGTTTTGCTCTTCTGTAGGATACGCTTCATTGTAAGATTTTTTATTATTGGTAGTTTTTTTTTTTTTAGAGAAAGTGGAAAGTTTGTAAGAATTTCTTATTACTAATTTAATGAAATTCGATCAATAAGCAATCGCCTACTGTTCAAAAAAAAAAAATCATCTATCAATTTTGCAATTATTTCTCATAAAACCTAATAATAGCTCATGGCAACTTAGTTTTTATATCAATGCATGTTCTTTAAATGAACATCAATACTATTGTTTATTATTGGAAGTTGAACTATATTTTGGATCCTATGTGAGTATAAATGTCGTAAAATATTAATTTAAATTAAGTTTCATACTTTGAGCAGTCAGTCGAGGGGCTGATAGCATAACCAACACTGACACCACATTTGCCAGGGATGCTAGCAGCGGCGCCGGTGTTGAATTTCTGCCTGGCGGCGAGTTGCTTGAGACAATTGCAGGCTGCCTGGCGATCAGGACCTATAAAAAATTTGATAAATATATAAATAACTTGATAAATGAAGAGATTAATGATTGATTTGTTCACAGCACTCCACTACATCTGATGTATAGAATTATTCTGAATTATACATTTATCTGAAAACAATTATGAATTATATATATATATATATATATATATATATATATATATATATATATATATATATATATATATATAGGGAGATACTAAAAAACATACGTATGTTCGAACATACATCTTTTTAAAATATCCGTAAAGTGGTTATAAAAAGTAAAAATTCAAATTTCAACCGTATGGATGTAATATATATGTTATAAATATGTTGTGGATTAATTTTCACAGGAATCAGATAATATATCATTGTCATCATGTATCATCAAACTATTATTTTGATATATGTTTTGAATAGTGTTGTATATTTTTTATGATATATGATGGCAATGATATAATATTCTAATTTTTGTGAAAATTAATCTACAACATATTCATAACATATATCATCCGTACGGTTGAAATTTTTATTTTTATTTTTTTAATACGTATTTTGGGTGTGGCAAAAAAACGTATGTTGTGCATATATATATATGAACGATTTTATTAGATGACTCATATAACTTGGACTTAGCTTTTCAATTTCGACTTGTATACTGAACTTATTTATAATTGAATGGAAAAAAAAAACTAATCCTTGTTTTTTATACTTATTTTAGGTCACTCTTACATAAACAAGTATCTAATAATGGACTTTACCAGTTAAGGTATATTTTATAGACATAATCATATACTAAACTTGAATAAACTTAAGGATCTCACTCGATGGAGTAGTAACAAAATTATAGCTACCTGATTTTGCCATAGAATTCAGTCTCCTCACACCATTACAGCATGCAGTAGGAGGCGAGCCCTGGCCACTACGTGCATAATTCGTGCATTGGGCGATGCTGGAAGTTACCTGGCCGCATGACAACGCGTTTGCAGTGTTTAACGTAGTGAGAAGGAGGAGGGCCACCGTGAAGGCCGTGAATGTACGAATTTCAAAGCAAGCCATGTAATTCGGGTTGGTGTGATCGAGTTTGATGTGTGATGTAGTAGTTCAAATGCAGGTGTTATGATATGACTTGTGGGGCTCAAGAGGGTTTATATAGGTATCAAAACAGTAAATATAATTAACTCATTGTCATTATTCAATATAGAATGATTCTAAAGAATAACTGCTGAAAGCAGCTAGAGCTAAGTTATAAGCCATTCTGCTTCAAGTTACTCTAATTGACCAATTTCCTTGCTAAAAACAAAATGAGTGGCTAGGCGTTGAAGCATTGAAACATAAATGACAGAGATTTCGTCGGTCGACTATGTATGAGTCATGTGTCTGTACTAGAATTCTAAGTCTTAACTTGCATGGAACAAAAATTCTGGTTGTTTGGTGGACCCTTTTTTTTCCTTCAGCTGAAGCGGTGTAATTAAGATTTCTGGAATCTATCAAGAATGTGCAGCGTCATTGTTGAAATTTACTTCTTTGTTGGTATGGACCATGCTACATATATTTTTAAATGTTGTTACCATCTTAACATAACAAAATTAATCAAATGTAATAATCTTATAAAATAAATAAAGTGTGTCAAATATCTGATCTTTATAATACTTGATTCTTAAATTGAGACTCAAAAAAATAAATTGAGTTTCTTGGTTTGATATTGTGTTATCTGAAAATACTCAGATTATGATTTCAGAAAAGAAAAAAAACGTGTTTTAATCTATACGGTGAAAATAGATGCATGAACTTTAATTCTTAACTAGGATAAAATTTGTGCTATGTTGCGAATAATTTCATTTTAGTATACAATTAGATATTTAGTGCTATATCATCAATTTCGTGAAACCGCTACATCAAAATAATTTTTTAAGTTGCTTGAGAATCATACTATATTAATTTATGTACTGAGTTTTATTAATAACATGAGATATTTTTTATCCATATAATGTATATATATTTTACATTTTTTGACAACTAAAAAAAATAATGAGAATACGAATAGTTAATATTTTAAGAAAATTGGTCACATAAGTTTTTCTTATATATCATCCTATTTATTTTTCTTATATAGTTTATTATTTTCTCGCAAACGTAATGTCGGTATCATTAATTTATATCTCTTCTCTTTTTTTAATTTTTTTTATTATGTTGTAAAATAATGATAACATAAGAAAACTTAAGAGAATAAGTAAAGAAACAAGTATAATCGTGCTACGCTACGAATATTCTCATTTTTTTATTTATTTTGATATATAATACTTATAACTATAAAAATTACATGAGATCTCTATAATTTTTTCAAAAAATATATTTAAATTAATGCATAACATATAAAAAATAGAAAATTTATGTAGAGTAAGTTCAATATTTTTTAGTCATAATTTTGTATTACAATATAAGATGTTTTGTCATCTAATTTCATAATGAATGATAACTTTATATAATAAATCATGGTATTATAAATTAATAATATAAATGACATGTAAGAGTCCAGTGCATTAACAGGCACAGCCAACCTTTAAACCCACACTATATTGTCTTAAAAAAGATTTAAACTTAATTAGTTCTAGCAATTAATTCACTAGCCTATTTAAATAACACAAATTCATATTCATAAGTGAAGGTGAGACTAATCAAGGCCCGGCCGGCCGTGAACCTAACTTGTCTAAGTAACATACATTTATAAATTTCACTCGCCAGTAAACATGCATTCCTCTACATATTTCAACTCCAATCCTGATCCACATCTGGCAAACAATTTGATCTGGTAATTAATTTATTTCTGTCTCCTCTGTTCTTGTTTTGTAAATTTTAATTGCACAAGCAGGAGTGTTAATGTATGCATCAAATATTTATCTAAAAAGCATTTTTTTTTCCTTTTTAAATTTGATGATGAGGACCTTAAAGTATGATAGTGATAAGGACCTCACTCCAAGGCCCAAAGAAATTATCATGAAAGGCCCAAAGAAATTATGATAAATTCTAATAAACAATATTATAATCTTTCACATAATTTACCTAAATCATAATCATATCCAATATAAATGTTATTTTGTTTTGATGTTTTAGTAAATGCTTGAAATATTTGATGTGTATTGTTCAATTTCTCTTGCAGGGATATGAGCTGCATATCCTTGGGGAGATACCGTAAAGGTGGAGAGGAGTACAAAATAGAAGTCGCTCATAGCAGTTGGAAGCAGAGCCAAGAAAAAGAGCGAGAGCTACTAAATTAACATGATTCAGTGAAATCATGGTTAAGATGTTGCTTTGATTAGAATGGTTGAAGGAGGTTTGCTTTGAGTTGCTATGGATTGAATGATTAAATGGGTGTAATTTATAGTGATCAAGTCTATTGAAATTCATTAATAGTATACTAAATAAATGCCTTCGCTGCAGTAATCAATGAAATGAATATGACTTCTACTACAGCTAGAGTTTCTCTTTTTTTAGCAGACGTTCTACTCAACCAGACTGGACTTGTTATTTTAATGATGCATGAAAAAATTTCAAATTCTTAATTCATCCTAATTTCAAGGGTGTTTCAGTTTTCTTTTCTTGAATTTTACATTTGGTTGTGGGTATATGTTAAAATGACATCTTTCAAGAACATTCAGGATCTCACAATTACAGTCAAATGTAAGCAGTGATAGAGCTTGATCGCATATATTAAGAGGGGGGGGGGCAAAACAATTCTCATTACTAATTTGTCAATGTTGTCTATAATTTTATAATGTACTTCTCTAGACCTCAGTTTCATCCCAATTCAAATATCCAAAAAGCCATATAATAATTTATTATTTACATGTATAATAATGTATGGTCCATTCGTTCTGCTCATGGAACAAAAATTTATCCCCTAAACTATAAATCCCCACCCCATTGAGATCTTTTTTTGAATTTATAACCTCAAAGAAGCATGTTTTATTATATTCTTTTTTTAATAAAAATTTAAATGAAAAGATATTTTCTTAGCACGTTTTGTCTTCCCAAGTTTATAGACGAATTAGCAATTGACCGGAGCACTCGACTGTGTAACATGTCATAATTTCTAACCGGCCAGACAGCCCTTTCTGATGGATGTTTTTGTTGAAAAACTTGTAATGAAAATAACAGATAGTTTAAAATGAAATAATTAATATAAAATGAAACGAGGTTATCCGGAACACGTAAACATTGTCCTAAGGTAGTTTCCGTCTATCGTGCGAGACTTGTTGGACTGCCCCAAGATATTCCGAGACTTCACTCCTTAGACGCACGACCGTAGAAATGGTGACGAAGGCCTTCTTTCAATATCCGACTTTGAAATTGTTTGTGAATTTAGAAATAAACGTAGAGAAAATTGGGAGGATTTGCAAGAGAATATGATTGTATATCTCGTGTGAGTTGTTAGTCTTTTTTATCTCTGTCTGGGGGAAAAAACAGAAGCTTGTATGGGTGAGTAGGTGAGCCAATGAAAAGTCAAACGGAAGCTTGTATGGGGAAAAAACAGAAGCATATATTTAAATGAGTAGGTGAGCCAATGAAAAGTCAAACGGTTATATAATGAATAATAGGAATTAAGAGATTTTATGGGTGCAATAAAGGCAAATGAAAGGCTGGCAATAATAAGGTCGGTTAATATTTGCAAAGAGGAATCCAACATGTATAAAGGCTGTCAAAATGGTCCCTTAATTATTCAAGCTCAAATGGAAAATATTACCAGCAATAAAATATGAAATCTACACATTAATTTTAAATCAAAAATATTACCAGCAATAAAATATGAAATTTCCACATTAATTTTAAATCAAGGATTCAATGAGATATGTATCAACGAAAGATGTCATATAGATCATGACATAAGGATTTGTCAGATAATTAAGAATTTGGATTCAAGTTCTAAGACAAGCTAAATTTTGGGTTTTCTCTTACAGTTTTAACGGAGCAAGCCTTCACATCAAAGTCCACTATTATTAACTAATAATAATATCACTTTCCTCTATATTTCTTTCAAACTAAACCCTAAAAATGATTTTTTTTATATTTAGAAAAATTAGGGTTTTTTTTTTCTTCATTTCAATAATAAAATAAGGATGCTATAATGATCAATGGCCACTAATCATTAAAAAAAACGAATAACAATATCCAACCAAGATGATGAATTTGAGGGCTAGATATAATTTCTCATAAAACAATCCAACAAAAACATTCACGATCCAATAAATGGACATTTATGAATGGATCCACATGAATGTTTTTGTGCCTACTGGTATCGGTATAGCTATGGTCCGAAATCACGACTTTCACATGGTTTGTCCTCGATAATCTAATTTCTAAGATCATTTCTACCTAGCAAACAATTGCCCCATAACTCTCAGCCATCACACACCACAATCCAAACACGACTTCAACGCCCTCATCCATGACCTAGCACTATACGAACCCCCTCTTAGAACTCGTAAATTTACATGATCAAGTAAGAGACCATCACCAACCTGTTGTTCTATTGCGGTCTATAAAAGGGGTTAAAGGCCTAATTTGACTTTTAGATTTTAACAGCTTTTAGGCTATTAGACTTTTAGGCGGATAGTCGTAATAATTAGATAATTAAAGAAATAATAAATAAAGAGAAATAAAGTAACGAAAATACCGAACATCAGATCTGTTGACAAAATTCGGCAAGAACGTTGCGTGAGACTTATCCTCCCGTTCTCGCTAGCGGCTCTTACTGTGTTTGCGAGCGTCTACTTTCCGAAACTTGTCTTTTGGGAATCCAACTAATGTTCTTTTTACACAACCACGATCCACTTTTTCCTTACAAAACTCGTGACGAATCGATGGAATAAAAACTTACAAGAGATCTCTTTCAATCTTTCAACAACAATCAATCGAATCGCTCACTAATTTCTCCTAATCTCACTTTGAATATTGAGAAATTTAGGTATCAAGAGAGAGAGAGAGAGAGAGAGAGAGAGAGAATTATGAGAATTTTTGCTTCAAAACTTGGTTCAAAACGAAATGCCGCGGCTATCTTATAAAATGGGAAAGACAACTCTTTTTAAAAAGGAAACCCTACATTGTCCATTCGAAGTCCTCCGTTCGAACGGATGGGCAGAAAAGGAAGGACATTGATTGCTGAATCAATGTTAAATGGCTAAAAAATATGAGCGTCCATTCGCACGAATAAGAGCTCTGTTCGAACGGACAACAAGAAAAACTCAGCCACCAGAAAGGCAAGGAAAAAAATCACTGAACGGAGAGGTTATGTTCCTATTCGAATGGAGGCATGTTCTGTTCGAATGGACTAGGTAAATTTTTAGAATTCTTCTCTTTTGTTCAAACCAAATTTACTCAGAACCAAAACTCAACTAAAAGAACCATAGAAGATGCTCCAAAACTGATAGCGCTTGAAAAGGGGCGTGGCATCTACTAGAACTTCCAAGATAAGAGAAATTCATTCGTTTTGAAACGCATCTACTTAGTTAAAAGCACTTGAACTTGATTCATCTAAATTTAAAATGCATTCTCACAAAATTTGATTAGTCATTCAGAATAATTTTAAATATCATAAAACTGAGAACAACACAACCTTCTATAAACTAGACTGTTTTCTTCTCCCCAATCACTTCCTCTCATCCAACCTCTCTATCATCTTAGAAGACATTTCAACCATCACATCAGACTACGTTCCACTCAAACTCCATCCTAACACACAACTTCATACCAGCTTTTAAGTTCGAACGATTATTATTGAAAAAAAGAGGGATACAATACGAGTATCACACAAAGTTGGAATGAGAACATTTCTGGAGTTAACTACACCGCCACCTTCATAGCAAAAACAAATGAACTAGCGCACACACTAACCAAGTGGCAAAAAGAGAAGAATGGAAACCGCAACTCCATCCTGCAAATGTGCAATCTCTTCATCCAGCAGCTAGACACATGGGAAGAGAACCGCACACTCTCTCCTCAAGAGTTGACTCTAAGAATCAACTAAAATAGAAAGCACATACACTCTGTAAGATACCAAATCATCGATTTGATATATGGCATTTTTTCCTCTTTGGTTAAAACTTTCTTGTGTTTAGAGAGTATGGGCCGAATCGGATTTGAAGTGAAACCAAAATCAGCATTCAACGCTGTTTAGGCTGAAATAAATTTGACTTGATCCATAGAGTCGGTACAGTCCTAGCGAGCCTATTGGAGACCCATCTTGAAGTTCCGAATCAATGTTAGATGATAAGTACCTAATATGACAATTTTGTATATAAAGCATGAATAAAATACATACATAGATTCTACTATTTAAAACAAGAAGAATGGTCTTGGTTTCACGTACATACGATTTATGAGTAAAAAGTTATGGCCGTTTTAACATTTTAGTCCTTTAAGAATGATCTATTTGTAATTTGATTATAATATTTGGGGAGATATTAGGCCGAAATTCTTCGGCCCAAGCCTCTATTTGGGGTTCTTTTGAGTGGGAAATTATAAATTTACCCCTCGCCTTTTATTAATAACAAATTCCTTCTCATTTTTGGCTCATTTTTCATCCTATTTTCTCTCTCTTCAACTCATTCTTTCTCCTTCAAGGTTCCACACTTCCACTCTTGAAGCTGAAATTTTATTTCTCTTCCTTTTTAGTTGTTTAAAGTGTTATTTATCTCTAATTGGTGTTGGTTTATGGCTTGCTTTAGGGTTTATTGATATTTTTGCTCAAAAATTGCTTTTCCCTGTTAATTCGGTTTGGATACCTACATCTTTTCATAAAATTCTGGAAAAATTATTTTCAAATAGAGATCAATGAGAGGAACAACTTTGATATATAAAATTTTCCGAAAATCTGATGTTTAGAGTCTTTTTTGTTCAGTTTTTCTTTGATTTTTCCCGAAATTCCAGCAATTTCAGGATTTTCTGCATCTTCCTGGAATTTTCCAGCAATTTTTCTGAATCCGAAATTTTCATTGGAAACTTCATTTCAGGTTAATATCTCCATTTTAAGTCAGATTTTAGTTGAAATCGTCTCGAAAATTTCTTTCCATTTACGTACTTTATTTCTGTTTAAGTCCCTGGAATTGTTGTATAATTAGGAAAAAAAATTCTGAAAAAATTTCACAATTTCCTTAATTTTGCCAGCAACTATTTGAACCAATATTTCATTTTCTAAACTTTGTTTTTGCGTAACTCCCTCATTTTAAATCCAATTTGAGTGTTTTTAGTGTCGTTAGAATCGTATTCAAAATATATTTCTATTTGTCACCTTGTTTTCTCTTTTGGTCCCTGGAAATTTCAGGATTTACAAAAGAAATAAAATGAGCTAAATCTCGAGTTGTTTTGTAATATTGCAGCTTATTTTCGCTAGCGATTCCACAAGGAGGTTCTCTTCTTGTGCATTGACTTGGTGCTTGTGACTTGTGAGTGAATTTTCAGTTTCAACATTTCAATTCTTATTATGACGTAATTAGGGTTTTACCCGTTAATCATTATCTAACCCCATGTTTTGCTTCAAATAATATACCCATTTTACAAATAATCATAACTTACTATAATTGCTATTAAATTATATAATTAATTC
Organism: Juncus inflexus; assembly: GCA_024447665.1. Lineage (NCBI taxonomy): Eukaryota > Viridiplantae > Streptophyta > Magnoliopsida > Poales > Juncaceae > Juncus > Juncus inflexus. The sequence goes on from JAJHPC010000020.1 coordinate 3,999,985, forward strand.
ATGACATAATTATTTGAGATTTATGATGGAACTTATACATATTATATATGTATTTTAAAACTTGGATTTGGGCTCTGCCACGTCACTCTTGATTTGAAATTATGTAAATCTTGTTAACTTGGATGTGGCACCCCTACCTGGATTTTGAGGGAAAGGATGGTACTAGACGGAGTAATAAATTCCAAAGTTAGTTTGGTTGATGATGCGATGGATCCGGGACGTCAAGACTCATCTTGTTAGGAAATGTATATTTCCTGAGTCAGGCTTATCTTGTTAGGAAATGTGCGACTTCCTGAGTCTCTTGTACTTATTTCGAATAATAAAATTCAGAGTTAGTTTGATTGATGATGCGTTGGATCCGGGACGTCCAGGCTCATCTTGTTAGGAAGTGCGCGGTTTTCTAAGACTCTTGTATTTGTTCTGAACAGTATGTGGAATGGCCCTCCTGTTTATTTGGCACTTCAGTTGAATACTACTCCTAACCCTCAATGTGTATGCATGTATATTTATATATATACACCATTATTTTTGGAAAATTAAAACTTTGGTATTGAAATTGAAAAGTTCGCCATACCATTTGTATAATCTTGCATTGTCTTTCCCATATTTCATGCATAATATACTTGTTATATTTGTTCTCATTTGAGTATTCCTCACTTAGTCGACTTTTGACTAACTACACTTGTTCATTTTATATTTTGTTTTGGGGCTAGGTGGGGAGTGTGGAGCAGCTGGAGCGCAGGAGTAGATTTGGTGAGGTTGCATAGTGAGATCACGTTTTTTGTGTATTGATTTGACCATTTTGTCCCGCTTTTATGATGTCATATTTTGGCGACTTAAATGTCTCATTAGACTTGTTCGTTCCGCTTATTTTGGTAAAAAAGGGTTGTATTCATATTGTACCTTGAATCTTTATTTTATATCATGTTATATTAACTTTGTTATGATATTTGTTTATCCGCAGTGCTTGTTCCACTGTGAAACTATTCCTTTAAGAATATTTATTTTTCCTGTGAAACTATCCCTTTAAGAATATTGATTGTGCAATATTTGTTGATGAAAATCCTCCCGTTTAATTTTTTCCAAATCATCCAACAAGTTACTAACAAGATCGAGTTCAATTTTTTCCGGTTTTCATTTGTTGAGTCTTGAAGATGACTTGCGTTTTTTCTGGTCTTCTTTTATTTTTCTTGGAGAATTGTAATATATTAAAGACTCGTATGCTTTGTATTTTTTTCTTTTTTTTCAATTTATTAATGCAAATCTCAGTGAGACAATTCGTCTCCTGAATCTTCAAAACAAAAGGAAGACTGTGTTGTATTTGCAGAAAATTTATTTAGAGCAAGAGATTGTTTGGAAGTAGTTCAATATTGGATTCTTATCCAGTTCCGTAGTTGTTGATGATAGATTGCAATGCATGAAAGAGGTGCTCGTGGCTTTCAATGTTGCTGTCAATTACACAGTTGTCTATTTCTCAGTTTTTTTGTTTATTAATAGCCAATCGAAAATCAGCCCCACTCGTGTTCCAAGTCTGAAAGGTGTGATGCTGTTGGAAGTACATTTGGCCTTCTCACAGATCAACATGTGGTATTATGAACTTGTCAAGTAACATAATTCACATGAGTAACATGACACTTGTTATCATATAATGAGAATGCTAGAATAGTTTGCCGACAATTTTGTTCGAACCGAAAGAAAAAAGATACAAGAAGAAAGGCCTCCATTGGTCATTGCCTAATGCCTATCTATTTGTCTAAAACACTAAATACGAGATTGACTGGATACATGAGAACGGTATACCAGAGAGAAAGGTAGTGGAAAATCACAGCTTTTTGACACTCCAAATGGACTGCTAAATCTAAAATCGAACCACTTCCTATCAATGGGCTGTATAAAAATACTTGGGCCTTTTATATTTGTTGGAACATGGTACTTCTTTTTCAGCTGACAGGCCAAATCTTTTTCTTGGGCCAGGACTTACAAATAGAAGGCCTAACTTATATTGTGCCGGTGATCCAGCTCAAATGCTCCATGGCTTTCCCCTAGCTGGGCTACAATTTCTTCATAACTGTCGTCTTTATTTAGAAACTGAAAATAGAATAAAGAAAAGAGATTATTCATTATTTTGATTTTTTTTTAAACAGTTTTATTTTGAGTTTTGAACCATTATAAGATTGTTGCTGTGGATCAAAAACCAATAATTAATTTTTATATGAATCTGCCATTATTGTGAAAGCATCTAAAACAATTGACAAATCAATTCTTAAAAAAGTGGCAAGCACATCATGTTAGTTTTCTTGTCACTTGTCTTTTTGCTTTAGCACTCACGCGTGGCCTCAGTGCCAACTTTACTTTCTATTTCTAATGCATCTTACCCACAATTAGCAAATGCTACAAACAATAACAGTGACATAAGATGGGTTATATTTCTTTGTTGAAATTAACATACATAACCATTGCTTTAGCACTCACAGTAAAGTAGACACAAACTACAATGGCCACTTTGTCTCTTTGTGCTCTCTTCTTCCTAACCATAACCATGTTCATGGCTCAAGTTCAACCATCTACATCCCCAACCCAATCGGAACTACTCCTCGCTCCATCCGGACAATCACCGCCTTCAACTAACCAATTATCAACCTCAAATTTCCACCATTTTATTCCTCCAGGCCGACAAATCATCCCGCAAATAAGCAAATGTTGGATTTCAATTGCAAACGTAAAAGGGTGCGCAGAGGATCTCCTCTTCTCCCACGCCCACTCATGTATGAGAATCAGCAGAAACTGTTGTGATGCTGTGGTGGATGTGGGAGATGAGTGTTTTATTGAAATTTTTACCAATTCTCCATTCAGTCCGCTTTTTGCTCCTTTGTTGAAGGCTTTTTGTCATGCATTTATTGGAGGAGGAACAGGGACCTGTCATAAGATAAGTCCATCTCCTGTTTAGTGAACATATTTGGATGTATTTGGATGTTTTCTTTTCTCATGTAGGAGATATTTGTGCTTATGGTTGTGGATATATGTTACTCTTATTCTTATGAATGAATAAGAATCAAAACTTTGTGCTATAATGCATTTCCCTCTGTTGGCTTTCTGATGCTCTCTTAAATTGTTAATTCTATCTTTTGCTTAAAGTCTAAAGGGAAAGCATAAATATGAAGGAAACAAAGAAAGAAATACACAAATAGAACATGCAGCCAAAAGATTGAGAAATAAGCCGGTAAAATGCTCCCCCGAAACTGTTGGCATGAGGCAGCCTGCTGAAAGGTTACAGACCATTCAAAATTTTAAGTCTTTCAAGCCGCATATCAATTCATTTACGAATTTGTTTCAGGTCATTCGGGTTCTAGTTCGTTCATGTTCAGTTTACTTTGGTTCTAGGTCATTAGGATTATTGGCCCTATTCGGCTTGTTTAGACTCAGCAGAAATTGTTGTGATGCTGTGGTGGATGTGGGAGATGAGTGTTTGAGTGTTTTATTGAAACTTTCAACAATTCTCTCGTCCAGTCCGATTTTTGCTCCATTGCTTAAGGGCTTTTGTAATGCTTTTGTTGAAGGCGGAGTGGGAACTGTCATAAGAATTGATATGTTACTGTCATGTCATTTGTGCTTTCGACTGGCTGTGGCTATCTTCTTTTCATTTTTATGGTTGTGGATATGTTACCGTCGTGTCATTTGTGTCACTGTTTTCAGATCAAATGTGTTATACAAAATCATAAAGTCCGTATCAAAATCATTGTGATAGCTTTTTGTAATGCTTTTGTTGAAGGGGGAGTGGGAACTGTCATAAGAATTGATATGTTCTATCATGTAGGAATAATTGGGATGGCTATCTTCTTTTAATTTTTATGGTTGTGGATATGTTACTGGTTTTATAAAATCATAAAGTCATTTGTGTCATTGTTTTCAGATCAGTGTTTTATAAAATCATAAAATCATCTGTCGTGTTATTTGTGTCATTGTTTTCAGATCAGTGTTTTCAGATCACTGTTATTTGTGTCAAAATCATAAAGTTGGTATATAACTTTCCCTAAAGGATGCATTTTCCCATCTAGAGAGACTCAAAATTCAGGTTTTAACATGAAATGAGGGAGGGAATTAAATTCACAATCAGGTTCGGTTTAAATTTTATTTATGTTGAACTGAACCGACCCCCCCTAGCTGCACTCTATTTGTATTTAATTCCCACAATAAGCACTTAAAAGGAATTTTATAAGCAATTTTGTAGAAGATTCAAAATTTTGATTTATGTCAAAAAGAAATCTACTATCAATTCCCACTCTTGAGACAAAAAAAATCTGAACCATTGAAATCACAACTTGACCATTGAAATCACAACTTGACTCGACCTTGGATTGCATGTGAATACTGTTTTTTATTCTTATAAATAAATTTTGATTTATGTCAAAAAGAAAGCTACTCTCGAGACAAAAAAAAACTGAACCATTGAAATCTAGATTCTTAAAAAAAGTATATATGAAAAGCAATAGAGTAAGAAATGGAGTAAGAATAGCATGTTGCATACCATTCCAGTATCACTGTTGCTACCCCACTCAAATCAAGTATTTTATTATGTTTATCTTGTTTAGTCAACACGCAAACCCCACCACATGACGACACTCAGATAATTAATATTTTTAAGGTTTCGAATAGAAAGTTGATCCAGTGGAGCACAAATTAGAAATTCACAGTAAAATTCACTTTTTATAGTCCCCGCCCAACAATTCAATTCTGAAATTCACAGTAAAATTAATTCGTATTTAGCTAGATTCTCCAAATTTCATTTTATTTTATTTTTTAATTAATTAGTTTGATTTGCACCATGAGCAGTGAAGCAACAAGATAATTAATTAGTTTGATTTTGCACCAATGAACAAATTAGAAATAATAATAAAACAAAAACAAAAACAAAAAGCAGTTCTGAAATTCACTTTTTATAGTAAAATTAATTCGTATTTAGCTAGATTCTCCTAATTTCATTTTATTTTATTTTTTAATTAATTAGTTTATTTGCACCAATGAGCAGTGAAGCAAAATTGGATCTGACTTGAAAACATAAACTAGCTAAATACGAATTAGAAACATAAACTAGCTACATAAAATTTCAATTTTTTTGGTGGCATGCGCATGAATTTTTTTAATAAATGAAATTATGAAATAATAATTAATACTTGAGGTTATATGAAAAACAACATTTACAGATCAAACAGAGTAAGCATATTGATTGATCTGTAAATTTAAAATAAAAATGTCATTCTAATTATATTTTATTATTCAATTCATCATATAGAAAAAAAATGTCATTCTAATAATATACTTGCAAACCCCATACATGACAACTCAACAAGCCACGAGTCGACGACTGTACGACACACGACAACTCAGCGAGACCGACACGACGATACATATCTTCTTTATATACATTTTCTCATTTTTTTTCAAATATTATTTATTTTTGGGTTATTTATTTTGGCCTTTTAATTCTTAAAATAACATACCCGGCTTCCAATTGGCGCGAGAGCAACAAACTTTCTGGCAATTCATTTCTTTCTGGCAATTCATTTCTTCGCTGAATCGGGATTTCAAGAAATTTTCGCCTTTAATTCCTAAAATTTTCGCCTTTAATTGGAACGAGCAACAAACTTTCTGGCAATTCATTTCTTCGCTGAATCGGGATTTCAATTCTTCCGAGTCAGCTGAGCTCATCCCCCAATCCACATAGAATTTTAATATGATGTTTTTAACAAGCAAAATAATGAAATAAATTAAAAATAATACTTGATGTTTTTAATATGTATCATTCTAAAGCAGCACCTAATAAATTAAAAATAATATAATAATATTTTATTATTCATTTAAATGTACTTGTTTAATCAAATCAGTTCATGACAACTCAGTACGAGACACAACACGACAACTCAGCGACACGACGACTCATACAGAGAAGAGACACAACAATACGACACAACTCACACAGCGAGACACAACACGACACACACAACACGATGACTCAGGGACAACACGACACAACTCATTACACTCATAACAATTAACATTTTTAAGGTTTAAAATAGAAACAAAAAAAACTTACTTTGCAAGAGGAGGATTAAAACCTCAGCGTCCTCTCCGGTTTTGCTCCACACACGACCAGTCACAATCACAAACGTACTTGTTGATCGATCTATTACTCTCCAACTTTCACTTTATCTATTTTTTAATCAATTAATATATTTATATCATATATTTATTTAGATATATGAATGGCAAGGATTTTAGCTACAAATTTGGTGAATTTTAAGTTTAGAGATATGGAATGAGTGAGAAAGAAGGGATTCTTTAGGCTTTTTTATACAAAAAAAATGCACTTATCTCAGATAATGAAGAAAATAATTACTACTATTTTTTATAAAAATGTGAGACAACTTAAAGAATACCTTTTGCTTTTTCCTTCTTCTGCAACAGCACAATCCACAGTTGTTGCAGTGCCAACATTTTCACTAAATTTAGATTTAGGAGACTAGGTTTAAACAGAGAATATTCCACCGAGCAGTGATAAAGAAAATTCATCTTTTCTTTTCCCTTTGAAAGAAATGTGACTAGGTGAAAATATCACTTCGCGATTTGCGATTTTTGCATATGCAAAGCGGAGCTGGGATTTGCAAAGCGGAGCTGCGATTTGGTTAAAGCGGACTGGCGATTCGCAAAGAGTTTAGGGTTTAGGGTTAGAGCAGAGCTGCGATTTGCGATTTGGTTAAAGCGGTGCTGGGATTTGGTTAAAGCGGTGCAGCGATCTGCGATTGGTTAAATTAAAACGGAGCGGCGATTTTGTTAAAGCGGAGCGGTTAAAGCGGAGCGACGATGCGACGATTTTGTTAGAAATTAATTTGAACCTTTTTTTTTGCGAAGGATGAATTCAGATCACCGCTTGAATTTAAACCGGGTTTTTTGTGCTGCATAAAAAAATCAATTTATTAATACAAACATACATGAAAAAATATTTCTGAAAAATTTAAAGATATTTTGTGAAAAAATTGAGTTATTTGATGTACAGGGCTGGAGAATGTTTGAAATTTTGAAAAAAGAAAATTAAGAGGAATAAGATGAGGGGACTCATTGAATACCTTGTTATAGGAGCAATTGATCCCTTTCCTGTACAAGAAAGAAAAATGAAAGATTAGAAATACAAAAATAAAAGAAAAACTATTATTTTTTAAAAGGAAGATTAGTTTAATAACCTTGAGGAATCGGGGGAGGATGACAACATTAGATAATATCACCTAAAGCACATCGGTTCTTCTTTGGAGCTGGAAAAGCATCTGTAAATTAAAATAATTCAGTGTCAGATCTAAAAAAATTCTGAAAATTGTGAGCTTTCCTTGTGTAGAAGAAAAGAAAAAACAAAAAATCAAGAACTGGTTTGGATGTATCAGTTCTTATAAAGATCTTGTTCGTAAAATAAATCAAAATCAAAAAGAACAGGGACCACATTTCCGGATGTATGAAATCATTGTGTGCTTGAAATGCAAAACAAAAAGATGATATCGGAAAATCAGCTGAAAGAACTACGAAATAAACAGTAAAAACACCCAACGAAACCAATTCAAGAATCCGACAAAACAAGGAACGAAAAGAACGCACAAGAATCAAAGAAAAATCCACAAAAGCCTCAAAAATGAAAAACTACGCACCTCTCTGTTGCTCAACCGGATGTTGCCTGGTCACCATTGATTTCTCTCGCTCTTCCACTTGAGCTCGCCCAAAGAAATTCAAAAAAACAGAAGAAAAAACTAGAAAATCTCAGCAACTCTCATTCTCTCTCGACTCTCTTTAAAGAAAGAAACTAAAGCTAAATTGAAAGACTAGGTTTGGTTTGGTTTGTCTAGCTTGGGTTTTTCTGATTCCAAATGAGGGGTAAGGTCTCCTATTTATAAGCCAAGGCAGAGTCTCTCCAACGTTCGAATTCTGCAACGGTCGAATTTCGCAACGGTCGAATTCACAACGGTCGAATTTTTCAAACGCAACGGTCGGAAAGGAGGATGGACGGCTGGCGGCTGCCTGCTTGCGAAAGAAGAACTCTGGTTTTAGGGTTTAACAATGCAGAAGGCGATGGAGGCGAGCTGACGCGCCAGAAGGTTTTACTAGGACTGTATAACTTTGGGGCATTTTATTAAAGCCCAAAATTAGAATTTCATGTGATCTATGAATAACTCAACGGCCCGTTTTATTGCACCAGCCCAAGTGTTACTGGGTTTTCCTCTCGGCCCTAATCTGATTATATAGGGCAGAAATTTCTGCATAATGCATGCACATTAATTCGCGGCTCAGGCTAAACATATAATATAATGATACAAAATAAAAGATATAGTAGTACATAATGATTAATGAAGAACATACTGAGTATTATAAAAAAAAAATCTTGCACAATCGATATGCATATACGATCAAACAAAATCACTGCACATTAATTTCTATACAAGTTTAATCGAATGATGATAAAAAAATGTTCATTTTCTTATTCTACTAGTTTCTTCAGATAATGTGAAAGGTTAGTCGTAGGTTTCAAATTCTTATTATACTGCACACTACAAAATCTGATAGAAACCAGCTAGCTTTACACTTGAACACCTTCAATAGCAAGTGCATAAAATCACAAGAGTAGTTCATGATAACAAAGCAGAACAAGCATCAGTTCAACTCAAAACAAGAAAAATAGGCAACAAAAACTAAAATAACGATCAAAATACTCAACGATATTCAGCATTGACTAACAAAAATAACTCAGTACCAACAGCACGACAAAATCCACATAAAGCAAATAAAACACCAAAGTATCACAGAATTTGTTCAACAACCCAAAAAAACTATTAGCAACACACTAAAACAAAATACTTGAAAAAGATAACCATCTCTCAAATGTCTCAAACAAACCACTTAGGTACGGGGTGCAGCAGGAGCTCCACCAGCAGCAGGGCGTGGAGCCTGTCCTGGCCTTGGGGCATCATCCTGTTTAAAAAACAAACATAAATTTAGTTAAAATTAATCATACGATCAAAAAAAACAATAGAGATAGATTCTATGGTTTATGTCCCATCCGTAAATGATCAGCTATAAAGGAGGATTATTAAGCTGACAAAGTGAAGAAGATGGAGGTAGAATATTGGGACAGATTCTCCCAGTGGTACTTAACAAATCCAAAGGGGCAGACATTCAGTCCCAAAAACTAAGATCTAAGACCCTAAAATACAAACCCTAAACTAATAATTCAATTATTACGAGTAAATGAGCGCAAAACAATAAATGATGAATGAATTTAATCATCATTCACCACAAAAGTATGAATTGCGCCACACAGAAGATTCATTTACGCTTTCGTTGACACGACCGATGTAAGAATACAATGGACGTAACGCCAAAAGCGATCAAAAACACAAATACAACCCAAAATACTAATATTACCTTATATACAATCCCTAAATGAACACCACTAACTGTACTTTAATTAAATTGCAATTTATTCCCTAAAAAATCGATTTGAACTTTCTGATCCATGCACAAATTAGTCCTTCAACACATGGAATAATAACCAGTGCATAATTCTTTCAAGTAAAAGGATCAAAAAGATAAAATAAATAATACAGGGACTAAATTGCAATCCAATTAAAGTTAACTGATTAACACATGATTCATAACAACAGAACAGTAACAAAAAAAGAGGGGAAATAAAGGAGGGGTCAAAAGATAAAATTACCCTGCGCCTGAAGCGCTGAGGTGGCTCACGGATCCTGCGGTTCTCACGGGACCTAACACGCACCACGTGAGAGTGGATCGCGCAGGAAACACAGTACTGCATCTTGGAGTACAGCTTTGGCAAAGTGTACCCTACATAAATTAAAAACAAATAAAATTAAATAAATTTAATATTACTTATTTATTGTTTTTTTTTCAGAATAAAAAAAGAGGGTAAATGAATATAATTATTGTGACTTAAAATAATATGACTTGAATAAATTAAACTGAAATAGAAATAAATAGAAAAGAAAACTAAATATATTTGATATGACTTAAAATAATATGAAGTTTCTTTGAATTGTTATATATTGTTTTTAATAGGAATAAAATAGGAGGGAAAATGAATACCATCATAGACGCAGGCTTCCTGTACATCTCTGACAGCAGCCTGCTCAACAATGTTCCTCACCAGAAACCTCTTGATGGCCTTGTCCTGAAAAATTGAACAAGCAAAAAGTTTGGATCTAGTAATGTTTGTCAAGATACAACTGAGTTAAATTCTGCTCATAAGGAAGCATTTACTCTCTAACATTGTATACAGAAAAGAAAAATAACAGTATAATCTGATCAATAGATCCCAATAAGAAAATATCAACATATTCAAACTACGCAACAAGATCAACAGACAATTCATTCTATTTAAAAATCCAACATACTTTACTAAACTCTATTTCCTACCGAAACAAACAGAAACGAAACCAACAAAAAAAGGAAAAAAAAAAGAACACGATATCAGACCTTAGGGCAGCACTTGCCGCAGTTGGAGCAGCGGATGAAGTTGACATGGCCACGGCCGTGCTTGTTCCTACCTCCATTCCTGCGCTTGAACGTCTACAAAACAAAACCAAAATCTCGTCAGATCTGAGACGTAAAACCAGATCTAGGGTTAGGATTAGGGTTTACTCACCATGGCTGCTAGCTCGGCGCTGAGGAAATCTCTCTCTCTCAAGTGCTAGGGTTTTTTGGAGGCGGCGGTAGTGAAGGAAGGATTTGGGAGGCTTATATATAGTTGGTGAATGGTATGCTTTTGTGTAATGTTTGGGCTTATATATGAAAGACAACTCGATGGGCCTTCAAGTTTGGGCTAGGAATTTTATTTATTTTGGGCTGCATGTTTGTATTTATTTTTTTTGTATTATTGGGATAGGATTTTTGTTTATTTTGGGCTGCATATTTATATTTATTTTATTTTTATTATTGGGATAGGATTTTTGTTTATTTTGGGCTGAGTATTTGTATTTATTTTATTTTTATTATTGGGATAGGATTTTTATTTATGTTGGGCTGCATATTTGTATTTATTTTATTTTTATTATTGGGATAGGATTTTTGTTTATTTTGGGCTGCATATTTGTATTTATTTTATTTTTATTATTGGGATAGGATTTTTGTTTATTTTGGGCTGCATATTTGTATTTATTTTATTTTTATTATTGGGATAGGTTTTTTGTTTATTTTGGGCTGAATATTTGTATTTATTTTATTTTTATTATTGGGATAGGATTTTTATTCATGTTGGGCTGCATATTTGTATTTATTTTTATTTTTATTATTGGGATAGGATTTTTATTTATTTTCGGCTAGGACTATTTACTTGTAATTGGGCTAGGATGTCCAATATTGAAAGAAATATTAGAGGGGCTGAAAGTAATAATAACCAAACTTTTTATTTTGGTTAATAAATAAGAAATTGCATAAAATATTGATTTTATTTTGACAAAGAGGGTTAAAAAAAGCTTTAGTTTACTTTAGTGAAAGTACATAAGAAATTTATAAAGCTGAGGTTTTTTATTCTTCAATGTTCAGAACAATTAGTGGAGAATAAACTTTTTTAAGATTACTTTAGTCGGAATATTGTGTTATATCATATGAGGTAAGTGTGCATTATACCTACAAGACATTGTAAAAATAATTAAAAAAAAAACTATGGCAAAAAAGTAGAGGCCTCCACGTTTTGAGAATCTGGTGGTACTTGAATAAAATAATTGAAGATAATCAAGACTGGAGGGTTGAGATGTTCTGACCTTTTTAAAACATTGATCCTCAACCGCTGAAATTAAAGCACCAAAGATCAGTTAAAACTAGAACTAATACATATTCTCCATTTCAAAAGAACAGGGCATGTCAATTTATCCTTTGAAACTGATAAATTGTTTTTTCTCTAACGTATATCACTTATGTAGCAAGTAGGGAAAGTAGTTCTTTCGACATGTTTGTTGGTTCTTATTGTTGAAAAGGAAAGACATGTTTTTTGTCCATTCAAATTCACTTTCACTATGGAAACTTAAATATGAAAAAAACAAAGGAAATGGAATATTATGAGCTGAGAATAGAATACTCGTGGAAGAAAAACGGAAGAGTATTTTACAAACCACTCCCCAAAATAACATCTTCAGTCAAGGTGACTTTATAGTGGGGGTTTCTTTTTGAACTTTACCAACTTCCACCATTTCAACCCCACAAAAATAATTATTTACATGTCACATATAGTTATATGATTGTGCTAAAAGCCTAAAACTGATGAATACAGTGAGCAGTATAAATATAATCTGATATATATCATGTTTAAATTTGAAATATTGAAGGGAGAAAAATGTTGGTAATTAATTAGTAGTTTCTGAAGGGTGTGTGTATAAATTATTCTCCTTTTCTTACAAGCTCGTTTGCCTTGCTTTATACTACAGTACAAAAAAGGCGTCTCGTCTTCGTGGTGGAGACCAAAAATCTTCTGCAGAGAAAGAAACAGTGAACCAAATTGAAGAAAATAAACTCACAATCATAGTCAAGAGGTTGGTACAATTTGGGTTGATTAGGGTTTGGGTTTAAGCACTAAAGCCGGAGGAGGAGGAGGAGGAGGAGAAGAAGAAAGAGCTCTGTTGAAGGAGGAGCAGAGTCTCATTTAGAACTGAAGTTTGGATTATGGTTTATTTGAAGGAAGATTAATGTTGGTTTGATTTGAAGTGATTTTTTTGCCGTTTTGATCTAGAGGAAAAAAGAATTTGATGCTTGTGATAGTTCTTTACGTGAAGATGGTTGTTGCTTTCTGAGTAAAATAATCAATTTGGATTCTCCATTTCCATGTGATGCATATTGGGTGCAATTGAGTTTCATTATTTTCATCCAAGTTTCTGAAGGTTTTATGTGAGAGAAAAAACCCCATTACATCGATTTTCAAAACGGGTTTCGGATATTGATTTGAGAATTTGGAAAAGAAATACTGGGATTTCCATTTAAAACGACTTTTCGGATTCAATTAACATGAGAAGTTGAGAAGCATAAAGCTTCAGGCCAATTTCGTGCTTCAATTTTTTCGCGCAAATGGCCAATCAGAGAGATAAACTGCACAATTGCACCATGAATTGCGCAGAGAAGGGTTGTAGGAAAGAGGAAGAAGAGTGCAAGAAGGCCGACGATCCGACCCAATTGGGTCAATGCTCGACCCAAAATGATAATATTAATAATTCATTGGATATTGACCCAAAATTGTTAATTGACCCTAAAAAACTCTTTATTGGATCGAAAATTGGAGAAGGGGCTCATGGAAAGGTCTATGAAGGAAAGTAAGTCACCAAACTTTTATTATATTTGTAAATTTCTTTTCAAACAACTACTAAGTTGCTAATTTTATGCAAAATGTTTACAAAATAAGCCACTGTTTTGGCATAATTGTTCTCTCTTGTGCCAATTCCTCATTTTTTTTCTGAACTTTTTTCATTTAATTGATTTAGATATGGAAGCCAAATTGTGGCAATAAAAGTTTTGAGTAACGGAAAAAGTGTTGAAGAAAGAGCAACACTTGAAGCTCGGTTTATACGAGAAGTAAATATGATGTCTAGAGTCAAACATGACAATCTTGTTAAGGTAATTTACAAATAACCCCCTATCTTTTTCATAATTAAAAAAGAGCAAAATGCACCATTAATCCCTCTACTTTAATTGTTTGCACATTTAGTCCCTGTACTATTGATTTAAATGTTTTGGTCCCTGTACTTTTTAAATTGTGCACGTTTAATACCTCACTTAACGGAAGTAGCTAACAACGTTAATAATTTTTGTAAATGACTATTTTGCCCTTTCAATCTTTAAAGAAAAATATTTTTTATTTTTTTACCAAGAAAATAAATCTCCAAAAAGATGCTCCATGTGAATATATTTTCTCAGTATTATTGAATTTGAATAAATCATTGTGTTTTAAAATCACTTAAAGGGGCAAAATGGTCATACAACTAAAAAGTGTGGTGTTAACTACTTCCGTTAACCGAGGGACCAAACGTGCACAATTAGTACAAGGACCAAAAAGTTTAGATCAACAGTACAAGGTCTGAATGCATAACCAATTAAAACACATGGACTAACGGTGCAGTTATCCCATTAAAAAACCCTAAACCGGTGCAAACTAACAAATAACTTAATTGAATTTATTTGTTTATAGTTTATAGGAGCGTGTAAAGAGCCGCTGATGGTGATAGCCACGGAACTCCTTCCCGGCATGTCGTTGAAGAATTATTTAAATTCCATCCGGCCGGGGCAGCTGGATCTGCGTACAGCTATTAGTTTCGCGCTCGATATCTCCCACGCCATGGAGTGCCTGCACGCCAACGGGATAATTCATAGGGATTTGAAACCAGGTATTTTGTTTTCTTTCTCTTTGATATTTGGTTTGTGTTAGTTTTGATACTTTTTATCTACGAATGTATGTTCTAAACTATCGAACTAGCCCATTATTAACCTTTTCATCTATTAAACTTGGCACGTAAGCATTTAAGGGAAGGAAAGGTAAAAAAATGGGCTAGTTCAACATTTTAGGGGTTAAAATTGGACCAAAAAAAAAAGTTAAGGAGCCAAAAATGGACCAGTCGAATAGTTGAGGAGCCAAATCAGACTTTTCTCTATTAATATTATTATTATTATTAATTATTTTATTGTTATTATTATATTTTTTTTTTTCTTATTAATATTATTATTTAGCTGGGTATAATATGTTTTTTTGTTAATCTGTAGATAATTTGTTACTAACTGCAAATAGAAAGAATGTGAAGCTCGTTGATTTTGGGCTGGCGAGAGAAGAAACGGTTACCGAAATGATGACGGCTGAAACCGGAACCTATCGATGGATGGCTCCTGAAGTAATAAATCAATCCATTATTCCTTTTTAAAAAAAATTATTTATTTATTTATCATGACTAATTATTGATGAAAATACCATGGAAACAAAGCTTCAATTTGGATATTAAGATCCGTTGCTAGGACGAAATTATGATGCATGATTATAAAAATAAGAAAGATATTTTATTTTTATTTTTGGGTAAAATGCAGTTGTATAGCACAGTTACGCTGAGGCGAGGGGATAAGAAGCACTACACGAATAAAGTGGATGTATACAGTTTTGGAGTCGTATTTTGGGAATTATTAACGAATAAAATGCCGTTTGAAGGCATGTCCAATCTTCAAGCTGCTTATGCTGCCGCCTTTAAGGTGCGTAACGTTTTAATTAATTTCATATAACTATTTTGCACTTTAAATGAGGTTTTAATTATAGTAAGTATTTCTTTTTAATTTTATTTTCGTAAGCTCTATCATCTGTCACTCTCTGATGGATTTAACTTTTAAGGTTAATGTATCAACTTTTTAATTCCAACCAATGACCTGGATCCATTTTCTCCACACAAAAAAAAAATAATAATAAATTTAATAAATAAAAGCAAAAAGGCATAACAAAATACTTAAAAGAAAGGCACATTGAATCTTTCTTGAATCAGACTATGAGTTCAAAACATCTGTCAAAATCCAAAAGATTTCACTTACCAACAAACCATGTTTCACTAACACACCCTGGCAACACATCAATAATTTCCTACTACAATCTGAAAACCCATATGCATACAACTATTTAGTAGATTACTAGCACGAACCGAAAGTCCAAACCTAATCCTTATCATTTAACTTATCGCTAAATGTTGAGTATCTCAGTAATCTATAACCTGTATTATTTTTCTTACTTCATTATTAAACTACAGCAAGTGCGGCCCCCATTGCCAGACTCCACCCCACAAGACCTCTCATTCATCATCCAATCATGCTGGGTTGAAGACCCAAACATGCGACCTAGCTTCGGCCAGATCATCCGAATGCTCAATTCCTTCCTCCACACAATTTCTCCCCCAAATACCGAAACCCAATCACAAACTTCTTCTTCTTCTTTGACAACCAACAGGGGCAGTACGGTAATTTCCACTGTGATTTCGCGCGTGAACGGGAAGCTGTCTTTTATAAGACAGCTTCTCACCGCGAGAAAATTGAGTCATTAGTGAGTATTGAGGGGAATTTTTTTTTTCTTTGTAAAATTGATGGTTGGATGGATAGGGGTGATGTAAGTAGATTAGTGGATATATGATATGTATGTACTAATTGGATGCTGTTGGAAATATACAAATTATATAGCTCACTGCTGATGTGGTTTGTGTTTGTTTTGTGTTAGTTAGAGCTGTGTCCTCATTGCTGATGTGGTTTTAGTTTGGTTTTGGGTTGATTTTGGCTGGGTGGTTCTATTTTGAGGGCTAATGAGAGCAAATTCAAATTTTTTGCAAACATAATTGATCTTAAAACATTGACTCAAATAACCCGAGACGAACATATCCACAACCGAGCACAAATAGCTCCTACATGTTGAAACGTATCAATCCATCTAAACAACCAATGAAACACTAAACAACTAACTAAACAGGAGGGGGACTTGTCTTACGACAGTTCCCTCTCCCTCCTTCAACGAATGCATTACAAAAACCCTTAAGCAAAGGAGCAAAAAGCGGACTGAATGGAAAATTGGTGAAAATTTCAAGAAAACATTCGTCTCCCACATCCACCAAAGCGTCACAGCAGTCTCTGTTGACACTCATACATGAGTTGATGAACGAGAAGAGGAGATCCTCAGCGCACCCTTTTACGTTTGCGATGGAAATCCAACATTCCTTGATTTTTGGTATGGTTTGCCAGATTGGAGGAGTGAACAAGAAGAGTTCTGATTGTACGGATGGAGAGAATGAGAGTTCAGATTGTGTTGGGGATGGAGACGGTTGAGCCATGGCCATGGTTATGGTCATGAGGAAGAGAGTAAACAGAAATGAGGTCTCCATTGTAGGTTGTTTGTGTGTAATGTGAGCTCGCAAAGGTTATATAATGGAGGATTATTGGAAATCCTAAAGATTACTAGTTTCTTTACAGAGGAATGACAAATAACTGCTCAATCATAAGGTCGTAGAATGATTATAATATGATCAACCATTTTTTATATCAATTTTACTAGGTAATATATTACTATTTTAGTAATATATTACTATTTTACATACTATTGTATTGTTAACCTATTGATATGTTGTCTTTTGAATCAATTAAGATAAGATACATTATGCATGTCAGTATGTGAAAATAAAGTTCGCAGTAACGTCACGCGTGAGTGCTAAAGCAAAAGACAACACGTGACAAGAAAAAGTGTTTTGCATGCATTCACGCATGTCCAATATGATGTGTGCTACTTTTTTAAGAAATTATTTGTGTCAGATATTTTCACAAGAATGTCACTAATATTACAAATATTGCATGTGTAATGTAAAAGAGGTGTACTGGATATTGATTCGTATTGTATATTGATTATCATAAGAATGTGCCATCAGGAATTGTCTAAATTAGATCGAAAATATCCAAATCGGATAAAATAACCTTGTTCTTTTCTTTCATAAGCTTATAAAAGAATACATAGAAACAAGGAATCTGCGAGGACTTGATTGGATTGAGCCTCGGAGATTAACAAACTTCTCTGATTTTGCGAATTATGTTTAGGGTTTAGGGTTTACTTTGTAAACTTCAATTTTGGTGTTCACTTTGTAAAATTGTAGTGAAATTACTAAATTGGTTATTAGTGAAATTTTGAATTTGTTATTGTCCTTCCTACCTGAGGAGATGAACAGAATAGATAAATTTGAAAATCCTACCACTGGTACAATTTGAATGCAGCCATTCAAAAAGAACTACACAAAATGCCAACTGAACACAAAGTACCAGTAACAAGTGCTCTCTGCTATAGTCAGGAGCTGTTGAAATCCTTGCGAGCAAGTTCAGTATCAAACAACAAGCAAGACAATGTAACTCATGAACCAACAAAAACAAGCACAGAAAAAAAGTAAAGGGATTAAAAACCAAAATTACAACAAAATATAAGCAATAGCATCAGCGAAAGCAAACATAGTTTGACGGAACATGTCCAAAAAATGAAAAACCAAACATAAACCCAATATTACTAGTAAAACCCCTCTAAAGAACCTATAACAACAATCACTCCTACTTAACCCCAGTAACCTATACCAAGAAAGACCAACAACACACTATAACAACAAGCGTAAAACTAACATAAGGACCATATGTTGTGAACCGAACCCTACTTAAATCTTTTTTAGCAGAAAAACATAGAATTGCATACATTTTTATGCAAGCGAGGCAGATCAGGCACTACACCGATGGCTCCGCCCGCACCAGATGAGGTCTCAGAAAGATCCTCAAATTTCATGAATTGCGACATTTGAGCTGCTGCCAAGTGCGCATAGCATATCGGTGCAACTGTCACATAAAAAAGAAGAAACATTAATTAATTGATTAATAAAGGTTAAGCTAAGAGAGGGTAAAAGATTGGATAAATTAGAATCCTAGTTTGAATTTGAGAATTAATTTGTGGAGTTTGGAACTTACCCACGGATATTGCGGTAGTGCTCCTTTGGTACCTGAATAAAGAGGAAAAAAGGAAGTTGACAATTAGTTGACTTGTGGTGTAAAGAAATAGATTTTAAATCTTTAATGTGGAAAAATGAAAAAGAATAAGATTGCTTACACATAAGAAAGAGAGTGCACGAGCTGTTGCAAGTCATCAGGCGAGAATTTGTTCTCATCAAGAAGAACGTGATAATGTGTCGGCCTTGAAGTCCCCTGAAAAAGAAGGAAAAAAACATAATATTTACACACACAAAATGAAAATATAAAATGCACTAAAAAAATAAAAATAAATAAAGGTAAAAAAGAAGTACAATCATTCCATTGTGTGAGCACATGAAGAAATCGTAGTTCCTCGGATGAACCACCTTTGTATCCACCACAGTTCCTAATTAAATATTTAAAATTTAAAACTGTGAAAAAAAAACAGAAATTTTATAACATTTTTTATTTGAGGTTTGGGAAAAAAGAAATAAATACCAGGTGGAACATTATCAGGAGAGTCGGCCTGGAAAAGCTTGGTGTGATGGTTTTTCTGAGCGATGATTAAAGTGAATTTAGGGAGCGGGCCGTCGCCCAATTGCTGATATGCCTGTTAATTCGAAAAATGGTTGTTACAAATAAGAACTATGAGATAATTATATATATGTTCTTTTGTTTAATTGCTGATAAAAAGGAAATGAGCACCTGGATGATTTGACTAAGCTCGATGTTGAGAACTTGGTTGAACTGGGTCTCACTCACACCATCCCTGTAATAAGTAAAAAATACAAGTCGATTACTAAAAACTTGGCAAAAGTTTTTATTTTTATTTTTAATATCAGCTCAATAAGCTGTATTGGAAATTTGTTAAACAAGTGCTCATAAAAAGACGGTAATTTTGTGAAAATGCATACTATATTTGTATAAACATAGTATTTATATTTACTACCTGAAGATGATAATCTGAGAAGGCTTCCTGGCTTCACTGGTCTGGTAGAAGTCAATTAAAATCTCTCTACAATAAAACAATTCACAAAATAAAATGAAAAGAAATTATTAGTGACATCTACATAGCAGCAAAACTAGAAGATTTTTCTCTAATAATATATAAAATAAGTAATTAAATACCTAATCATGCCATCATCACTGCCATTAGCCTGTGGCTTGTAAAGCTGATCAATCATCTCCAGTTTTGGCGATTGTGTACGGACTGACGCTCTGTACTTAGAAATGGATGGCCAGTGCCTAGATCCAACCACCTATTCAACAAACCAAATACAACTAACTAATCAGCCATTTCAACTTCAACAAAGAAAAGGAAAAAAAAGAAAAGGCCAGAGAAATATTTCAACTTCAAAATATTTATTTATAATATTTAGGTATGATATGTTATGAGAAAATTAATTGTTTTGCTTTTGATGTTTAATATGGGTATGAATGAAATTACGCTGAAAAAAAAGGCCGAAGAAATAACAGAAATTAATGAAATTAAGCTTACAGCTGCAATGGAAGGAAGATCATTGCGGCCCGGCATGCCATGCGAAACATCAAGGCCCAGAATTAGGGTTGGTGTACTGTGAACTATGGGAATTGTCTTTAAATGCTCAACTGAAAGCATTGCGTTAAGCCCACCCATCTAGCAAAACAAAATAGAAATAAAAGATTAAATATTCAGTACCTCAAATCAAATGATATAGGAGACATAACGAAATTAAATGTGGTCTTGAAGGGGTTTAAAGGGTATAAAGGCAATTTGTTTAAGGAAATTTAGGGTTTAGGGTATAATGAAAAGGGGATTTAATCGCATACCTTTGCGTTTATCTTCAACAGGAGATTGGTGAAGTATTGGTCATTGAGCTTGCCTGGAGAAATGCATTGCGTAACAACACCAACTTCATGGAGATTCTTCTTTTTCCATGGCCCTTCATAGCAGTAAAAGAAAATAAGAAAAATGAAGATAAAACAAGTTGAATTCCCACTCTCCACAAATTCTAAGGAGTTCTTTAATATTTTAGATTAGTTCCCTAAACAAAGTCTGCCCAATCGTTTTCATGATGTTTCTGAAAGCTTCCAACAATATAGCATAAAAAAAATCTCATCATAAAGAAATTGTCTTACGTATCATAACGTCCATTATGTACAAAATGGTAAAGTAAAGAAATCTCATTTAAAGTTCAAGGTGACATTCAGGTAAATTCGGACACTTTGGTTTAGATTAATGTTTATTTTGGCTTATCGTCCAGAAACGCAATCATATGAGAAAGAGTTTCATGCGGAAATAAAAATATTTTTGCAAAATAAGCGAACAGAATTTATTTACCATAAAGGTCAGAGTTCTTCCTTTCGGGCAGAATGCAGAGGAGAAAGTCAGGCGGGCCGGGAAGCTCTTTGCGGATCTTTTCGAACATTTTTTCAACCCTTATAACCGGCCCAGCTCTTATGTTCTGACGGTCCTCCTCAATTACTGTGAACGGCCGGTCAATTTGCTGTAAAAAGTTAAAAAAGAAAACCATTAATATAAATATGTTAATCTCGTACTGCCAAATGTTAAGCTAGTTTTGAGATTCATTTTTTGTATAGTTGAGGGATAATTCAGACGTGTTTGGTTAAATTGAGGCTTAATTACATGACGGATCATCAATTTATCAGTTATTACTACATTAAAAATGATACATATTAGTGAACAAAACTGCCAAGTAAAATTAATACACTTCTCAGTTCAAATAATAATCTCAATTATTCAGTTCACGCATTTTAGTTTGTTAGTTCCCTTTTCATACTGAAATTTGGACTTACCATGCCCTTGTTTCGGCCGCAGTTGATAATCTCTCTGGAAATATGGCTCATGTCACACCTAGCTGAAAAGTTGCAAATCGCCCACTTCTCAATCTTCATAGGCTGGTTAAGCTTCTGCACATCACAACCAATTTTCTTAATTAGATTCTAGCTTTTTTTAATTATTATTATTATTATTAATATCATTATTATTATTATTCTTAATTTTTAACCTTGTTATTAAAGTTCCATCGGCCACGATTTGGAAATGATTCTGCGCCATTACCACATAACAGCTGAAAGAAAGAGAAAAATAACAAAACAAAGGTATGAAAATTAGCATTAGATTTTTATAATGAAGGATTTATTTCATGAAAATGATATGAATTGAAGTAACTTACAGTCGGTGCATTAAGGACTCGACCGTCAAATTTATTCAATTGATTGTCAATTTGGATTCCACACGCAACAAATATTGGATCGTCGCCATAATTATTACTTCTCACACCCTGTATGATACAATGTGAATATGCATTCTTTACATACAATTTTTATTATCATACTAGATAATGCCCAACTGTATAAACATTTTTTAAACCATTACTCAAAACAAGCATGTTATGTTCTTCTTATTGTAAGGAACTGATTAGGTGCCGATAAATTTGGCCTTGTTGGGACATTACAATGTTTGGTTGGAAATTGATTTTATGAAACTTATAAACTGGACAACTGTAGCAATAAAACCCAACATTCAGATCAAAGAAAAACAGACTGAGACCTAATATTAATATTAACTGGACAAGTTTATCAGTCTGGTACAAACCATCAGATACTCAATTTCCATGTGTGACTTTGTGTGCGACAGAGTGTGTGTGTGTGTGTGTGTGTGTGTGTGTGAGAGAGAGAGAGAGAGAGAGAGAGAGAGAGAGAAAGAGAGAGAATTCACCTCAATGAGAGTTCTAGTCCTGTCCTGAGGTTTCTGCCTGGATTTTTCCACCAAAGATGCTCTTTGTGGTCCTGACAAAGACTTAGTGTACCGCTGGAGCGACACTAGCTCACACAGCTTCACGAACAAATTACATTCATTATCTTTCATATAAAAATATTACGTGACATAATAAAGTCAATATTTGACTCATAAGTATTTCGTAATGCTTAGTGTAAAATTCTCTGATGGGTTGAGAGAGAGAGAGAGAGAGAGAGAGAGAGAGAGAGGACCTCAAGAGGGAGGTAGTTGGGGCGCTTGGGCTTGCCGACATCCAAACAAGGCAGAGTAGACGACCAAGAGACTTCTATTTGCCTTATGTCCCTGTAGTATTCTAACACTGTTATATCAGTCGTCTCTTCTTTACCAATCGTTTTCATTGGAAATCTGCACCACAATCAAGAGCCAATTCAATGTGAGGCTTCACTTCCTAGCTATGCAAAACAATATCAGGGGCCCGCTAATAATAATTGGTTGCTCACTGTATCAGACAAGAAAGATATATGTACAATGACTAAATGCTTCAGTTTAATTGCTTAGGGTTTTCCGATTGAACTTACATCTGCTTGTTACACGGATAATCACTCACGCCAATGATTTTGAATTCCATCTTGGTGTGCTTCGTCTTGATCCTCATGTTCTTCAGCATCCTTTTCGCCTTTGACCAGTCAATCTGGCTAGGGTTCTGGCAATTTTGGTTAGACACGAGAAAATTGACGACAGGTCCAGGTGACATTATCATCGTAGTTGTAACATCTGTACCCAATATTAAGAAACAATATTACAAACATATAACATGATTAAAATTGAGATTCAGCGATATAAACATAAAGAGGATGAAGTAAAATTTGGAAAGAAGAGATGCATGCATACCCATGTTCAGTGATAAACCAGCGTGGGTCGTGTAGAAGCTCGAATGGAAACCTCTACAGCCTGTCACACCGCCTCCCAAATCCACAAAGTTTTTAGGGTCGCCATTGAAGAACGATTGTCTCACGAGCAAGCACCCCCTATTAAACATACATATTCATAATTAGTTAACCATAATGTCAACAAGAGAGTGCGGAAAAAAAAAATCAAAACTACATACGCACATACATATATATATTCCTAAAAGATGAGCCATTCAACATTTAGCACTGCGTAGTTCAAATGGGTAAATGCAACATTAGTCCTTGTAATTTAATTGGATTGCAGTTTAGTCCCTATACTAAATGATTTAAACTTTGCAACCCATGCACTTACAAAAACATACACAATTACTCCTTGAGTCAAGGGCTAAACAACCATGGACAAATCTACAAACTACAAGGACCGAAAAATTTAAATCAATAGTGCTAGAACCATATTGCAATCCAATTAATCTAAAGGGCCTAACCGTGCATTTATCCCTAATTTTATGAATGGTTTACCAAATTAAAGCTCCAATCTTCAAACTAGCCATACAACTAATGTACTACCATATCAATTTGGCTTAAGCAATTTATTCCAATGCTCTGGTATTGTCAATTATATCAGTTCAAATCCACATTACATCCTTTTTTTTTCTTAAAATAAATAAATCAATAAACACTAACTTGTTGGCCTGCTGTTGTCTGAGCACGATATCGAGCACTCTCAAAGCATCCTGAGTCTGCGATGAGTCGCCTCCTTTTAGGGCAATTGCAATGGGTTTCAAAGGAATTTTGGCGGCATATGTTATCCCCACTTTAAACGACTTTGCTTGGTACGCTTTCTTAAGCCTCTTTTTGTCTCCTTCGGCGCCCGGGCTTCCTGACCCCGCTTTTGGCCTACAAAATTAGGTTTAAAACAGTAAATAAGAGTATTAGTTATGTAAAATTAGAAATTAATGGACATAAAATTTTGTGTAGAAAGAATTGGGAAGAGAGCAGGAAACTTGCATTTTCACAGTTTAGGGCTTTTTGTGGAGAAATTTAAAGACTTCAATGCAACATATAACATTTTACAGAACTAACGAAACCCTAAGATATCTAACCAAACCACTAAGAGAAACCTAGGGTTTAGTTACGGTATAAGGTAATTACATGTTTTTAATTGCCAAATTTCACATGCATACAAATCACTAAGACAGCTATAACCAAACCCTAAACCCTAATTACTTAAATTAAAGACAGTAAGAAAAATAAGAAAAAAATCAATCTGAAACTGACTTGGCAGCAGCCTCTTCAAGCAGGATCTTAAACTCGAAGATGTTCTGAGGCAGGGGGCCCACGGTGAAGAGGGATTTTTCCCCATCGTAGGCGAAGTGCTTGCCGGCCAGCTCGGAGCTGTACATCTGAAACAGCTTGTCAATGATCTTCCTGCCGATTCCTTTGTTCTCCACAGGTTTGTTGTCGTCATAGGTTATTGCGATCTACATATATTAAAAAAAACATATATAAATAAGAACTGATAAAACTTCGTAGTACTATTATCCTATTTTAGTCCCAAATATTTAAAGTAGAATTTATTTGTTTGATTTAAGCTAGTACACTACACGATACACAGTTTCAGAGTCATGACTGGTACAAACTAAAAACCAGTCTGGTAAAATGTTCCTTAAAAATTAGATTCATTTTTATCTAATCAATATAGTAATAAACCACTGATTAAACATTTTTTTTAGCTCAATCAGTCTTGCATGTAAATAAAAACCACTGGACAGTTCATACCGCATACTACTTTCGATAGATCATAACAGAAAAATAATCAAAAATATAATATTAAATAAATCAAAGGAAAGGAAGAGAGAATAGTAAACAAAAGCATTACGCTGTAGTGATAAAAGACAGCGTCAGTTCCAGTGAATCTGACATTGAAATGGTTGGAAAGAAGGCTGATTCTTCGGCCCTCTTTCCCAAGGCCCGGCCGGGCCATCAAAACCCTCTTTTCATTCTTCGCCGCGTTTGACTTTGTAGGATCTATTGTCTTCAAAGCTTCTACTACCTTATCTTCTCCTCCCATACTGCAGAGTTCAATAACAATCACAATTTTAACAAACGGAAAAGAAATAAATGATTTTTACTTGCATAAAATAAAAGTTGAGTAAATTAATGACTGATGTGCATTATTTTACATGTATATTAGTAAGCATGAGTTTGGAACAATATTTTCAGTTTTGGATGAAGCATGTGAAATAATGCAGATCTATTGAGGGAAAAGTAAAATCAAATTATTCTTCAGAAGCTAAGATAATACATATCAACGTATTAAGAAAAAGGATTCAGCCAGGCAGTATTGTATTGGTTTGCAAATTGAGTAAATATGACATTAAGAGATCAACTCAAACAGTTCTAGTGAATAGCTGCAAATGCTGACATGTATAATTTTAGGGAAAAAAAAATCTCTATAGACAAGCATAGACAGATAACACAAACTGTTTGTGAAAATGTCAAAGAGAAATTTCAAATCCAAATTTCTAGAAGCAGCATTTAAATTTCAACAAATTAAGTCACATAATAAAAAAAATAGTTCTAAGATCTCTGCACAACATACTTCATATAATACTAAAAAATGAAAAGAAAAAGGAACAGCAGAGAGAAGTTATCAAGGGGCACAAATACACAAAAGTCCGAGGACTATATTGCATTTCTACTAAGTATAAAAATGCATAAACGCCCCTGATTTCAAACTTGAACTCAATCTTGCCAAAAAAATCATCGAATCGAGTAAACAAGGCCAAATGAGTGAAGAAATTGAGCTAATGAGAGGTTTAGCATACAGAAACCCGAAGGACTGTTGCAAAATGACGCAAAACAAATTTTGCATGTCAATCAGCTCAACATTTACATCAATCACTTCATTTCCAACAAAAGCCAAACAAAAAGCACAAATCCAAAAGAATAACCATACAAAAACATACAAACGATGAATATTCTCAAATTCCACGGTCTATGACTCTATCCTGTCAATTCATCCCGCATTTGTCTCCAAAACAGGCAATCCATGCAATAAAACCCGATTCAGACATAAACTTCAATTTCAGACCAAAAAAAAATCAGAATCAAGAACTGAAAATCACTCAATAAACTAAAAATTACAGAAACCGAGAGAGAAACACAACCTACATTGATCTCTAAATTAAATTCTTGAAATAAAAATCGACCTTAGTAAACGAAAAACTCAATTCTCTCCTTCCTCCGACTCCCTCTCCGCGCACAAAAGAAGAAATAGAAGGAGAAGAAAGGAAAGAGTATTACACAGAAATGAGAGGGAAAAAATGAGTGGGGTCTGCGGTATAAATAGCCGAGCCAGCCCTCCAGTCCAGTACCGTTTAGTATTCCCACCTCCAAATATTATAATCACAGCATAAAACAAACAATATCCAATGCCGGGGTTTTTAACTGTGGATATTAAATATAGCTCTGTGAATATGACAACCCCGTCCCCAGTCCAGTACGGTTTGATATTCACACATCAAAATATTATAATCAGAGCATGAAACAAACAATATAGATGCCAGGGTTTATATGTGACTATTAAAGATAGCTCTGTGAATATGATAACCCATTCTCCAGTCCAGTACGGTGTTATATTCACACATTAAAATATTATAAACACAGAACAAAACAGACTATAGAGAGAGTAGAATGTTAGCTGCTCCGTTTAAACTTCGCCCTGTGAATATCACAACCCCGTCCTGTTCGAACGTAACGCCCTCAACAGAAATCCGTTGCGGCACGAATCTTAAAGCACTGGGCCCGCTTATCGTAACGGAACGTACACTGAGCACTGGGACCAACAACACAATTAGTTATAGGGACAGCAACAATGCATATGGAAACAAAGCTGGGTTTAACTATTCCGTATAAAATAAAGCCCTGTGAATATCACTAGTCCTTTCTCCTTTCGGTTAGTACTGGAGGCGGTGAGAGAATCGAGATGGTTTCTATTTCCGGGAATGAAAGTTCCGGATTTCAAATTCGAAATTATCTAACTTCTTTGAAAGAATTTGAATTCAGACTGCTGTTTACTAGGCGTCAGAGGCAGACTCTGGCAGAACGAAACGAACTGTTAGAGTTAGGGCGGCTCGGGTCTGAATTTCTGATTTGTTTTACTTTGTTTTATTTTCCATTTTGGGACGTTATGAACTTATGATGATGATGCACAATGAAGGCGTGGCAGAGAGATCGGATAGCATGGCTTGGAAAGCAATTTCACCTTATTTAATACATATTATATTATATATATTGTTATTTAGTATTTTATATTTTTATATACAAAATAATATAAGAAATTATAAGTTAGAGATCAATTGAGTGTTTTCAACAATAAATGGTTCAAAATTCATTTGTGATCAAATAATTGAAGTGGGTTAAAGTGTTTCTTCATTTAATTAAAATAAAATAAAACATGATATAACATTACATATAGCCAAAGTTTGGTGGCACTAGCGGTAAAGGCTCCCCACAAATCAAAAGATTGTGGGTTCAATACTCGTCAAGAATATATTTTTTTTCCTTCAAATAATTACCCTCATTTGAGGAGTTAAAAAAATATATATACTGGTGGACCAATTTTTTTAGCAGCAATTAACTTTGCATAAAAAATTTATGAGAGGAAAGCCAACTAAATAAAATTACATATACTTTGAATTCTTTTTCTTACTATAACTCTAATAATCTATGTTATGCGAATATTTCAAAAATCCAGGCATGTCGTATCGGATACTGTATCGGGTACCGACATCCCTATCGGAAGCTTGGATTACCATATTAGACGTAGCACTTGATGTAATCTAGTTGATACTGCATGATGGGTACTATATTGTCCCTGTAGTGACGGTATATAAAAACTGAAAACAGTATATACAAACATATGAACTGAAAACAAACAATATATAAAAATTCATTCTATAAAACAGTATATATTAAAAAAAATGATAATAGTATATACAAACATATGAACTGAAAACAAACAGTGTATAAAAATTCATTCGGTAAACAGTATATAGCGTATATAGGAACGTGAGAAAACATTATATAGTTTCAATCCGTCGCTACAGAGTCGCTACAGTACCCCCCCGCGTGATTTTCAATTTCCCTTATTTTATTCCAAAATATTAAAGGATACTTCAGATATACTTCCCGATCTGCATCGGGCACTCCCATTGTAAGAATAAATATTCTAAAAACATATGTTAACATATATAAAATCAAAAAAATAAGATTGAAATATTTAATTACTTAACTAACGATTACAAACAAATATTATACATCAAGATATTTCTATAATAATTAATAACAAATTTTTTGTATTTCTACATCAAATTATAATATCTAAATATATATAAATTAATTAAATATATAAAATATAATTAATAAATAATATATAAAATTACTGTATCGGTGTCCTAGATTTTTTTTGAGATTTGATATATACTAGTATATGTCCATAATCTTGGTGGATCGTTGTCCCTCCCAGTTCTATATAGCTTCACCCCTGTTATAGATAAATAGATGCAAAATAAATATAAATCGATAAAATATGCTGAAATATGATAAATATAATATAATTCGAATAAACTAGGATCCTACTAAATATAACTAAACAACAATACAACAATAAAAGGCAGGAATATAATAGTACCTATTTATGTAAATTAATATATAATAATAATAATAATAATAATAATAATAATAATAATAATAATAATAATAATAATAATAATAATAATAATAATAATAATAATAATAATAATAATAATAATAGTAGTAGTAGTAGTATGGTATATAATAAAATAATAAATATTATATACAAATAGTACATAGTATTTACTACCTACCAAAACAATATATCCATTATCTCTTCTGAGGCGACTGATTATATTTTTTTTATTGTGTTTTTAAGGAAAAATGTGTATTTTTGGTCATCAAGTATTGACTTTACTCATTTAATATTCAACTATTTTTTTCATTTACTGCACTTCTTAACTATTCAAATTTATTTACTTTGACCACTTCCTCCATTAAAATATGAAAAAATTATTGAAAGGTAACGTGACATTACTTTTAATATGACATGGTATTTTCAATGAGAACATTTTAATTACAAAATAATAAAGTATCATACGAAATTAAGGCTGCAAAAATAATAATTTTTTTTTATTGCAATTTTTTTTTAAATTTTATCTTAATAAATACGTCTTCATGTATATGGCATGTATTCATTTCATTCAGGACTTCAGGATTGTGGATATAAAAATGTGAAAGATTCAAACATCAATAAAGTGAAGTCAAAACTTTCCATTTATTTGTCATAAAGATATTTCCTATTTAAAAAAGATTGAAATAAACATAAAACATAAACATGGATTTAGCCTCCCTATGAAATGTAGCCGGGTCGATATCACTAGACACTATTTTGGTATACTGCAAGAAGATGCAGTCTTAGCTAAAGGGTTTCCTTTTTGGTGAAATCAGATCACGGATTTGATTTCAAATCCATAATTCAGTTCTTTTTGTCAACAATGACTACAAAATTTGAGTTACGGTTTACAAGAAATTGTGCATGCATAAAAGACCTACATAGAGAAGGAGAGGAGAAGAAACTGTCATTGTAGTCCTTCAGAGACAGATTGTCTGTACTAGATAGTACATAAGATTTGTTTTATTTATTTTCATTATGATCTTTAATGAGTATTTTTAATGACTTAATGGTAAATTGTGAAAATAATGTTTTTGGTATAATAGTGATTTCTAACGATGAGAATTAAAAAATCCATGAAAAAACAAGACAATGTTTTCTCTTATTATATGAAAAGTTGTTTTAATATGAAAAAAACTTGTTTCAAATCAGGAAAAGTATATTTCAAAAAAAAAAATCATAAGGAAAAGTAAGACAAAATGCCTTCCAAACAAAATTCTCTAGCATGCAAAAAATAACATTTTCTCGAACTTTTCTTATCAAGTTTAGCTAATCTTATTTTTCTTATATTTTTGTGTGGGATTAATCTTATTTTTCATATAGGATTTAAAACAATTTTTCTTTATTTGAAACAACATCATTCTTTACTTTTCAACCATTTTTTAGAATTTTCTTATAGGATTCTATTCTCCCTAGAAAATATAGCCTCATGAATATATCAACAATAACCATACCCAATTTTGGTATACTGAAATAAGAGTCCGTCCTAGCCAAAGCGTTTCCTTTTACTGAAAACAAATCACGGATTTCAAATCGAAATCCAGTTCTTTTATTTATTTGACGAATTTGAGTTCCGGTAGCTTTTATGATGAACTGTGCCAAGTTTTTATTTTTATCTGTTTTTATTTGTTAATAATAATAATAATAATAATAATAATAATAATAATAATAATAATAATAATAATAATTATTATTATTATTATTATTATTATTATTATTATTATTATTATTATTTTGCCTTAAGCCCTTAAGTAAATTTTTATTTTCTTTTTTGCAAAACAAGACAAAACCACGCTTTCAGTGTTTGGCCACATTTTCTAGGTTAAAGAAAAAGTTTACCTAAATAAATAACAATGAAACAGTAATGTCTTTTATTTTGGTAAATTTCAAATATTTCTTTCCTTATCGTATTGAACTTTTTACCCACCAGTTTTATGACAGAGATAATAAAATTGATATGAAATAACAAAATGATAGAGATTATGAAAATCAGGTTACTGTTTAACAAATGATAGCTGACTGAGGGTCTGATGTGTATTAATTGAATAATATTAATGTTTAACGTTGATCTAAAAAAAATATTAATGTTTAAAGTTGAATTAAAAAATAATTAATATTTAAGAGAAATTCGAAGGAAAATCACGGTCCGAGAATCACAAAAAATCATTACGCTGACATCATTCACTAAATATACAGTTGATAATACCATAATATATTCTTTTCTCTATAAGAATTTACTCATTTTTGAAGTAATAATTTTTTTTTTTAATATTTTTGAAGTAATAATATAAGAATATATCATTTCCTGTATAAAAATTTACTCTTTTAACATACATACTTCACTATTTTAAAATTTTCTGAATCACTCACATGACTGCTTGTCTGTTCACATGAGGCGGTTCAAAAACGTGTTTTTTCAGTCAAAAAACTTTTTTTTTAATCAAAAATGCGTCATATGTCATACGCCTCCCACTGTTTGGGTGCCACGTGTCACATTTCTAGTGGTGATTCTTTTAAGGTGATTCTTATTTGATTTTATTTAGCAGAATGTTTAAAGCTATTACTCCATAAATATATCAACATAATTTTTTTCCGTTTCAGAATTTTGATTTCCCAACTGAAAGGAAAAAAGTGAAGAAAACGATGGATTAACCAAACAAGTCATGTTCATAATTCAATATTTAACAAATTTAATTCTCAATCAGAAAGAAACAAAAGCATTCCGACTAAAACATTTCCATAAAAAATAAGCAAAATGAGATCACCAATAATTTCACTTCACAAAGAAGTAACATAATGTGCAAATAACAAATATCTCACTCATAAATAATTTCACAAACTACATCACCCAGCAAGGAACTCTTGCCTCACTTATTCTATCTTATTATTCATAATTCACTTACAATTATTGCATCTCAAATTCATAATTCAATTACAAATGGAGAGCTTGTTAAATCAATTAAATTTGTACCAACTCTCTTACCACGCTTTTCGCCCATACAACTCAACGGTGTCACAAGATTTATCACATTTCTTTCCGGTGAAAGAATAGCATTATTATTTTTATTACTAGAAGAAGAACCCTCACAATTAAATCTTTTTGGCGAAAATATCTCTTCTATGGCATGGAAAGGCTCTTCGTCTTTTTCATAATTTCGATTTGATATTAAATTGTTTGAATAATTGTGAATTTTATCCATAGAACCAATTTCTTCTACATTTTTGGAAGAACCCTCACCGCTAAATCTTTTGGGAGAAAATCTCTCTTCAAATTGATCCAAAATCGTCTTTTTTGGATAAAATCTCTCTTCAAATTGATCCAAACTCATCTTTTTCGGAGAAAATCTCCCTTCAAATCGATCCAAATTCATCTTTTTTGGAGAAATTCTCTCTTCAAATGGATCCAAATTCATCCTATTTGGTGAAAATCTCTCTTCAAATTGACCCAAATTCATTTCTTTTGGAGAAAATCCCTCTTCAAATCGATCCAAATTCATCTCAAGCCTCTCAATAGGAAAATCACTAATTTCACCACATGACCTATCAATGGCATTTTCGTAATTTTCATCCGATATATGACCATTTATCGAGTGATCAAACGGCTCATCGATAGAATCAGTTTCTTCTTCAAATTTTTCATCTGAGATATTAGAGCCTTTAATATAGCAAGGTAATTCATCCATTGCGCAAATATTAAATTTCATTTGAGTCGGTAATTTTGGGCAGCCAGCTGTGAATTTTGTGTACTTGGTTGAGAAGAAATTCATCGTGAGGTTCAAACTAATTGGAAAAAAGAAGTGAAAAGTTAGTTCTAAAATTTAAAGAAGAGGATAGGATTGCCAGTTTAGCAATTGTGATGCAATTAATTAATCCCCAATTGACTATTTTTATGTGCAACTAAAAATTGTATGTCATACTTAATTCAATCCAGTCTCAAATATACTTAATTGTGGAATTATGCTTCAATTAAAGCTCAATTTTCAGCCTAAAGTTAACAAAATCAAATTAAAAAATTCTGTAATTTTTTTTTTCAGAAGGCACATACTTTTCCCAGGAAGGAAGGTTAAGCATTGTGTAAGCTAATTTGATTTTGTTGGCAACTCCATTTAGCGATTTGAAATTCGCCGCTGCTTTTCTCACCGCGAGAGATTCTAATGGATGCTGCCATGCCCATTCGAACTGCAAAAAAACAAAAATTAATAAATAAATAAATAAATAAAATTTAATTTGAATTACAACATATGCAAGTTTTCATACACCCCCCTCAATTTTCTAAATACACAAAACAATTTAATTTTCAACTTACTTGATTTCACATGACTAATCCGGTTCGGAGTTCTCAATCCCGCCTCCGATAAAAAAGGATTTCAAATTCCGCCCATTTTTATGCAGTTTTTTAGTTACTTTTAACATAGTTAACCATGAAACAGAATTTGAAATCCCGTTATTTAACTGAGGCGGGATTTGAAATTCCGAACTGGGTTAATGAAACAAGTAAATCGAAAAATCAAGTAATTTTGAGTACTTTAACATTATCTTTTGAACACTATATATGAACTAAATTTCGATTTTGTAGGCTTACTCTCTACAAATACTATTTTTTTTTCTTGCGGAATTAAATATGAGAAAAAAGAGGACCTGAAGAGCGGATATGTTTGAAGGGAAGCCATAAATGCAAAGAATCATCTCCCATGGCCGACCCTTTTTGGTCCGCCGCGCACCACACTTTATGTCTCCGTTGTGCTGCCTTATCCTTCTTCTTGGGTTCACCGTGAACCTGGTTTTCATAAAAAATGATGTTTTAGTTTCTTTGAGCTCTGCATGTTACTAAGAATCTAATTTAAAGTGGAATTGATGCTATGTTCTGTTATTCTTAGTAGAATAAAGTAGTAGTTTTTAACTGGGAAATAGTGAATATAAACCGGAATTCTGGGAATATATTTGAATTTATAGTTCTGTAATAAAATTCTCTCTTTGAATAGTTGGTTGCTCAATCCAGAGGACAATTTTATTTTTTCTTGTAGTATTAATTACTGATTGATTACAAAACTCTGTCAAATGGAATCAGAGAAATTGGGGGTTAGTTAATCCCTCTTACAAATCGAACTTTAATTTCCAATTCGGAATTAACTGGGATCCGGAATCAGTAATACAAAAGTATTGGTCATAAAAATTCCTAATTGATTAAAATTTACTAATTTCATGCAGTAATTTTAGAGAAAGAAAGGGGAAGAAAGAGGGATTTGAACGGACCCAATATAGGAGCGGCCCTTGTGGCGAGGGCAAAGAGAGCAGAGAAGATAGCAAGCGAAGAACCCCTCTTTCTCCTCTTGTGCTGGCGCGTGGCTTCGTTCTTCTTCTTCTTCTTCTTCTTCTTCTTCTGCTTCTCTCTCCTCTTCGACCTTTCTCCTTCTCGCCATCTCTCTCTCCTTCTCAGATTTGATTTCAAAATTTGACCGTTGGGATGAGATTTGTTGACTACCGTCCCCTTCGGAGTGCGTGACGAGTATTGAAATTGAATACGAACAACAAATGTCATGTGGGTGGGTGGGCCCAATGTTAAATTATAGTTATCTACTTATCTTTTGGGCAAAGTTTTCAAAGAGCCTCTAACTTTTCTATATCTTCGAAAATTTGTACTGTTGGATTTTCTCTTTGGTCCCTATCCTATATTTTGAGATGGATTTTTTAACCCAACAATTAACTTTTTATTGGGCCGAAATACTCTTAAAATATGTCTCCCTTCGGAATCAGATTTTTTTTTTTTGGTACCATTATTTGCCAAAATAAATCAATACTTGCTACTGTTTTGAAAATAATGTAGTTAACTATCATTTCCGTCACTATTAGTGGCGGAACAACCTCTGTTCCACATTTCAGTTCCGCCACAATCGGCCCATTTAACGCACTAAACATGATTAATTAGTATAAAAAACCTTGTTCAGCCACAAGTAGTGGCGGAACATGTTAAAATAATTTTTTACATCCACTTAAAGGTAAACATGGCTCATGAATGGGCAATTAGTCTAAAAATTGAAGAATTATTCTGTTCCACCACTACTACTGGCGGAATAGGTGTATATTTCTTCTGTTCCGCTACTAATACTGGAGGAACATGCCAAATAAACTTCGTATCTCTGACTTAAAAAACGCAGAAAAAACCACCTGTTCCGCCACTATAAGTGGCAGAACAGGTGAAAATACCCTCTGTTCCGCCACTACTAGTGGCGGAACGGGTGCATATTTCACATGTTCCGCCACTAGTAGTGGCGGAACAGAGGGTATTTTTCACTCCAAACAGCCAAAACAATTCCCTTGCCCCTGACCAGGAAGCGTGAAAAAAAAAATGGACCTGTTTCGCCACTAATAGTGGCGGAAATGGTAGTTACCACATTATTTTCAAAACAGTGGCAAGTATTGATTTATTTTGACAAATAATGATACCCAAAAACAAAAATACTTGTATGTATGAGGTGCGGTTTATAACCCAATATACTCTCTCTCATCTAATAGACTAGTTTTTAAGGTTGGACTCTCGTATTGGGTCGTAACAAAATAACTTAATTTTCTTATTTACCTTGTTCATTCAAAACAGGAAACAAAAATTTAATGTTTCAAGAAAATTATAAAAACAAATAAAAAAAAATGATATTAAAAATTTAATATTTCAAGTAAATATAAAAAATCAAAATAATATTTGATCTTTTCAATTCTCTCCATCACTCTGTTGTTTAGGCAGATTCAGTCTCCAAGATTGATGATAAGAAAGATTTAATTGTTTCATCTCAACATTTGCTTGTAGTAGCTTTTGATAGGCGCAGAGTAAAGAGATTAGAAACGATTTACGAAGCACACGAAAAAGCACTTTAATTATTGTATTACCCAAATTTATACATAAAACCACTTATATTCACCCACCATCACAACTTAAAAAACCCCCCCTCGACTACAATCAAAACTCTCATGGCCCAAGTAATTTCTTCCACCTAGCATACCCCAACATAACCAAGAAAATCAAGAAGCTCCCGCTCGACGTGCCCCACACAAATGGCCAGAACAGGGTGGTCATGCTGTAGAGCGCCGATTGGATGTTCATCGCGAAAGCGCCGGCTATGAACGTGTTGAATGCGATAGCGAACGAAGCCATGGTGAGAATGAGCTGGAGTTGAATCAGTTCGTTTCGTTGGTTGTCCAGCTGGATGTTCACGTAATCTTCCGTGTCGTCAATATATTCCCTCACCTATAAAAAGAGATTAAATATAAGTATAATGTATTCCCTCACCTATGTTGAATAAAAAGAGAGTATATGAGGGTGACTTTGTGTACATTATAGCCGTCAATTTTTGTTTAAATGCCCAAAGGAAATTGATATTCAAGTTGTTTTTTCTTATAACCAAATTTGGAGTTTCGATTTTCAAATCCTAGCGTAAGTTGAAGAGGATTATATAAGTAATTAAGAGATAATAACGTGGGGCGGAATTTCGTAAACACCCCTACAAAATTTCTAGATATCGCATATACCCCTCCAAAATGTGAATATCATGGAAATATTTCTTAGGTTTTGGAAGGGTATCCATGATATTTCTCATCTTGGAGGGCTATTTTGTGGTAGCCTGACAGGGTCTATACTGCAAATATTACAACCGAGTGTGTACCCAATTAAAGAAATAACATTTGCACCACAGACCCTGTCAAGTAGCCATCAATCACACTTTTTGTCATGTTCTCTATCATTTACGCACTGAAATTCACATGAAATTGAAAAGTGCAAACCCAACTAACCGACAATATCCTGTTACGAATTCCGTCCAGCTGCATGAAATACGCCTCCAGAAGCATCTCCAGATCCTCCACATCGCTCTCTCCATAACAGCTGGTCGCCAAGCTGGCACTCCGCTGAATGCTCCTGCTCAAATGCCCGCTGAACGGAATCACCCCTCGATCTGCTGACATCATCGCCTCGAGCTGCTGATTCTGCGATTGTTTGCGCGTCAGGTATAGGTGGGCCATGTCCTCATTGTCATCCAGTAAGTGCTCGATTTCGTTGCGAACCTGAATTTTAGAGCGGTTTTTTTAGTTGGTTTAATGACGTGTTGATTTAAATAAAAGAAGGGGAATTTGCGAAAAAGCTCCTAGTTTTTTCGGAATAGTTAAAAAGATCCCTAACTTCTGGCATATTAGAAAAAACTAACTTTTAATGGTCTGAAAGATAGACCTTATATAATATATAAATAATAATAAATAATATGCAAATACATATTGCAAATTATTACCTGTTATTTCAAACATATTATTTCTCTCTATTATTTCAAATGAATTAGAGGTTTTTTTTTTATAATAAAGCATTAAAGTTAGGTGTATTTCGAAAATAAAAAGGTTAACATTGGAATTTTTTTAGTATTTTAAAAGTTAGGGGGTATCGAAAAATAGAAAGTTTAATGTAGGTTTTGTAACATTCCAAAAGATAAGTTCTTTTTTTTAACTTTTTTCACAAAATAGAAGAAATACAGGGTTTTTTGCAAAATTCCCACCAAAAACCAACACAATCATATACCTTCTGAACCCTTGCAAGCAACCTTGTCAAATTACTCTTCAAACTCCTCACTCTCTCTAGATTCTTCGTGCTCACATTCTTCGCCAGCTCATCAAGCACAGGATAAGCATCTCTCTCCAAATCAGTCACGCTCGATCCCAAACAAGAGCAAACCACCTCAAGCGCCACTTCCAAAACTTGAAACTCAAACGGAAGATCCCGCTCGACTTGCGAAATTTCCTTATAATTTGGAGACGTGTTTTTCTCTTGTTGGTTGATTAGGGTTTGGGCTTTAAGAGGGATTTGGTGTTTGAGCTGGTCGATGAATGGGATGACTTGTTGGGATAACGGGTCGAGGATTAGGAGTTCGTCTGCTGTGACGATTAACCGGATTTGCTCCAGGTTTACCACCATTGCTTTCTCTCTCGCTGGAAAGAAAGGAAGGAGAATTAGGGTTTGAAGTACGAAATTTGAATTTTTTTTTGTTCTTTGTGCGTTGATTAATGATTAATTGTATTTTCTGGACAGAGAAACATAATTATAGTTGAATTTGTTGGAAAAATAACTACAATTCTATTAATGAAAGCCTAAATATATAACCAATTCCGAATTCAATTTCTCAAAATCAATCTACAAAACTCCAATTCCCGTTAAAAAACTCGAACAGATAACAATCCAACAAATCAGAAAAACACAGAACAAAACCAACAACCAAACTCACCCAAGATATTCGAGGACTGAGAGAAAACCGGCCCTAAAATCCTCAAATCCCGCGCCGGAATGCCCGCCATCCTAATAATCACATTCTTATCGCACTCCAGAATCTCCGACTCCCCTGTCCGGTCGAACTTCATCCAGAGCCTCGCGCCCGTCTTCTTCTTCCCGGCCTTCGCGGAAACGGCGCCCGACGGCGCGTCGGCGGAGGCGTTGATGGGGAGAGGGAGAGGGAGAGGAGATTGGGGATTTGGAAGTTTGGTTGAGCGGAATTTGCGCGAGAGGAAGGCGAGCGGCTGCTTCTTGCCTGATCGCTTCACCATTTTCGCTCTCTTTTTTGGTTGTTTCGCTTTCGGCCCCTCCCTCTCGTTTGATTCGTGGTTCACTGGTGTATTTATTTTGGGATCTGATACGTCAAAACAAAATACACAAAATAAAATATAAAAGGGTAGAACAGTATATCCAAATTTCAAAAATAAATAAATAAAAAATATATAAAGAATAAAAATAGTATATAAAATGATCATAAAATAATATATTATATATTAAAAGTGAAAAATAATATATATATCGTTTATCGTGATCCGACGTGCTACGGTAGTATAGACATGATATCAGATTTCTCATTTACTTTTTTCTTTGTGAATTTTTTTCCAAGGACATATATTTTGAAAAACAATATAATATACAATTTGTGAAAAAAACTTTGAGAATATATATTTTGGAAAACAATATATATACAAATATATAATCATCAATATTGATCAATATCATTTGAGGGCTCGGAAATTACAGAAAAAAGTCTAGGGGGGAACCAATATAATCGGAGGACTTGCAAATTACACAAATAAAAAAGGGGACAATAAATATGATTAGAGAATTTACAAATTACACAAAAATTCTAAGGAGACGATGTATATATAACTTTTAGCTTTATTGCAAAATATAAAAATATAACTATATATGTATATTGCACATTCAAAAAATTTGTCACCGACTATAATAGCAATAGATAAGGTTTAGCAATATATAAAACATTATCTACAAAATAAAACATTATGTAGTACATATGAAAACGGTATGTAAGACCAAACAAAATATATAATCACATAAACATACATGAAGTGCGATAAAGTAACCTATTAGAATAAAGAAATGCATTATTAACTACCTACCATATCTATGATAAATTATTCTTACATTAACTAAACAAACATAATGACCTATTATTCAAGGGCCCATGTATAAAAAGAATACAGGCATTTTCATAAAAAAATAATAAAAATAATACAAATATCAAGCAAAAATAAAGAAGCCCTAAAATACTACAAATATTCCTCAAAAATACTAGGTCGCGCCGAAAGAAGCACCGAGATCGAATCTGATTACAATGTATCGAAAACATTACTACCTAATTAGGGCTTGACAAAGCGAGCTAACTTGGCTAGAACAGATCTCATATTTCTTATCCCGCCTCCAGACTTGGAGCTCACCATCATCTACATTTGTTTATATATTAAATCAGAATATTTATTTTACAAGGGAAATTTGCAAGACAAAAGCACCTTAAAAAATCCATTTCTTTTTTATGTATCACCAAATATATTATCTTTTAATTTCCTTTGTTTAATATTTGGTTCTCCAAGCATATCAATAGGGATCATCAATTGAAAAAAAGAACGAAGGGAAAATTTATTGAGCGCAAGGGTTAAAATGCAAAACAGAAGATTTTTTTGGGTATATACTATATAC
Organism: Juncus inflexus; assembly: GCA_024447665.1. Lineage (NCBI taxonomy): Eukaryota > Viridiplantae > Streptophyta > Magnoliopsida > Poales > Juncaceae > Juncus > Juncus inflexus. The sequence goes on from JAJHPC010000020.1 coordinate 4,039,917, forward strand.
ATAAAACTCCCTTTTAAAAGCCACAAAAAGGAAAGGAGTTCTGTTATTTTCTCAAAAAAAAAGAAAGGAGTTGTGTTTACTCACCACTGGATTGACAACAGATTTGTTTTTCTTCAAAACCTGCAAATAAACAAAAACATTAAATTACATAAATTTACAAATAATTATCATCAAAATTTTATTTTCATATAAGAAATTTCTTTGAAATAATGAAGATAAACTACCTCTTGAATTTGCATAGCTCGGCGAGCAACATCAATAGGGAAAACTACGTCAGTTTTTGTTAATACAATTTGATATGGTGTTTGTGACCTGTTCAGTAATAAATAAATAAATGTCCTTACAAAAAGCCAAAATATCAAACTAACCCTTAAAAAACTGCAAAAAACACAAAACTCACTAAATTTGCTCTTCGTAAAGCTCAAATATCAAATTTACCCTTTGTAAATAAATGGATTTGGCCATGTTTTTCAACTTTAGACTGGTAAATTTGATATATTTTGATTTTAGACTGGTAAGTTTGATATTTTTTTAGTTTTGGAAGGACAGATTTGACATTTGCTGATTTAGAAGGATAAATTTGACATAGTTTGAGTTTACATGGATGGGTAAATTTGATAATTTGATTTTTCCAAAGGGTATATATGAAATTTCGCCTAAAAACATTCATACTTTTCCATAAGATCAACAAGCTCATGGTCCCTCGGTTTCATGCCCCATTTCGTATCAACCAAAAGACAAACTCTTTGCAAACCGACCCTTGTTGAAACATATTCCTTCACCTGAAAAACCAATGTTACAAATAAGTCCTCGCAAAACTTCAAAATATCATAAATAACCCCGCAAAATATGATTATATAATGCAAACAAACCCTGCAAAACATAAAAAGTTAATGACCTTATATTCCTCTATTACTATACATGAGAAGCGGTATCACATATTTATGTATTGCAATACCTTATTTCTCAATAATTTTTATTTAACATTTCTCAATTTTTTCATTCTTTTGTAAGATATCACATGTAACCCCGCAAAATAAGATATATCATGCATGCAGACCCTACAAAACACAGAAAAAAACCCTTCTATTCCTCTATATTATACATGAGAACTGGCATTCACATATTTACATATTTCAGTTCCTTATTTCCCATTTCTTTTGAACTTAAATAAACTTATAAAAAAATACAATTTATTAACTCACAAGATCTTCCCAAGCATCTTTAACCTCGTCTTTCGCATAAGCGAATCCGTACCCAGGCAAATCGACCAAGCAAAGCTTCGAAGCGAGCCTGAAGAAGTTTATAGTCTACAAAGAAACCAATTATTAAAATTACGGATTGGTCCTTGTAAAAGTTTGAAATGACGGTTTAGTACCTGAGTGAGGCCGGGTTTGTCTGAAGTTCGCGCCACGCCCCACTGTCTTGTGAGAGAGTTGAGTAAAGATGATTTTCCCACATTTGACCTTCCTGTATTGATTTGAGAGTTAGGAAATTGAGGAAAATTTGTAGAAAAGACCTTGTGTTATGTCTAAATTGCAATACAAACTACATTATTGAAAATTGCAAGAAATACCCTAGATCTCGTAGGGACTATTTTGATTTCTCAAGAACGCAGCGGATTTTTCGCAATTTTCAATAATCTAGGTTTTTTTCTTGCAATTTAGGTGTAATGCAGTTCACTTTTTTTTTTGTTGCAATTTACCATAGATTAAGTACAAAACAAGATATCATATTTCCTCGAGTATGTATAATTAATGTGTCTATATGGTAAAAAATTATAAGCTAATAAATATTAGCAAAGTCCACTAGATTAGAAAATAATAATAATAATAATAATAATAACAATAATAATAACAAGAAGAAGAATAAGTAATTAACCTGCAAATGCTATTTCAGGAATTTCAGAAGGGGGAAACGATGAAGAAACCTTCGCTGCAGCAAAGAACTCCATCTTATTTCTAAAAACCTACACGTTAATTAAAAAACAAAATTGATTTCACATCTATTAAACTAAATCTAAAGATTATTAAAGCAATCCAAGGTGATTTTTATAAAGATATTTTAATGAAAAATATACAGGCTCTTGAATTCGGTCCCTTTCTTTGCTGTAAGTAAAAGGTATACTGTCAAGAGGAGCAGAAAGCTTCACATTATAACCTCCATTTGTTAGCTCGTTTAATCTCCTTCTCCCCAAAAACTGTCAAAATTAAAAAAATAATAATAATAATAAATAAATAAAGTAAAATGAAGTTTTAGGTAAGTATGCCATTCTCTAAGTGGTGTTCTTTTCTTTTGTGAAAACTTTTTCATTGGTTTTATTTTATTTTATTTATGTTTTGAGGAAATTGCAGTAGGATCTTTTGTTCTACCTTCGATATTGCATCAAAATGAAAAATTTACAAAATATTCTTTAGGTGTTATTTTATGGTCTAATTGAGGCTCAACTCAAACATTACTTTTCGGAAAATAAAAAATGTGATGATTGTCCGTTTTGATAATCTTTATGATAACTGCAAGTTAGGGCTATATGAATGCTTTATGCAACACAATCCACATACAAACCCTAATTAAATGCATATAAAAAAATTAGGGTTTAGTGAAATACATTTTCTTCTACAAATGACAAGATAGAGTCGCTTGGTATTATCGCTCTGAACTGCGCATTTTTTGACATTTCAGCCTTCTTTTCTTGATCCTCTAAATCCTCTAAAAAACAAACAAAAAAAACATCATGCAAATTATAAATTAATACAAATTAATTGACTAAAATCTTTCAAACAAATTAATGGATAAATAAATGGTGCTTGCCTTCTTTTGGGGGAGGAATAATATCATCTAATCGTTTATTTGATACATCACAACGGTCTAATTTTATAACCCTTTTTTTCTTTTTCTGCGCGTTTTTTCCATCAGACCCCTTTTTTTGCAATTTTATTCTACTAACCCTAATCTTTTTGCCTGTTTTGTCCAAAACCCTAGACGGCAATCTACGTACTTGCGGTTTAAGATTTTGATTTTCACTCTCTTTTTTTCTGTCATTTTCTTCTGAATTTTCATTCAACTTCAAATTTTCTTTTCTAGGATCGACCCTCCTTTTCGGATTTTCGATTTTGAATTCAAACTCTCCTTTCGAATTTCTATCTTTCCTATCGTATATTCTGTTATGAAATTTTTTCGCGGTTTGTAGTTCAAATTCATCAAAACCTGAAATATTTGAGCTTGATGGTTTTCTTCGAAAGCTTCTCTCACTAAAAGTTTTCTTATCAGAGAATCCTCTTTCTCTCATTTCATTATTCTCATCATTTCTTCGAAAGTTTCTCTCACTAAAAGTTTTCTTATCAGAAAATCCTCTTTCTCTCACTTCACTATTCTCATTTCTTCGAAGGTTTCTCTCATTAAAAGTTTTCTTATCAGAACCTACTCTTTCTCTCACTTCACTATTCTCATTTCTTCGATAGTTTCTCTCACTAAAAGTTTTGTTATCAGAAGCTCCTCCTTCTCTCACTTCACTATTCTGATTCCTTCGAAAGTTTCCCTCACTAAAAGTTTTCCTATGAGAAGATCCTCTTTCTCTCACTTCACTATTCTCATTTATCCGAAAGTTTCTCTCACTAAACGTTTTCTTATCAAAATCTCCTCTTTCTCTCACTTCACTATTCTCATTTCTTCGAAAGTTTCTCTCTCTAAGAGTTTTCCTATGAATATCCATTCTTTGTCTCATTTTACGAAGTTCATAGCCTTCCTTTACATCATTATTACGTTTTACACCCTGAAATTGCACATTCTCTGTTCGGTCCTTTTCTTTACTATCTGATTTAAAACTTTCTTTTCTTTTAAAATTCTTTGTATTATCTGTATTAGCACTTTTTCCATTTTTTACCATTGTTGTACTACTCTTTCTGGACTTCAATCTAACTGCCAAAGCCATTACTCAAAGCTTCAAAAACCTTCAATAAGAAAATAATTAAGGAGAAAATATTATAATTAATGGAATAGTATAGAATGTGAAGAGAAATGATGAAATAATTTCTCTATACAATCATGCCCTAGAGATGTTTCATGAAATGCCAATGTTAAGAAGTAAATACACCCATGAAAATAACTAACTAAATAAAAAAATTGAAGCAAATAATATGTGAAAATAATTATATTTATTTAAATCTTATTGTGTGCAGGACCAATTTGCCCATGTGCCAATAGAGAAAATGCACAAGTAAATAAATTGACACCAAAACCATTAATTACGTATATCCATAGTTTCATTCTGATAATTGTAAATGAAAATATTAAATTACTTAGTTGCTTACGTTCGAACACACTTACACACAACCTGTTCGACAAATTGTTGCTAAGAAAAAAAAAAAAAAAAAGAGGAAACAAAGGCCAAAAAAAAAAAATTAAGCAGCAATTTTCGTACCAGAAAGACGAACGGCAGTTCCGTTACAAAAAACCAAATTAAACAATTTCTACTTTCTTTTATAAGTTCAGTAATCTCAGTTCGCTGTGTTTCTCTTTCCAAGAGTGTTTGTGCACTAGGGCAGGAAAATATGTATATTTTTGTAGTCGAAAGCTGAGTTCAGATGAAGCCACGTTAATGATTTTGATCCTATGGCTGATAAAATTTCGCGGTGTAAATGGTACATTGGTGAACCGGATTTATTTATATATGTGGCATATAATGATTGGGTGTAATATATGTTGTATACAAATACATCGGTGTATCTCCCATTCCTAATTTTTCATTCTCTCGCCTCTCTTTCTTTCTCTTTCCCATTTCTCACCTGAAATCCTCTTCTCACGCAGTCTACTCCTTCCCTACTCCGCCATCCTCCAGATTCCGCCGCCGTCCTCCGATATCCGGGATCCGTTCGCCGCCGCCGGCCGGTCACCGCTCGCCGCTGCTGTAATACATTCAAAACCCTACTCTTGAGAAGAGCAGAAAAACTCCGTCGCGGCTGTCTCCACCGACGATTTAGCCGCACAAACGTCCCCATCAAAGATGCTTCCGCCTGCACTGTCGCTGCCGCCACCAGGGCCGCCGTCGACGGAAGCACATTCAGTATTCTTCCAAACGCCGTATATGGGAGCGTTCGAGTCAAATAATGAGCTGCAGTATGAAGATTCAATTAAAGATTAATTTCTTATTACTTTTACTTTACATTTTTTTTTATTTTAAATGAAATCAATCAACGATTCCATTTTGAGGGGTGTGTGATAACTGGTGTAAGGCATGCAATTAAATTGTCTACCGTCTTAATCAGGCCTCAAAATATTGAATTTACAAAGTGAAATTTGATTTTGACCACTAATTGGATTTTTGACAAGTTAAATTTCTTTTTTGTCAGCTTCATGCATTTCTGTAAGAAGTTTATTAATCAATATTAAGCTCTCATTCCGGCCTCTCTCTTTCTCTCTGAAATGGAGGTAAAAAACGCACTGGTCATGCTCAACCAGACGCTTCCTCGCTTCTCCCCTCTCCTCTGGAATTGCGGGATGTTTTTTTCCTTTTCTTCTGTATAAAAGATTACACAAAAGTCTTGATTTTGGCTCCTCGATTTGTTTCAACTTTTTTTTTTCCCCTGAATGGGTAACTTTTTATTTTTTCACTTTGCATTATGCATTTTGTTCTAAGTTCTTCTTTGGTTCTATATTGATGGCATGGCAGTTGAAATTGATAATGATGTGGATGTGATAATTTTGATATGCCGTATTTGACGACATGGCTGTTGGCCAGAAATTGATAATGTTGTGTATTAATTCGGTTCAATTTTGATATGTTGTATTTGTAGTATTAAGCGAGTATGCAACAAATACAGGGCTGATCTGTACATTTGCAATCCCCATTGGCATGCGAATGATGAGACTGACATTGCTTTTGAAATTTTTATGACTTTCTGAAAGGTAGTAATTTTGCCAGATTTCAAGTATTTAAATAGGACAGTTTTAAGGATTCTGTTCTGCAAGTGAAGTGTATAGCTAATTATATACTTAATTAATTATTAATTACATATTTTTTTGCTTTTATTTTATTATTAAATTTTGTATTTTAGTAAAATTGAATTTTGTTTTGTTGCAGTGAAGTGAATAACATTACTCTTTACAAGTACATCAAGATTAAAATGGTATTTACGGTAGTCTAAATAACTCAAAGTGAGCATCCTTTGTTTCAATTAATATATGAATAATGTAATTATTTAATCTTATCTTAAACAATAATTATTCTTATATAATAAAATTTCAGGAAATTGGGCTGCTTGTGATATAAACAACTGCAATTATTGGGAGGAAGAATGCCAGGTACACAACAATTCTTGCAATTTCTACTTTTTTCTTAATTATGGTCATTTTACATTTATCGCGTTCCATTAGGTATTGATATATTAGAGTTTATAATGTTATATACCTTCACTAATATGTTATAAAACAAAAATGTGCAGGGATCAACATTAGCAATATTAATGGATGTTATGTAAAAAAAAAAGCAATATTAATGGATAAATATCTAATGAAAAATAGGTTCTCTTGGAACTTCTATTGAACTGTGGAATAAGTGAGATTAATGTTATTTTCCTTGTTCTGATTCTCATGTATTCTATCAGTTTTTTTTTTCTAAGAAATTATTTTTATTATTTGACCTTAGTTGAGGGTTCTTGCTTTTTGTATAGTGCATGTAAATGTTATTTATAAGGATTGATAATTACCGCGTAATTTAACATAATTGTGTGGCATAAAACATTTTGTTACATAACATGCTCAACATAAATCATTTTGTCATATTGTATAGAGATTTATTTTCTATAGACCCTAAGGAGTATAGTTGAGATTTAATTGATAAATTTAATATATATTGTATATGAGAAATTTAATGATTTAGAGTAGAATTTTATCCCGCAGCATCGCGCGGGGAAGCCAACTAGTTATTAGGTGAAACTGGTCTGTATGTTACGATGAACCAATTCTGGGGTGAATTTCTGGAAGAAAAATGGCCCAAAGAATTTGAAAATGAATTTAGCTTCAGACCAGTTCAAATATGGGCTGAAATATATAATAGCTTCAGCCCATTTTTTAATATATTCTACAAATTTAAATTGTCAAATAAATTATATATTTTTATTTATTTAAATGGTGGAAATGATTGATATATACCAAACTAAACATTATGATATGATATGCCTTAGAGTTATACATTCCATATTTCCATGGCATGTTGGATACTCGACCACAAACTTTTAAACTGTAAAAAAAACAAGAAGAGGGAAAATGACATTAGAAATTGAAAAAACAAGATACAAGATAGAAAATGACATTATAAACTGAAAAAACAAGATACAAGATACATTGGATACAAATCCAAATCATTCGACACAACTAGTCACCAAGGTTTTACTCCTCATTGACCTTTGGAATTATCTCAAGTCCAGATCCTTTAAATTTCTCTTCTGTTATTTCATCAAACTTTTGTGCCATCTCAGGAGTCATGTAGTTAATCCAATCTCCTGCTAAACCTTTTCTAAAAAATGCCGAATATGATATTGTCGCAATTATACCCTCCCCCTCTGTCTTGTTCACCTTCAAGTCCTTCTGCTTCTTAAAGCTACATAATTCTGCAATTTGCTCCACCACTCCATTTTTTTCTTCGTCTTGTGAAAAAGGGCACCCGATAAACTCCGCTACTCTCTTGACATGCTTAACCGTGTCTTGTAGCATCTCCTCGTACTTCAAAAATAGAAATTTTTTGGGGTTTGCCATACTTTCTTTCCAAGAGTCTAACACATGCTCCCATATAGGGCCATAATAAGAAGGACCATCACAAAATGTGTCAAAAATATCATTGAAAGGAGCTTTGTGATCGCCTTTCTTGACTATTTCATATATAAAATGATACTGTGAGACTAAAACATCCTTCGGATCGCGACAAACATAAATAATTGGACAATCCGAGCTGGTGATTGAATTAGGTAGCATGCAGTAAGGCAAGTGGGTGCTCAGGATCCGCGGAGAAGGAATGGCCTCTAATAAAGAGCTTCGACCCATGGCTAATTCCATTTCAATAGTGGGCACACATTGGTGAGGATTGTGCTTTAAGACTGGGTGTTGATCAAAGGAGTATTTGGTACGTGTCTTAACGGCAAACATTATGGCTTTAAGCCAGGTCGTACCGGATTTCGGATAGCTAACGAGATAGATATCGGTTGGACGGGATTGGAAGTCTTTTGGCATCATTAATGCGCCTCGAAGAATAAAGTCTGGAAACCAAAAACCTTGGTACAATCTGAGCTGACGTGGACCGAATGTCTTCATCGGAAGGGCGTCAATCAGATTGTCATATTCTTGAGGGGGAGATTTGATTAGGTCTTTGTTGGCCTCTTCAATTTCTTTGTAGGGCACAATGGCATTGACGATAGTATTATTCGTTGCCATTGATACAGAAAAATGAAATGCAAATTAAATTAAAATTGGAAAGAAAAAGAAAGAAATTTAGGAGGTTTCCTAAAATTAGATTGGTGAGAAGAAAAGAAAGGATGATTTGTATATGTACTGATAAAACAGTTACAAAGAAGCTTATGATATAATGGGCAGAGTTCTATAGACATTTATACAGAGAGGTTTTGACTAAATTATACCATTTTAGGAATCGTTTGACATCAATTCAGTTCTTCTGTTTTGTTAACTGAAAAACATTTTTTTGTTTTTCTAAATCAGCTGTCCAATTAAAATGAGTGTGTTAGGGCAAGAACATAAGAAATAATTAGTTGAAACATGTCCACTGTGACGTCGCAATGACAACGAGCCACATGATTGTTTGTTAATAAGATGACGTTGTTTGTTATTAATGCCAGGTTCACCATAAACCTATTATGTTCGAATTTCTAGAAGAAAAATGAGCTGGACAGGAGAAAATTGTGGCCCAAATATTTTGAAAATAAATTGCCTTCAGCCCATGATTTAGTATGGGTTGAAAAAAAAGTTCTGTTATTTGTTTTCTTAGGCACAACCCATAATTTTTGTATTGATAAATTTGCTAAATATGTGTTATACAAAATTAAGTTTGCCGAGATTCTAACTTAAGATATTTTCCAAAGTTTTGAGATGTCTTATTGCTTGAGATAACAAATTTTGTCAATTATGAAATAAAATATCAGAATACGCCACGTACCACATTTGATTATTTGAATATCCGATACGAGTATCGATATCCGATACGACAGTGACAAATCTTTATAGGGACTGAAATAGGTCATACCTCCCTCCTACAAGATTCTCGACTCGGTTGTATATGTTATAAGGATTTAATAAATATAATTTTGAAAGATATATATTTTTATATGTATTGTCACTCTCAAAATTCTATAGAAGTATAATCAATAGCATAAGAAATTTTCTAGCCTTAGCACTCATTTTCAACACTTAGTCCAGGACAACATGTCTCATATGTATAGAATCAAGAACTAAATGGAATTAGAACCAAATCAACCAGTCCAAAGGACTCCCCTCCGAAATATTTCTTATCACCAAGTTCGGTTTCCAAGAGTTTAAGAATCTCGAGCATCTCTCTTTTTGTTTGCTCTTGAGCCTCCCCCACACTTCCACAAGCGAGTCCCGCATTCATACACCTAAATTTAGGTAAATAAAGATGAAAACAAATAAATAAATATACTTCAAAAAAATCTAGCAAATTAAAATTGTCTATCTTATAACAAAACTTCTGAGAAAAGAGGTATAATCGTTGTGTACCTTCTTGTCAATGAAGTCTGCCCAAAATCGAGCTTGGGCTCATGCATAAGGATCGGATGGTAGCAATTGAGTCTTACCACGCCAGATTTCATCAATATACTCAACAATAATGAGAGACTCACATATCGGCTTTCCATCATGAATAAGCACTGGTATCTTTTTGTGAATCGGGTTCAACTTGAGCAGAAACGGACTTTTCCCCATCAAATTCTCCTTTTTGTACTCGTAGTCAACTCCTTTTTCTGCCAATGCGATTTTGACACGATGCCCGAATGGGCTAATCCAGAAGTTTAGTAGCACGACCCCGTTTTCTTGTGCCATTTTATGCGAAAGTTATTTTGGCTTTCTTTTCTTTTATTTGTAAATAAAGATGTTGTTATGTTTTGATTTGGATGGAGATGACAAAAGTTGATGAGCTTATATAGAGGTACCAACAAGGAGCTTTTTGTGCTATTTTTTTCTTTTAAAATTTCCATATTATTATTTATTTCACCTAATTGTTGATCTTGTTTTGACAGTTGAATTTGTGATTTATCTGTAGCCTTTCCCTTGCAACTAATCATGATGCAATCAATTTTGTGTTTACAATAGGCCCTCTACATGAAATGTTACATGCAATTCAACAGGAGAGGCGAGTCACGGCGTGCGTCATGGACTCAATAGGGATTCACAATGGGCTTTTAGTAGCCGTGTGTTTAAAGATGAACGGTCCAGATGATCTTGTTAATTACGCAAGGTCTTCTATCTTTTTTTTTCAGACAACTTGCGCAAGGTCTTCTATTAATTTGTTGATATTCGTGTGGCAGTTGACTTAGGATGAAGAGCAAAGTGATTACATCCGTCATGTCTTGCCAAGCAAAGAGTTCGTTGGATCTTTTGTGGATTATAAGTACAGAGTTTAATATGTTCGAATGTCAGTGGATAGTTCAAAAATCTAGTCGTATCATATCGGATACCATATCGTAGTAGTAGAATTTGACTGAGTATTATTCAAAAATGATGTATTCATCAAAATTTAGCAAAATTACAAGATTTTAGATCAAGATTTCATACATACAACTCATAAACTTCTATCCCTATCTAGATCTACTCACATATATTCACAAAAATAAAAATTGAACAAGATTTCATCATGATTATTACAAAATTAAATTCTTGTGATCTAAAATTCAAAACAAGAAGTTAAAAGAGAATTGGATCAAACTAAGAGTTGGAACACCAGCTGGTACCTCCCTTGAGTCGATTTGAACCTCCAATTGCACCTTGATTGAACCTACAATCAACTGATTCGATTTTCACCCAAATCAGTCCCGAATTAATCGATTCCACTAAAAAATGAAAATTAGAGCTCAAAAAGCTTAGAACGTCAACAATGGTAATGTTAAAGGAAGAAGAAGAAGAAGAAGAATGGAGAGTGGTGTGTGTATGTACAATGGAATGGTGGAGAGTGTGGAAGGTGATTGATGATTTTATAGCCAAATTGGACTTGAGAGTCCAATAGCTTATTTTGAATAGAGAGAAAAGTATGGGGCAAACCAAAGCATATATTTGGCTCGGGCAGATCAAGGGCTTGGCAAAGACTCGTGAAAACGTTGCCAAGTCACTCCCTGAACCTTGCATGGTTTATGAGTTTGTTTGCAAGATGAAGAAGAGATTTGGGATAGAATAGAAATATATGGAGTTTACGCATATATTGGATTTTTATTGTGTTTGTTGTGTTGTGTTGGCTTGCTTGTTTGCTTGTTTTATTTTGGATTTTGCTTGCATTTTCCTTCGGCAATAATAATAAATTTGTTTTTATTTTTTTTGAAACAATCTGTCTATCGATTGTCTTACTATATTCCAAATTCCTAAACTCATCCTATTGGAAGTAAGAATATATATTTTTTTTAATGCAAGCTTGGAAGTAAGAATATTGTTAATTAACAACAAGCTCGAGTTTAATTATAATCGCAGATTGTTAAAAAGTAGTGAATGTTTGTTTTACATAACTATAAGTAACCAGCTGTCCAATTAAAATGAGGGCATTAGAGCAAGAACATGAGAAATTGTTAATAAGACGACGTGGTTTCAATTTAAAAAAAAAAAGATGACGTGGTTTATCAATGTCTGGTTCACCGTAAACCAATTCTGTTTGAATTTCTGGAAAAAAGTGAGCCGGATTTGGGTGTGAAGTTTTGGCCCAAATAATCCAGAAATGAGTTAAATCTAAGCCCAGCTTTAGTATGAGATGAAATAATAGCTTTGCTATATTATCATCAATATTTTTTTATTGTTCAAACAAATTAAAATTTGCACGTATAAACCACAAAAAATCCGACGCTCTCTTTGCTTCGCAAGAGAAGATAGATCAAAATATCTGATTTCTTTTTTCAAATAGCTACGAAAAAAAAAATTCAAAATTTTTTTTTAATCAATTTTATTTGCAAAAATAATATTTTCATCAAGTTATTGGGCGAAACTAAAAGAATTTTGCCCAGACAGTGAGCGAAAATACATATTCTCATTTTTTAAATATGTTCAACTGTTAGCGCTTAAATATTTCTTAATTTTTTTTAAGGTAGTAGACAAATTGCCTACTAAAAATTTTTAATAATTAAAATAAAAAGCTGCAAAAGTTCGGATTCACGATCCTTATCATTATTTGGTACAAATTTTCCTAAAATATCTCTTAATTAAAGCTAAATATCAATCTTGCTTAGTGACCAGGTGAAACCAGTATTTTTATGCCTACAAGCATTAATAAATAAAAAAATTCCAATGTCGCCAAGCCATTGAGCAAAATTGAATTTAAAATTGATTATCACTAAATTAAGCTGATTGCCGATCTAATTTGATTTCTTAATAATTTTATCTAGCAGCTAAGCCAAAATGCTATTTCTAAAAATAAAATTGATCAATAGCAATTTTCTGAAATAAAATTGCTCCTGCTCTCAACTCCAAGTCAACTCCCACACGACTATCAACATCATGTCAGAAGACCTTGGGAAATTAACAAGATCATCTGGCCCGTTCATCTTTAAACAGATGACTACTTAAAGCCCATTACGCAAGCCCTGACGCTATTCCTGTTGAATTCTCAAGCGAGGTCAATGAAATAAGATCTCTTGTGACACTACATGTCGTGACTTTTTGTTTGCTCATTGCAATATCATTCACAAAATGATTGTATCATGAATAGTTGCAGGGAAAAGGCTAGAACAAAAAGTCAAGTCAAAATAAGATCAGCAATTAGGGGAAATAAATATATAATAGGGAAATTTACAAAAAACCTCCTATCTTTTCTGAATATTACAAATAACCCTCTGTATTTTCGTTTATTACAAAAAACCCCGTCAGAAGAAGTTTTCTTTCAAATACCCCATACATCACTATTCCTTCCATTCCAAAATTAATTTTTTTAAAAATGACTAAAACGCCCTTATGTATATTGAATATATTTAATTAACAAATAAATTAAATAAACAAACAAAATAAATTAAATAAAAATTGTTAAACACATAAAAAACAATTCATTAAAAAATAAAATTCATTAAAAAGAAATAAAACTAATTAAAATAAATAAATTAAAAAAATAAAAAGAATTAAAAAGAAAAGGTTAATAAAATAATTAAATAGTTAAAAATAAAAAAGTAAAAAATAACTCAATAACAATTAATTAAAATAAAAAAAATATACATATTTAAAAATCTAGAAATAATTAAACAAAATATAATAATTAAATAAATAAATAAAAATTAAGTAAAGAAAGAAATAAAATAATAAATTATTATTAATGTTATAAAATAAGGAAATTTACAAAATAACACACTAACTTATTTGAATATTATAAAATACAAAAAAAAATTTAAAAATTTAAAAATTAAAAAATTAAAAAATTAAAAAATTTAAATTAAAAATAATAGAAGAAAAATCAATTTTTAAAAATAGTAATAATAATCGACACACACAACTCTATTTATTATAATATAGTATAAGTGTCTAGTGCATTAACCGGTATAGTCCAACATTCGGGTCCATACATATTGGCCCGAAAAGCCCAACCAAGTTTAAGTCTTTTTCATGACAATAAGGTGTTGACTCGAATGTTGCAGTCTGCTAGTTAATGCAAGAGGCACTTATACTATGTTATAATAAATAGAGTTGTGTGTGTCGATAATTATTACTATTTTTAAAAATTGATTTTTCTTCTATTATTTTATTTTATTTTATTTTATTTTTTTAATTTTTTTTGTATTTTATAATATTCAAATAAGTTAGGGGGTTATTTTGTAAATTTCCCTATTTTATAACATTAATTATAATTTTATAATTTTATTTTTTATCTTTACTTCATTTTTATTTATTTATTTAATTATTATATTTTGTTTCATTATTTCTAGATTTTTAATTATGTATATTTTGTTTATTTTAATTAATTGTTATTGAGTTATTTTTTACTTTTTTATTTTTAACTATTTTATTTTTTAACCTTTTATTTTTAATTATTTTTAGTTTTTAATTATTTTTATTTCTTTTTAATGAATTGTTTTTTATATGTTTAACAATTTTTATTTAATTTATTTTGTTTGTTTATTTAATTAATTTGTTAATTAAATATATTCAATATACATAAGGGCGTTTTAGTCATTTTTAAAAAAATTAATTTTGGAATGGATGGAATAGTGATGTAGGGGGGTATTTGAAAGAAAACTTCTTCTGACAGGGGTTTTTTTGTAATAAACGAAAATAGAAAATACAGGGGGTTATTTGTAATTTTCAAAAAAGATAGGGGTTTTTTTGTAAATTTCCCTATATAATATATGAAAATTTTAAAAGGGGAAAAATAGCAAAAATCTCCTTGTTGGTACCTCTCTCTGTATAGGCTCATTACCTTCTGTCATCTCCATCCAAAATTCCAAATCAAACATAAAAAACATCTTACTTACAAGCAGAAAGAAAAGAGAGGCCTAAACATCCCATAAAATGGCAGGAGAAAAAGGAGTTGTGCTATTGAACTGCTGGTACAGCCCATTCGGGCATCGTGTCAAAATCGCGTTGGCAGAAAAAAGAGTCGAGTACGAGTGCAGAGAGGAGAACTTGACGGAAAAAAGTCCATTGCTGCTCAAGTCAAACCCGGTTCACAAAAAGATACCAGTGCTTATTCATGATGGAAAGCCAATATGTGAGTCTCTCATTATTGTTGAGTATATTGATGAGATCTGGCGTGGTAAGACTCAATTGCTTCCTTCCGAGCCTTATGCACGGGCCCAAGTTCGATTTTGGGCAGACTTCGTCGACAAAAAGGTACACAACTATTCTCTCTTTTCTCAGAAGCTTTTTGTTCACAACTATTACACAGCTCTTTTCTCGGAATTTTTGTTATAAGATATATTAAAGAATAATTTAGCTTGCTAGAATCTTTTTTAAAGTGCATTAATAAATTTGTTTTTCTCCCTATTACCTAAAATTAGGTGTTTGAATGCGGGACGCGCTTGTTGAAGAGCAAGGGGGAGGCCCAAGAGCAAGCAAAAAAAGATTTGATCGAGGTTCTCAAACTCTTGGAAACAGAACTTGGAGATAAGAAATATTTCGGAGGGGAGTCCTTCGGACTGGTCGATTTGCTTCTGATTCCAGTTAGTTCTTGGTTCTATGCATATGAGACATGTTGTCCTGGACTAAATGTTGAAAATGAGTGCCCTGAGCTCATTGTCTGGACAAAAGAGTGCATGACTCGTGAGAGCGTTGCCAAGTCGCTCCCTGAATCTAGCATGATTTATGAGCTTGTTTGCGAGATGAATAAGAGATATGGGATAGAGTAGAAATATATAGAATTTACTATATTAGATTGTTATTGTGTTTTTTCCCCTTATGTGAGGATTACTTTATAACAAATTATAAAGGAAAATTACTAAATTATTGCATATGAGGTTCCATAACATTTTGTATCTTAAACAAAATAATTTATTACTAGATTATGTAACCATTTGTGTATTTGTTGTGTTGTGTTACATAACTTACATTGCTTGTTGGTTTCTTTTATTTTGGATTTTGCTCGCATTTTCTTTCGACAATAATAATAAACTAGCGTTTGCCCTCATTTCGCTTCAGAATGATAAAATATATAAATAATTACTACAATTAGGACTGATTTATAATTTTTTTATTTATATCTGATTAACATTTTGAAAATTTTTGAATAAATTTGTAAATAAATCTCTTAGATATATATATATATATATATATATATATATATATATATATATATATATATATATATATATATATATATATATATATATATAAATATTTGGGTTGTATTTCAAAATTTATTTTATTTGCTTATAACTCATCAAAATTATTTTGAAGCTTCATCTTATATTATTTTTTGAGGTTTTGCCGTACTTTCTTTCCAATAATCTAATGCATGAGCCCATATTGGGCCATCAAAGGCCAGAATTGTTCATTTTATTTTATTTTATAGGGAAGATTCATATATTTCCTATCTATATTCAAAAAAAATTAAATTTCGCCAAGTTTTAAATTCACAATCTTTGAATTGATGTGTTAGTTAGGTTTTTGTTATGAGATATTATGAGAATAATTTAGCTTGCTAGATTTTTTGAAAGTATATTTATTCATTTATTTTTCTCTTTAGTTGTTCGAACCCGGAACACGCATGTGGAAGTCATTGAGACTCTCAAACTCCTGGAAACCGAGCTCGGCGATAAGAAATATTTTGGAGGGGAGTCCTTTGGACTGATCGATTTAGCTCTAATTCCAATTAGTTCTTTGTTCCATGCATATGAGAGATGCTTTTTTTTTAGGGGACATATGAGATGCTATCCTGGACTAAATGTTGCAAAGGAGTGCCCTAGACTCATTGTTTGGATTAAGGAGTGTAAGACTCGTGAGAACGTTGCCAAGTCACTCTCTGAATCTAACATGGTCTGTGAGTTTGTTTGCAACATGAGGAAAATATTGGGGACAGAGTAGAACAATATATGGAATTTATGAGTATTTGGATTTTTTTTGTGTTTGTTCTGTATTGTTTGTTTGTTTTGGATTTTGCTTGTGTGTTTCTTTTGGCAATGATAATAAATTTGTTTTGATAATTTTGAATGATTTTTCAATGGACCATAGCCATAAGAAGTCATTTGAAATCCACCATACATCATACGTGTTACTCAAATTGAAAGTTTATCAAATCGATCAAATATTCAATAAATAAAGTAAAAGTGATAATAACTCATCAATTCGTTTATAATTAGGTTTATTTTAAATAATGCAGATACAATAGTTTAATATACATAAATATGTAAATATGAACTTTTATTCTGCAGTAAGCGCAGGGAATATAAGGAATTTTAGGAGAAACAGGTCCATTTTGGATCAGCCAATTCTTAGAAGCCACGTAATTTATAAGATGGCGTGTTTTTTCTTAACTATGAAGGTTCACCATGAACCGGCTCTATTCAATGTTTGGATGAAATATGAGCCGGATTCGGGTGACTTGTGGCCCAAAAAGTCTGAAAATGAATTAACTTCAGCCCAAGCCCAGTTTTAGTATGTGCTAAAACTTCTATATAAATTCTTTTTTACGGCTCAAACTTTGAACTGGGTGGCGCAAACTCTAAAACTCGATTGATTATGATAATGATTTGATGTTTTCGTCCTGGTTAGCTATTCGAGACGCTAGAGAATGCTTGTTATGGAAGAGAAGAATTAAAGACCCGACATTTGTGCATTTGGATCGATCTCTTAACACAGAGAAGCTGGTTACTTGGCGAACTATCAAAAAACTTGAATATTTCTTATTTGGATTCATCAATTTCCTTTGGATAATTGCCTGTTTGTTCGGTTATCTCTGCTATCGGGGCATCATTTTTTGTGGATGATAGTTTCAAGTAGTTTTTATTTTTATCTTTTGCTTAGTTTATGTTTTTTTAGTTTAAAGTGTTGTTGTTCTTTAATAAGGATGACTTGTGTTTTTTTGAACTATGTAATCGAATTTTTATCTTTCAACATATAACGCTTACGGTTTTTTTTTTTAAAAAAAACTTTGAACTGGTGCCTCCATTTTAATATGGGCTGAAATAGCATTTTATTATATAAATTCTGTGTTTCATATAAGCTTCAGCCAGTTTTATTATGGGCTGAAACAACATTTTTGATACATAAACTTCTTCTAATGGCCCTTTCATCGAAAAAAAAACATTAAACTGGAGCCTACATTTTATTATTTTCAAAGGAGAGAATTAAACTGCTGACAAGATTTCCCTTCCCAAGATAAACTCTGTCACAGTCATCCTCTTACGTTTGCACTTCTCCCTCTGATATACCATTTTATATACCAACAAAACACTCCCATACCTTCTTCGTCTTCTTTCTTTGTTAAATCTCTCTCACAAAACCAGCTAAAAAAGACGCTGAGCTGAACTAACTCAATCAACTTATTCTTTCTCATTCGTGCTTTCATCTTCTTATTAGAGAGAAAAATCGATCATGGCTGGGTTGGCGAGGAGGCCGTTACAATGGGCCGTGAGAAATCTCGGCTGGACGCGGAGCATGTCCGCCGTCGCTGAGAGATCGCCGGCTCTCTCCTCGGAGGAGCTCATGCACTTGGAGCACCAACACAGCGCGCACAAGTAATACAATTCAGTGAATTCACCCTTGTTTGGTTGTTTTGATTAGTGTTTTTTATTTGAAGTTTTGGGGGGAAAGGCTCGATTGTTACTTGAATTTCACACTTTTGAGTCACAATTTTAACGATTTTTTGGTCAGATTAATATGTAATTTATCGTCAAATTTAATTGTTTTGAACTTTTGATCACTGTTTTTTTTTTTTTTGGAAGTTTTGAGGAAAAAAACTTAATTGTTACTTGAATTTCACACTTTTGAGTCATAGTTTTGTCGATTGGGGTCAGATTAATATGGAATTAATCGTTAATTTTATAGTTACCATCCAATTCCGATGGTTTTCTCTCAAGCGAAGGGCAGTTGCGTGTGGGATCCAGAAGGAAATAAATACATTGATTTCTTATCCGCTTATTCAGCAGTTAATCAGGTATTTAACTCTCAAATAAACCATCTTTTCAATAATAAAAGTTAATTTTATATTTTATAAAATTTTGACTTTTTTATAGGGTCATTGCCATCCGAAAGTTATGAAGGCTCTGATGAATCAAGCTGGGAAATTAACTCTGAGTTCAAGAGCTTTTTTCAACGATAAATTCCCGGTTTTTGCGGAGTATTTGACGGAAATGTTTGGGTACGAAATGATGCTTCCGATGAATACTGGCGCTGAGGGAGTCGAAACCGCAATCAAATTAGCTAGAAAATGGGGGTACCAAAAGAAAAATATACCAAAAAATGAGGTATCACAATTTAATAACTGAAATTTTTCTAGGGTTTTGGGCCTTTGGTGGTTGATACCATCTTAATGAGGTTGAAAACAAAAGTTTAGTGAAAAGAAAATTAGTTACGAAGATTTGACTGATTTAATGAACACTATTAAATATTAACTAATGGTAGGGATTAGATGTTTCAATCTAGGCATGTGAAGTGAGGTTGAAAAAAAATGACTAGTAAAAACAAAATTAATTAAGAATATCTGAATGATTCAACAAACACTATTTTCAAACCCTGACTAACGGTCAGGGGCCAATTATTCAAATTATCCATCACACAGGGTCATTTTTGCGAAATGGCAGGCACTAGTGGTGTCGTGTTGCGGGTGCTTCCACGGTCGGACACTTGGCGCGATCTCGATGAGCTGCGATAATGAAGCGACATGCGGATTTGGCCCGCTGGTGCCAGGTCATCTCAAAGTCGATTTCGGAGATATTGATGCGCTTAAAAAAGTTTTTCAAGGTGAGATTTATTTTATTTAGTTGGGAAATTTGCAAATAAGCCCCTACTTTTTTTTTTGCAATTTCCTAGAAAATGGAGGGCCTTTTTGAAATTTTCAATAATGCAGGGATATTTTGCAATTTAAACATAGTGTAATTTTTTTTTTGTTGCAAATTTAGGTGAATTATTTAATTTTTTTACAATATCTAACTGTTCTTTTCTGATTTGTTATCCATATAATGATAATATGAAATTACTTTTTATTAAATTTCAGAGCACAGAGAGAGGATTTGCGGGTTTTTATTTGAGCCGATTCAAGGAGAGGCTGGTGTACGTAGTTTCCAAACCAAATTTCTCTCAATTCAAATATTAATTTGATTAATTTATAAAGAATTCTAAAAATTGAATATTTGAATTTTGAACAGGTAATTGTGCCACCTGAAGGATATTTGAAAGCCGTGAGAGAATTATGCACCGAATATAATGTGCTTATGATTGATGATGAGATTCAGACTGGTATTGCTCGTACCGGTAAATTACTCGCTATTCAGTGGGAACATGTTCGTCCCGATATAGTGGTACTTTTATTTTTTATTTATTATTATTTTCTTTAAATTTATTTATTACTATTATTATTTATTTATTTATTACTATTACTATTATTATTTATTTTTATTGTTAATTGGGGTAATATCACGTATACCCTTCCAAAAACCCAAAATATCAAATTTACCCATCTAAAACTCAAAGAATATCAAGTTTATCCAAATTACAAACTACTGGTTAAATTTGAGAAATTAACCATAATGTAATCTTTTAATTACTGGTTAAGTTAATAAGTACAAAGATAATTGACTAAAATACCCTTATTCCCCAAGTCCAATATTGCTTACACCTTCTTCACTTTTTCGATGAAATGAAATGAATATTATTCCCTCTTGGAAGTATTTCTCCACACCTCCTCCCCTCATGTCTATTTTTACTCTTTCCCCTGGAGATTTTGAGATTTGTTACTGTGCATCTCCCACTTCCAAACCTGTTTTTCTTCTCCTCTGTTTTATTTTTGTTTGAAAAGAACCGTTTTTCTATGTTGATTCCTTTGTCTCCTTCACCCCTCATCAAAATGTGTGTTTTTATTTCATTTATTGTTTATTTGTGAAGGAAGGATGCATGGTTTTGAACCTTTCAATTTTTGCACTTTTTTGAACAAATGTTGGAAACTGGAGGTTGGAGCCTTGGTGTGAAAATATTTAGAAGTTCAATTTGTACAAATTAGTAAATACGACAATTGTAATACATCAATTTTATTCTTTAGTTGTTTACATTTTGAACAAAATAAAAAGACAAGATGAAAGGGAAGAAGAAAGATTGGACCTATTTAAGCTCTTAAGAGAACAAAAATAATGAAAAAACAAATATTAAGTTTGTCAAGCTCAGTAAAAATGGTTAAAAAGTTAGAGATAAAGAAAGATGATAATTTGAGAGAGAAATAGGCAAAGGATAAAAAGGTAATTTCATATTTGTTATGTTCATTTAAACCGTAGGAGTCAAGTGAGGGTAAATTTGATATTAAATGAAGTTTGAGAGGGTAAATTTGATATTTTCAAATTTAGAGGGGTAAATTTGATATTTTGATTTTTTGGAAGGGTATACCTGATACCCCTTGTTAATTTATTAAAAAAATAAATGATATATTTAATTTTTTTATTTATTATTATTGTAGATTTTAGGGAAAGCATTAGGAGCAGGAGTTATACCAGTTAGTGCTGTGCTTTCTGACAAGGATGTTATGCTGTGTATAAAACCTGGCGAGCATGGAAGGTTATTTATTTATTTACATATTTATTTTCAAAAATAAAATAAAAAGTGTTTCTTATTATTTATTTATTTATTTACAGTACATTTGGAGGCAATCCTCTGGCAAGCGCAGTTGCGATCGCCGCATTAAATGTGGTCAAAGAGGAAGGTTTGACCGAAAGGTAATATAATACATTCTTTCTTCTTCTCTCGAAAGAATAATAAAAAGCTAACAATTAGCAATTTACATTTTTTAAACAGGGCGGAAAAGTTGGGAGAAGAGTTCAGGGACCAATTAGCTAAAGTGCGAGGGAAGTTTCCGGAAATAATAAGAGAAGTTAGAGGCCGAGGATTGCTTAATGCTGTAGAGCTGAATAGTGAAGCATTGTCTCCAGTTTCTGCTTATGATATTTGTATTAAGTTAAAAGAGAGGGGCATTCTTGCAAAACCGACGCATGATACTATTATCCGTTTGGCTCCTCCTTTGACCATCAGGCAAGTTTTGTAGTTGAACAAAAGTAAAATGAAGTAAGAAATGTTTATATTGTGATATTTTTTGTAATATTTTTTTAGTATTGAGGAGCTGAGAGAAGCATCGAAGGCTTTAAGTGATGCTTTGGAGTTTGATTTGCCGAAACTGAAGAAGGAAAAGAAAGTAATTGAAGGGTCGAAGGAAAAGGAACCGTGTGACAGATGTGGGAGATACCTGTATTGATTAAATGATGAATCATACAAGTTTATTTAGTTGATTTTACTATAGGTAAGAATAATTATTTGTTTGTTTAGACTTCGGATTGGATTATTAGTAAACAGTAAGGATATAATATTGATAAGTTATAACCAAAATAAGTTGCTTCCCCTTAAAATGCAGTATTGTTGTAATTTGAACATTTACGTTAATGGATGTGACTACAAGCTTTTTCAAAAAGAAAAAGAAAAAAAAAATAGAAGACGGAAAATCTACCAAGATTTCATTAATAAAAAATGTTACAAACAAATAAAGCTGTAAATGGGGTAGGGAAAATCCGTCACCCCCGTTTAGCGACCCCGTGGGGGTGGGGACGGGGAGAGATTTGGACCTGCGGTTTGTTATGGGATGGATATGGAGATCGATACCCCTGACCCGTGGAGACCCGAATTGTACATATTGCACAAATAATGAAAGTCACATATAAAGAAAGAACAATTTTTATGGCATAAAATAACAATTTACATTTTTGATGACACAAGTAAAGAAAACATTATTTTTCTTTGCATAAACGAAGAAAGTTATAATTCTCTCTTGATCTTATAACCTGCTGAGCTGAAACGCTTCAATTAACTGAGTATGCAATCTTGAATGTTGAATGATATTTTTAAAATAATATTTTTTATGTGAAATTTTTTTAATAAAATTTTGTTTTTTTTTTTACTTGAAGGAAACGGGGATTCATGCGCAGATGTGGATTCCCACGGGGTAGGGAATGGGGGAGAAACAATTCCCACCAAGAAAACAGGGATGGGTATGGGAATTCCCCATGAACAAATGTGTCGGATGTGGGGAAGGTTATCTCCGCCCCTGCCCCGCCCCATTTACAGCCCTACAAACAAACCACAAATATATACTTAGAAATACACAAAACATAGAAAGAACGGTTTAGATAGCCTTCATACTTTGTGTAAAAAATGTGAAGATTTTGTTCCAAACAAATAAAAAGACATAATTTGAATCTTTCTTTATTTGGAGCATTTCCTTCTCATGTTTATGCAAAATACAAAGTTAAGATACTTTAAGCAAAACACTTGTCCAGCTCTACAAAGTGATATACTATTTTGAGCTTTTCTCTATAGGGATGAGTTGCATCTTTCCACCGTATATCTCTGGAAGCTGACTCTCTTCAATCTCATTTAACAACGTCTTTTCCAAGTCCTTGTCGTCTACAAACACAAACTGTATAGGCACATTTTGATCAAACAATTAAGTTGCATGGCCATGTAGGATTTTTGGGCAAAAAATAGAACAATATATAGATCGTTATTTTTATTGGGTTTTGTTGCAGAATTTTTTTTATATAGAGAGGCTAAAACAGTACAATACTATTCAGAATTTAGAAGATTTGGCTCGGCTAACGCATCTATCATTATATATTCAGTTTTGCTCTCTTTATATACAATTTAGAGCTCGTTTGCTATCATTTCCGTTTTTCGTTTTTTAAAAACAAAATTCAGTTTTCAGTTTTTCTATTTTTTGTTTCAAAAACACTATTTTTTGTTTTTAAAATCGATAATATTTTTCCTAGTTATTATTTTATCAAATGCACATTTATAACATTTTCAGTACCAATATATCAAGTTTTCAACGCCAATATACCATTTATAGTATCAACATAATATTTTCAGCGTTAATATACCGTGTTAAGTATCAATATATCATTTTCAGTACCATTTATTATGTTGATCTATCATTATTAAGTATTAATATCCTATTTTTAGTAATCATTTTTGTCAAACACGTTTTGTTTTTTTTTTCTCCAGAAAAAAAAATAACAGAAAACGCCAACAATACCAAACGAGGACTTATATGTTCTTTTTATTTTCTTTCCCCAAAACCTTTTATGGACTTTTTTTTTCCCTTTCCCTAAAATTTGAAATTTATGGCTCCATAAACTGTGGCCACATATTACTATATATGAGTCAATATATCATTTTATATAATGTAAAAGCTCGGAAAATATTCCAAGAAATAGGTAGATACATGTTCAAAGAAAAGAAGTTCAAATTATGCATTACCTTTTGTTTAGTTTTATTGTCAATGACAGGAGAGATGAGCTTCCATATTTTCATGAATATGTGTGGAACATGGATCAGCAATGCCTTGCCAAGCCTTTCTGGATAGTAATTCTATATGCAAAAAACAAATCAATTGTCAAATAAAACATATCAGTCAAATTAAAACATTTTCTTTCAACTCGGAAATAATATAGTTAATCCATACCTGCATTATATCTAGGCCAGCAAGAACCCCACGGATATCGCAATTTGAATATCTCAAGCCTTGAAGATCAGCAATGCAAAGAAATTTCTCTTGACCACTCGGCATCCTGCATATTTCTTCCATTGTGAAATTTATACGAAACAAAGAAAATAAAAATTACAAGGGCCAATCGGTATTACGATATTATTTGGTTTACTAGAGAAGTACCTGGAGCAGATTTTGTCCAGACAGTACACTGAATAACCTGTTGTGAAAAGGTGTCATGTTAGTGTTAACAATTATTTTGCCCATTGTTTCGCAAATTATCAAAATTATTTTGCCTTTTCAAAGAAAAAAATTGATTTCGAACCCAGTTAATAGTAACTATCTACTTTAAAAAAATTCGATACAAGACCGAATAGCCTAACTGTGCTTAACTATCATTATTTTTGGCAATTTCCTTTTCTAAAAGCTAAAACATATAAACTTACGCTTATACTCATTAATTTCTCCCTTAAAATGCTTGGAAGCAAGAAGAATTGCTACAGGCCGACCGCTCTTGTCCGATCCCTGCATGAAAATTTAACATATGAAGGTTTATGTCCCGACTATTCAGACCAATACTAATTTGATTGGTAGACTGGTAGTTGGTACATAATACAGAAGAAATACCAATCATAAAACATTATAATATTATAAAAATTAAGTAAATGCGAACTGGTGTTTACCAAATTTAGAGATGACTATCAAGTTACAAATACTTTTTGTTTAAGGTAATTATTTCCAATTATGTAAGTTTCCATGAATTAGCCTCAATATATAATCCTCAAATAATCAATAATTGCCTAAATATTCTTCAAAATAAATCACTTTTATAATTATTTTTCTAGTTGAGACATAATATTATATATAAACAGATGGATTTCATTTTTCACCTGTGTGAAGAACTTGTTCTGCGCAAGTTCATTCTTGACCTCTGAAGCTCCAATGAAACCGTTTGGTACGGCTTCTTTTCTCCACTTGAGATATTTTAATAGCATGGCTGAAGCTTTTTCCACGTTTAGGTTTCTCGCACGTAAAAACCTTCTTATTGTCATGTCATCCAGTTCCTGCATTTACAGTGATTCAGAATGTTACGTTCAGTTGATATACTGATTTAATGTAGCTTTTATTCAAATAAAAAATAGCCCAAAATTCTTTTTTTTTAAATACCATAGCCCAAAATCAGTATATAGTTGCGGATTATATGATAGTATGAAACCGCAACTATATGAATAATTCGAATGTATATGAAATTTTTAAGATGAGGGATATTTTTTAAATCCTTAGTATAAAACATATATGGATCTGTAATCAACTTGGACTGCAACAAATAATATACTCAGAGAAAAATTACATTCCCATTTGAGGTTCGGATATATCATCTGCACCATTTACACCTATGTAAAAAATAATTAAAAAAATAAAATATATGTAATAGAATGTACATTATCTATTCACATAAGTAAACTTATATACTTAGTTTTTGAAAAATGACCGGTTTTATTTTTTTATTAGCAATAAATGTTAAGAAGCTGCTTGTCAAGCTTTTCTTAGTTATAAGTCTTAATAATAACAGATTTATGAGGAGCACGTCCCTGTTCGGTGAGCCATGCATCTTGGCGCTGTTCCCATCCGTAATAACCGGAAACGCTCATCACACCGCCGTATCCCGTTTCCGATCACTCCGTATCGGAATGCAAGTCTCAAGCATACCGGATCACTAGAAATAGTGAATTCGGCTCACAGAAAGAACTGAGAAAAAAAGAAGCAAAACACAACGAAAAAACAGCCCATATGTAACTTATGTGTAATGATAATTTCTAATTTCTTTGGTAGTTTTATTACATAAACAAATTTAAATTGCACAACGTAGATCAGAAAAAAATGAACAATATTATCGTATTAGATCAGACTATGTGATTTGAGATTGTATGAACTTATGCCATGATTTTGGTTATGAGATTTGTATTTGATTTTGAATTGCATGTTGATTATTTGAATTTTTTTCAATATCACTATAATAAAAATACATAAACATAATATTTTATATTATGTTTATATACATATATATACACACATATATATATCACCGTATCCACAACAAATCCCATGTCGAAAGATCGTATTGTCTAATCCTACCCTCCATGTATCGCGTATCGAAAGATATAGCGTACCGCATATCCGTACCATGTATTGCGTATCCAACGTACCGCGTTTCTGGCAACTATGTTCCCATCCCATCTAATCTAACTTGACATATTCAACAGATCATAAGTTGTCTTTCAAATTTTTTGATTTGAAAATTAGCTAATCAATGACTAATGACTTATTCATAAAAAAAACATCAATAGTTAATCAGTCCAGACTAGGAACATTTTCAAAAGAGAGAAAGAGAGACCTTAGCAATGGGGTCTCGGCCCTCAACTGCATTTCGCAACTCCATGATCTTTCTGATTTCAAGGTTTTCATCAGTTTGATCACCTTTCTTGTGAGAATCCACTTCCTTTTGAGAATGATCAATTTCCTTGTGAGAATCCATGAATGCAGCTAGCTAGATCTCTTATTTTCCTTATTTGAAGAAGAAACAGTGAGACCCCTTCAATAAATAAGGAACAGATCATTGAGAAGGAAGAGTTAAGAGGGCAGTTGGAATTTTAAATGAGACAGAGCCGAAGATGATATGTTTGGGAATATTTTCACATATACCCTTCCAACTACTCAAAATATCAAATCAAGCTACCCGGTTATACAAGTATTTACAGACAATCTAAACAGGTACATGTCGGATATTATTTGAAAAATTAACCAAATAAATTAAATAATGAAATAATATATAAATGAGAACAAGTCTGGTGTAACCGTGTGATCATGTCATCACTGTCCTACAAGGTTCTACATCTCGAACTAATTTTCGAATCCACGCCGGTAGCACAGTCGCGTAATGGATGAAGTCCACTTCAAATAAAATGGAGCATTTGTACCGATTTTTGGACCAAGCTTCTACTTGAATGTAGTTAGAAAAATAATAGAGAACTATTTTACTTGTTACTTTAAGGTGAAATTATTTCTGTTGAAAAAAGATAATTTTCTATAAAAAAGAGCAGGAGAGAGGGCTGAAAAATTATGATATACCCTTTTCTACTTTTTACAGCCAATCAAAGGCAAGGAGAGAATCTCACATTTATTGTACCGTATATCAATGGTATAATGGTATAATGTAAATTTAATGAAAACAAGAATATTCTTCTTCGTAAATTCTCTTTGATCTTCTCTATTATTTCATTCTCTAGAATATCTGATAATATATATTTAATGGTAAATTTTTAATAACACAAGTGTTGTTATTTATACCATTATAATAGTTTTAAAATTTAAGTTGTATTATTATAACAATAAAATACAACAGTACATGCTATCCTGTATATAATATATATATAAACAAGGGTGTGGCTAAAAACATACGTATGCACAACATACGTTTTTTTACTACACCCAAAATACGTATTAAAAAAATAAAAATAAAAATTTCAACCGTACGGATGTAATATATATGTTATGAATATGTTGGAGATTAATTTTCACAAAAATCAGAATATTATATCATTGCCATCATATATCATCAAAAATATGCAACACTATTCAAAACATATATCGGAATAATAGTTTGATGATACATGACGGCAATGATATATTATTCTGATTCCTGTGAAAATTAATACACAACATATTCATAACATATATATTACATCCATACGGTTGAAATTTGAATTTTCACTTTTTATAACCACTTTACGGGTATTTTAAAAAAAAGTATGTTCGAACATACGTATGTTTTTTAGCATCTCCCTATAAATAATAGCATACAAGTTAATTAAAAACCGTACGTAGATAATAATTTTTTTAACATATATGATATAGTTATACAGTTTCAACCCGAACACTAACTTGTCACATATGATGTATGGTGGACTTCTTATGACTTACTACAACGGCCCACTGGAAAATCATTCAAAATTCTGAAACCAAATTTATTATCACTGCCAAAAGGAAATACAAGAAAGATGGAAACCAAAGCAAAACAGACACACACAACAGCACAACACACAATAAAAATCCAAATACACTCGTAAATTAAATTCGATATATTTTTCTACTCTAGCCCAAATCTCTTCTTCATCTCGCAAACAAACTCATAAATCATGCTAGGTTCAGGGAGCGACTTGGCAACGCTCTCACGAGTCTTGCATTCTTTGGTCCAAACAATGAGCTTAGGACACTCTTTTTCAAAACTTAGTCCGGGACAGCATGTCTCATATGTATAGAACCAAGCACTAAATGGAATCATAACCAAATCGACAAGTCCGAAGGACTCCCCTCCGAAATATTTCTTATTGCCAAGTTCGGTTTCCAAAAGTGTAAGAAGCTCAATCATCTCTTCTTTTGCTTGCTCTTGGGCCTCTCCCTTGCACTTCCACAAGCGTGTCCCGCATTCAAACACCTAAATTTAGGTAAATAAAGAGGAAAACAAATAAACAAATGTAATATAGGAAATTAATAAAAAGTTTTAGATTTGGGGGATGTCAAAGCGCTCTCTGTATTTTCTCGGAAAAAAGTACTTCAAAAAAATATAGCAAATATCTTATGACAAATTAAAATTATCTTATAAGACATTGATTATGTAAAATTTTTTTTTGAGAAAAGAGTTATAATCGTTGTATACCTTCTTGTCAATGAAGTCTGCCCAAAACCGAGCTTGGGCCCGTGCATAAGGCTCGGAAGGAAGCAATTGAGACTTACCACTCCATATCTCATCAATATACTCAACAATAATGAGAGACTCACAAATTGGCTTTCCATCATGAATAAGTACTGGTATCTTTTTATGAATCGGGTTCAACTTGAGAAGCAATGAACTTTTGTCCATCAAGTTCTCCTCTTTGTATTCATACTTGACTCCTTTTTCTGCCAATGCGATTTTGACACGATGCCCGAATGGGCTAACCCAGAAGTTTAGTAGCATGACCCCTTTTTCTTCTGCCATTTTATGCAAAAGTTATTTTGGCTTTCCTTTTCTTTTAGTTGTAAATAAAGATGTTTTTATGTTTGGATTTGGATGGAGATGACAAAAGTTGATGAGCTTATATAGAGGTACCAACATAGCTTTTGTGCTATTTTTTCCTTTTAAAATTTTCATACTATTATTATTTATTTCACCCAATTGTTGATCTTGTTTTGACAGTTGACTTTCTGTTTTATATGTAGCCTTTTCCTTGCAACTTTTCACGACGCAATCACTGTCATTGCATATTGCAATGAGCAATAGACCTTCTACATGAAAGTTTACAAAATATGTCACGAAATATCTTTCATAGACCTCGTTTGAGAATTCAACAAGAAAGGCAAGTCACGGCTTGCGTCACTGACTTGTAACAATGGGCTCTTAGCAGCCGTCTGATTAAAGATGAACGGCCAAGATGATCTTGTTAATCTCCCAAGGTCTTCTACCATCTTGTAGCTATTCGTGTGGCAGTTGACTTGAGATGAAGAGCATCGTCATCTCTTGCGAAGCAAAGAGTTTGTTGGATCTTTTGTGGTTTATGCGTGCAGAGTTTGTTTTGTTTAAACAATAAAAAAGTATATTTTGTTGTGATAATATAGCAAAACTATTATATTTCATCTCATACTAAAAATAGGCTTAAGGCTCATATTTTAGGATAATTTGGGCCGCAGTGCCGAATCCGGCTCAAATTTTCTTCCAAAAATTCAAACAAAACAGATTTACGGGTCATGAAGCTCGACTCGCGACCTCCTTACTTCTAGGGATGAAGATCAATCACTCGTGAGTTCTTAAGACAGAGAACCTCTACTCATATTTACGCGAACTTCAGATGTACAGAATAACCGGACTTGGCTAGACAAGTCCGGAAATACTTTCTGAATATCCCTCAAAACTTTCTCTCTCTTTTCTGTGTAATAGACGCCCTTTAAGTCTTCTGAGTTGTGTGTGGAATAGAGAGACTCTTGTTGAGTTTCAGACGTGCATAAAGCAGCGGAAAACAAAAATTTCGTCCAAAACCAATCCGAGGATCCGTGCGTATCGGTTAAATCAAAAAAATAAATCTTAATAATACCTTTCGGATTACGCTTAATCCGTGACGCTCAAACTATGTATATTGTCCATGCGCCTCTAAACCGGTTACCGTCCTAACCGATTTTAGGTCCGTCTAGGTCGGATCGTGCGGAAGTCATCTACCGCACACACAATCGGTCTCCACCAAAACTCTCAACAAACCGTTCTCATCTTCTTAGGCCGAATAGATCACAAGCGCCGAAAGTACGAATGCCTCTACCGGTGTCCACACGACCAAACTTCTTAAAACGGGAAGAAGAACAATATATATGCTAGTAGCTTGTTCTCCTCTTGCATAAGAAAATTTTTCTTATTTTATCTCACAAAAGATGTATATAATTCCTCACATATAATCGCACTCTTTCATTTTTGTCATACAAAAAAGAAAGCATCATTTCATAATTTTGTCATACAAATTAAAAAGTATATTTTCTCTCTTTTGTCTCACAAAAGAGAATGAGAAAATGAGAGAGAATGATGTGTTGTATTGTGAATTTGGAGTCCTCTATGTCCTTATATAGAGGTGAATAGTCATGTCTTCTCACACTAAAAGATGTGTATAACATCACTCATCATTATCTATATGTCATCATCTAGACTCTTCTAGATTACATAATCTTTTGTTCTCATAGTCTTTATATACATATATATATATCACATCTTATCACATAAGATGACAATATATTTTGTGACATTCTTATGCAACTCATCATATAAGTCGCTAGGATTTTCTGCGCCCATTTCAATTTGTTCTTTCTGTGTGACCCTGTAGGTTCACTTAATGTAGGCAATAGACTTGACAGTCTATAAATCATGAGCGAACTCTAGCAAGCCATCATGACTACCCAATTTAAGTGAATATCGGTCCATTGATAAAAAGCAACATCATCTTATTAACCAATGGGTTTGTTGTCACTGATCGTGTTCAAAAGGATTTAGATAGATTTTCAGATAAAATTAGATGATGGCCTCTCAGTGAATGTGTGTGTATGTGTGCATGTTATATATGCCTATGAGCTATTGTCAAAAAAAATGCCAATCAAAGTATGATATGAAATAATAACCAATCAATCAAACCAGCTATATTTAGTAACTTTATAAGGGGAAACAAAAAAAACTAACCTTACGTGACAGGAAAAAAAAAGAGAAAAGGATATTTAGATGATAGATAACGTGGGCTTGGGCCTTCATGTTCTTTCTTTTGCATTTAAAAACTATTGACTAAGTCAACCCATATATATTTGTACATATATTGAGGCCTTTTAATTCGTGAGGCCCAAAATTACTGCTTGGCCCGTCTTGCCCTAAGTCAAGATATTATAATAAGATAACTTGTATAACTTAAAAATATTTTTATAGAAAATATTCTATAAAAAATATCCCTTCTATAATTTTTTTTTTTTTTTGCGGTTCCTTCTATTAAAAATTGGAAATAGTGGTAAGATGGATTTATATTGACAAACAAAACAATCAAATAAAAAATGATAAATGGTGTCAAAGAAGTCAAATGGATCCCACCAACATTAATTTCGGTATTTCAAATACGGAAAGGAAAGCGTAACATGTGGAGTGTTTTGATTAAAATTAGCATAATTGGTGTTTTAAAGATAAATGCACATTTTTAGTCCCGTTCAGTTTACCTAAATAAGCACATTTTGACTCGTCACTGTATAATGCTCCCGCCTGAATCGGAATATTATTCTGCGCCTATCTAGTTACTATTATAGACTCTCTCCCTCTCTCTCAAAGAAATTGATCGTCCATCGTCTCTCTCTCTCTCATTGATTTCATTTCTTTTTCTCTCGCTTTTCATGTAATTTTCTCTTAATTTCTTGAATTTTTTTGTTTCTTGTTTGCATACATATTACATGCCCGTTTATTTCTTTTGATTCTTTCTCTTTACTGATTTGTATTTACGCACTAACACTCAAGTACAACTAGTTGATCCCCATTTTGGCTTGTTTGATTAATTTGCTCCTCTGTTGTTTGATTAATTCATTTGTGGTTGTTTGAGACTGTTTGAGAGCTCAATTTTTGCCCTTTTTTGATACAAGTGACTTACCCATTTCTTTAATTTCTGAATTTTTAGAACATTCAGATGCGATTGAACAGAAGTTTGCAATAGATGCATTTGAGAAATTACCTCCTTCTTGGGGTGTTAATATGCCTCCTGCCTTCATTAAGTTCTCCTTCAGCGGAGGAGGAGAGAGAGGTTAGATTTCTCTTCAATTTTGAAAAATTTTATGACTTTTTTAGCTTATATGTGCCAATTGTTCTGATTATTTAAATTCTTCAGATGTTATGCTAGTTCTGGTTGTTTAGTCGTGCCTCATGACTTAGTAGGATACCTTGTAAGTCGGAGACAGAGAGGTAATCAGTACGAGAAGTTATTGCAAAAACGGAGGAATTCCAGTCAGGTCCAAGCCCTTCAAGGATATACATAACCATTTCTTGATCACTTACAGGAGATCCGATGAACGCTAATTGATCAGCAAGGGCCTTCTTTTTCTGAAAATACTCACAGCAAGAGAGATTTTCTTTCATGAGATTTTTAAGTTGGCTCCTCAATTGAATCGACGTAGCTAGCGATTTGGAAGAGAAAACGGTTTGCAAGGTTTATGCTTTAGAAGTAGTGTCACAATCAGACACATAAGAAATAATTGATTCAGAAATTAAGGCAAGGATCCAAGCTAAAATAAGTTGGTCTTGAGTCTTCCACTCAGCAGAATTCGGAGAGAGTGTGTCATAATTGGTTGGAGAAATATATTCGGAGGATTCAAGAAAGCATAATAAATTGTGAGCTCGCAGAACTGGGATCACTTGAGTTTTCCAGTTTATATAATTGCCTCTTTCGAGTTTTATTGGGACTGGATGGGGAAAAGAGATGATATTAGTATAGTTTGTGGAGGAGTTGATAGTTTCAGATGGAGAGGTAGTAGTGGGTGCCATCTGTGTTTTGATCAAGTGGAAATATTATGGAGCAAAAGAATTGAGCGGAAAAAAAATATCAAACTTAATAAGAGAGAGGAGGAATGGAAGAATTGAGATTATGCTCATTGAGGCTCATGATACCATGAAGACAATAAAGAATGATAAAGTATTTTATTGAAGAGATGATTTTTTGTTTCTTGCTGTATTACATGCTAGTGCCTTTGTTTATATAGGCTGAACAAAACATTCAAAACAAATCTAGCAAATAGAGTAATTAAATCAAATCTAGTAATCATTAATTAGCCTAACTGTAATATTCATTTGTGGCAACACAATTAATTCATGATTGAAGAAAATCAGGCATGGAGAAAATCAAGCCTTTGATTATGAGAAGTCCGTCGGACCAGGTAAGATTTTGTATGATTTGTTGCTATGCAAATATTTCTCTTATCAATCCTTTTTATTCTTCTTTCTCAGGTTGTTACTGTTGAGGAGTTGAAAAATAAACTGCTTGGATTTGATTTAGTAGATCAGATAATCATGTCAAACAATTCTGTACTAAGTGTTCATTTAAAATCCAAGGCACAAATGGATGTTGAATTTCAAGCCAATGCTACATATAATCAATCTCAATGGGATGAAATGCGTGCAAATATGTCCGATGCCATTGAGAGATGCAAGGAGGATAAACAAGATTTGAAGATCATTATCTTTATAATCGTTGTGGTTATCTTCATTGCTGTAGCACTTGTCATATTCGTTCCAGCAATTGCAAATCGTCTTGGAAACCGATATTCTTCTTTCAGAAAAGGCCAGATTACTAGAATGGACAAAAACACCAAAAATAAGGTTTCATCTTAACAAAGATTCAAAGCATTAGTAGGAAATTAATGTTCTATTTTATTTTATTTATTTTCTTTTCTTTTCATTATATTTTATTTATTTAATTCATTTATTTTATTTTATTTTATTTTATTTGTATTTTATTTTATTTCATTTCATTTCATCACATGTCAATTCCTTTCATTTTATTTTTCAACAGGTGTATTTCAAGGACGTGGTGGGTTGCGACGAGGCAAAAGAGGAGATCATGGAATTCGTCCATTTCCTCAAAAACCCGAAAAAGTACGAGGACCTAGGCGCAAAAATGCCGAGAGGAGCCCTTCTCATCGGTCCACCTGGCACGGGAAAAACTCTCCTAGCAAAAGCAACAACTGGCGAATCGGGCGTGCCGTTCTTATCCATATCGGGTTCGGATTTTGTTGAAGTTTATGTGGGTGTTGGCGCGTCTAGAGTGAGGAATATATTTCAACAGGTGAGGAAATCCGCACAGAGGATTTTGTTTATTGATGAGATTGACGCGATTGGGAGGAAGAGGAGTAATAGGGGCTTTGGAGGGGGTGGTGTAGAGTCGGAAAATACGTTGAACCAGTTGCTAGTTAGTTAATTTTTTTTTGTACAGATACTATTTAAAAAAAAAGTCATATATTATTTGAAAAATTAACCAAATAAATTAAATAAGGAAATAATATAAAAATAAGAACAAGCCTGGTGTAACCATGTGATCATGTCATCACTGTCCTAAAAGTGAATTGCGCCCTCTTATACAAGAAAAAGTCATTAATCTAGCTTACAAGGTTCTACATCTCGAGCTAATTCTCGAATCTACGCCGGTAGCATAGTCTCGTAATGGATGAAGCCTACTTCAAATAAAATGGAGCATTTGTACCGATTTTTCGACCAAGCTTCTACTTGAATGTAGTTAGAAAAATAATAGAGAACTATTTTACTTGTTATTTTAAGGTGAAATTATTTCTATTGAAAAAAGATAATTTTCTGTAAAGAAGAGCAGGAGAGAGGGCTGAAAAATTATGATTTACCCTTTTCTACTTTTTACAGCCAATCAAAGGCTAAGGAGAGAATCTCACATTTATTGTATCGTATATCAATGGTATAATGTAAATTTAATGATAACAAGAATATTCTTCTTCATAAATCCTCTTTGATCTTCTCTATTATTTTATTCTCTAGAATATCTGATAATATATATTTAATGGTGAATTTTTAATAACACAAGTGTTGTTATTTATACCATTATAATAGTTTTAAAATTTAAGTTGTATTATTATAACAATAAAATACAACAATACATGCTATCCTGTATATAATATATATATAAACAATAGCATACAAGTTAATTAAAAACCGTATGTAGATAATAATTTTTTTAACATATATGATATAGTTATACAGTTTCAACCCGAACACTAACTTGTCACATATGATGTATGGTGGACTTCTTATGACTTACTACAACGGCCCACTGGAAAATCATTCAAAATTCTGAAACCAAATTTATTATCACTGCCAAAAGGAAATACAAGAAAGATGGAAACCAAAGCAAAACAGACACACACAACAGCACAACACACAATAAAAATCCAAATACACTCGTAAATTAAATTCGATATATTTTTCTACTCTAGCCCAAATCTCTTCTTCATCTCGCAAACAAACTCATAAATCATGCTAGGTTCAGGGAGCGACTTGGCAACGCTCTCACGAGTCTTGCATTCTTTGGTCCAA
The DNA here is from genome assembly GCA_024447665.1 of Juncus inflexus. NCBI lineage: Eukaryota > Viridiplantae > Streptophyta > Magnoliopsida > Poales > Juncaceae > Juncus > Juncus inflexus. The sequence continues at coordinate 4,075,925 of JAJHPC010000020.1, forward strand.
ACAATGAGCTTAGGACACTCTTTTTCAAAACTTAGTCCGGGACAGCATGTCTCATATGTATAGAACCAAGCACTAAATGGAATCATAACCAAATCGACAAGTCCGAAGGACTCCCCTCCGAAATATTTCTTATTGCCAAGTTCGGTTTCCAAAAGTGTAAGAAGCTCAATCATCTCTTCTTTTGCTTGCTCTTGGGCCTCTCCCTTGCACTTCCACAAGCGTGTCCCGCATTCAAACACCTAAATTTAGGTAAATAAAGAGGAAAACAAATAAACAAATGTAATATAGGAAATTAATAAAAAGTTTTAGATTTGGGGGATGTCAAAGCGCTCTCTGTATTTTCTCAGAAAAAAAGTACTTCAAAAAAATATAGCAAATATCTTATGACAAATTAAAATTATCTTATAAGACATTGATTATGTAAAATTTTTTTTTGAGAAAAGAGTTATAATCGTTGTATACCTTCTTGTCAATGAAGTCTGCCCAAAACCGAGCTTGGGCCCGTGCATAAGGCTCGGAAGGAAGCAATTGAGACTTACCACTCCATATCTCATCAATATACTCAACAATAATGAGAGACTCACAAATTGGCTTTCCATCATGAATAAGTACTGGTATCTTTTTATGAATCGGGTTCAACTTGAGAAGCAATGAACTTTTGTCCATCAAGTTCTCCTCTTTGTATTCATACTTGACTCCTTTTTCTGCCAATGCGATTTTGACACGATGCCCGAATGGGCTAACCCAGAAGTTTAGTAGCATGACCCCTTTTTCTTCTGCCATTTTATGCAAAAGTTATTTTGGCTTTCCTTTTCTTTTAGTTGTAAATAAAGATGTTTTTATGTTTGGATTTGGATGGAGATGACAAAAGTTGATGAGCTTATATAGAGGTACCAACATAGCTTTTGTGCTATTTTTTCCTTTTAAAATTTCCATACTATTATTATTTATTTCACCCAATTGTTGATCTTGTTTTGACAGTTGACTTTCTGTTTTATATGTAGCCTTTTCCTTGCAACTTTTCACGACGCAATCACCGTCATTGCATATTGCAATGAGCAATAGACCTTCTACATGAAAGTTTACAAAATATGTCACGAAATATCTTTCATAGACCTCGTTTGAGAATTCAACAAGAAAGGCAAGTCACGGCTTGCGTCACTGACTTGTAACAATGGGCTCTTAGCAGCCGTCTGATTAAAGATGAACGGCCAAGATGATCTTGTTAATCTCCCAAGGTCTTCTACCATCTTGTAGCTATTCGTGGGGCAGTTGACTTGAGATGAAGAGCATCGTCATCTCTTGCGAAGCAAAGAGTTTGTTGGATCTTTTGTGGTTTATGCGCGGTGAGTTTGATTTGTTTAAACAATAAAAAAGTATATTTTTTTATGATAATATAGCAAAACTATTATTTCAGCTCATAGTAAAAATAGGCTTAAGGCTCTCATTTTAGGATTATTTGGGCCGCAGTGCCGAATCCGGCTCAAATTTTCTTCCAGAAATTCAAACAAAACAGGTTTACGGGGAACCAGCCATTGATAACAAACCACATCATCTTATTAACCAATGGTTTCGTTGTCACTGGTCGAGTCACAATGGACATGTTTCACCTAACAACTTCTCATGTTCTTGTCCTAATGCACTCATTTCAATTGCACAGCTCGTTACTTTTGTGAAACTGTGGACAAATGTTTTGGCTTTGTACCTGAGATGCAACGGTAAACACATAAATCAAACACATGAACATAAAATTTTAACGTGAAAATTCTAAAAAGAATGAAGATTACAGTCGTAAGCATTTCAACAATTTCTTTATACTTGGAGGAAATAAAATACAATTATTTATATTTGTTGGAATAAATAAAACTCCATCACTATCATTCTATTTATGATGATAGTCATATCTAATATAATAAAAAAATATTGTTTCAATTAACGTCTAATTCGTGAAAACAAAAATATAAGGCAATAAATATATTTCCAATTCCAATTATCAAATCCAATTCTAATTAACAATATTTTGAGTTTTTTTATTTCTTTTCTCTCTTTCTATATCTAGACAAATATTTTTTTAGCCAGCTGCTATAAACAAATACATATTTTTTTTCTAGACATACTGAATTTTCTTTCTTTCGTAGATGATTTTTGAATTAATTTTGTTTTCTTCTCTCGTTATTTCTTCAGTTCATTGTTTTTTCATTCTTTTATTGAGTTCTTTGTTTTTCTTGTTTGTTGTTTAATTTCTTTCAAGGTCAATCAATATACAATATGTATTAAATACCAATCAAAGTATTCAATACATAGGTGAGGGGATCAAATTCCGCGTTCAGCAGGATTTAGCGAGATTTTCAAATAGAATTAGATGACGGTAAAAAAAAAATGCCAATCAAAGTATGATATGAAATAATCACCAATCAATCAAACCAGCTATATTTAGTAACTTTATAAGGGGAAACAAAAAAAACTAACCTTACATGACAGGAAAAAAAGAAAAGGATATTTAGATGATAGATAACGTGGGCTTTGGCCTTCATGTTCTTTCTTTTGCATTTATAAACTATTGACTAAGTCAACCCATATATATATTTGTATACTATTGAGGCCTTTTAATTCGTGAGGCCCAAAATTACTGTTTGGCCCATCTGGAACATTTCGGGATTTTTTTTTCCAAGTCAAGATGTTATAAAATGATAACTTACATAACTTACAAATATTTTTTTGTCAAAAATATTCTATAAAAAATATCCTTTCTTTTTTTCTCCAAGTCAAGATGGAAAAACCGCGGTTAGATGGATTTATATTGGCAAACAAAACAATCAAATAAAAAATGATAAATGGAGTCAAAGAAGTCAAATGGATCCCACTAATATTATTTTAAGTATTTCAAATACGGAAAGCGTAACATGTGGTATGTTTTGATTAAAATTAGCATAATTGGTGTTTTAAAGATAAATGCACATTTTTAGTCCCGTTCAGTTTACCTAAATAAGCACATTTTGACTCGTCACTGTATAATGCTCCCGCCTGAATCGGAATATTATTCTGCGCCTATCTAGTTACTATTATAGACTCTCTCCCTCTCTCTCAAACAAATTGATCGTCCATCGTCTCTCTCTCTCTCATTGATATCATTTCTTTTTCTCTCGCTTTTCATGTAATTTTCTCTTAATTTCTTGAATTTTTTTGTTTCTTGTTTGCATACATATTACATGCCCGTTTATTTCTTTTGATTCTTTCTCTTTATTGATTTGTATTTACGCACTAACACTCAAGTACAACTAGTTGATCCCCATTTTGGCTTGTTTGATTAATTTGCTCCTCTGTTGTTTGATTAATTCATTTGTGGTTGTTTGAGACTGTTTGAGAGCTCAATTTTTGCCCTTTTTTGATACAAGTGACTACCCATTTCTTTAATTTCTGAATTTTTAGAACATTCAGATGCGATTGAACAGAAGTTTGCAATAGATGCATTTGAGAAATTACCTCCTTCTTGGGGTGTTAATATGCCTCCTGCCTTCAATAAGTTCTCCTTCAGCGGAGGAGGAGAGAGAGGTTAGATTTCTCTTCAATTTTGAAAAATTATATGACTTTTTTAGCTTATATGTGCCAATTGTTCTGATTATTTAAATTCTTCAGATGTTATGCTAATCCTTTTTCTTCTTCTTTCTCAGGTTCTTACCGTTGAGGAGTTGAAGAATAAACTGCTTGGATTTGATTTAGTAGATCAGATAATCATGTCAAACAATTCTGTACTAAGTGTTCATTTAAAATCCAAGGCACAAATGGATGTTGAATTTCAAGCCAATGCTACATATAATCAATCTCAATGGGATGAAATGCGTGCAAATATGTCCGATGCCATTGAGAGATGCAAGGAGGATAAACAAGATTTGAAGATCATTATCTTTATAATCGTTGTGGTTATCTTCATTGCTGTAGCACTTTTCATATTCATTCCAGCAATTGCAAATCGTCTTGGAAACCGATATTCTTCTTTCAGAAAAGGCCAGATTACTAGAATGGACAAAAACACCAAAAATAAGGTTTCATTTTAACAAAGATTCGAAGCATTAGTAGGAAATTAATGTTCTATTTTATTTTATTTCTTTTCTTTTCATTTCATTTCATTTTATTTATTTATTTCATTTATTTTATTTCATTTTATTTTATTTTAATTGTATTTTATTTTATTTCATTTCATTTCATCACATGTCAATTCCTTTCATTTTATTTTTCAACAGGTGTATTTCAAGGACGTGGCGGGTTGCGACGAGGCAAAAGAGGAGATCATGGAATTCGTCCATTTCCTCAAAAACCCGAAAAAGTACGAGGACCTAGGCGCAAAAATGCCGAGAGGAGCCCTTCTTATCGGTCCACCTGGCACGGGAAAAACTCTCCTAGCAAAAGCAACAGCTGGCGAATCGGGCGTGCCGTTCTTATCCATATCGGGTTCGGATTTTGTTGAAGTTTATGTGGGCGTTGGCGCGTCTAGAGTGAGGAATATATTTCAACAGGCAAGGAAATCCGCACCGAGTATTTTGTTTATTGATGAGATTGACGCGATTGGGAGGCAGAGGAGTAATAGGGGCTTTGGAGGGGGTGGTGTAGAGGCGGAAAATACGTTGAATCAGTTGCTTGTCGAAATGGATGGATTCGGTAAGGAAGGTTTATAAGAGTTATTTTTCGTATAAAGTTGTTTGTTTTTATATTTGCGAGGATGAGGTTGCTTTTTTTTTAGTTTGCAAGACTAGTGTTTTCGCCAAATTGTTGGTAACTTTTCTGAGTGTGCCATTTTAATTGGCATAACTTGATTTCGCCATCCGATTGGCGGTATAAATTTTTTTCATTGTATAAATTTTTATGAAAATCAAGTGAAAATAATATAAAAATTGGAACCACCAATCAAATTGGCGAATTCAAGCTTCAACAATTAAAATGTCGAAAACACTATTTTTGCAAAGTTATTTTTAACGAGTCATAATCAACCTTCTAACGTGTACAATTTACATAACCCTAATACTAATACTAATTTCTCTATCAGGTACCACATCAGGCGTGGTCGTTCTCGCCAGCACGAACCGGCCCGACATGCTCGACCAAGCCTTACTCCGCCCAGGCCGGTTCGACCGAAAGATCACCGTCGAAAACCCGGACGTCATCGGCCGCGAGGCGATATTCTCGGTGCACCTCCCCAAAATCAAGATCGACGGCGACGCCTCGGTTTTTGCGAAAAAACTCGCGAATTTGACACACGGGTTTGCGGGGGCTCATATTGCCAATGTGTGCAATGAGGCAGCGTTGATTGCGGCGAGACATGAGGCGGAGTTGGTGACGATGAAGCATTTTGAGAATGCGGTTGATAGGGTCGTTTGCGGCTTGGAGAAGAAAGATAAGGTGAGTAGTGTTTTTTGTGAGGATGGTATGTAAATTAATGGTGTATAAAATGAAAAATGTAGTGGAGATGTAAAGAGTATATGTGATAGAAAAAACAGTACATAAAACTGAAGAAACGGTAGATAAGTCCTGAAAACAGTATATAAATATATATCTTTTAAAAGTAATATATATATAAATAAAAAATAAAAAATTATATATATATATATATATATATATAGGGAGATGCTAAACAACATACGTTTTTTTAAAATACCCGTAAAGTGGTTATAAAAAGTAAAAATTCAAATTTCAACCGTATGGATGTAATATATATGTTATGAATATGTTGTGGATTAATTTTCACGGGAATCAGAATAATACATCATTGCCATCATGTATCATCAAACTATTATTCCGATATATGTTTTGAATAGTGCTGCATATTTTTGGTGATATATGATGGCAATGTTGTAATATTCTGATTTTTGTGAAAATTAATCTCCAACATATTTATAACATATATATTACATCCGTACGGTTGAAATTTTTATTTTTATTTTTTTAATACATATTTTGGGTGTGGCAAAAAAACATATGTTGTGCATACGTATGTTGTTTAGCTATATATATATATATATATATATATATATATATATATATATATATATATATATATATATATATATATAAAGAGTATATAAACATGGAAAACAATCCATAAATATTAAAAATAGTACATGTATGTGTGTGTATGTTTCAAAATAATATATAAAACGTAGGAAAAAAGAACTTATAATGCACATCATGTTCTAACCCGTCACATTTTCCAAATTCTAAAACTTAACGTCAATTAGGATACTATGTATTCACCTGTTTTCCTCAATTTGGGCACTAACTAAAATTCCTCTTCCTTCCTTTTCAAGGTGATTAACAAGGCAGAGAGGAAGATTAACGCGTACCACGAGGCGGGCCACGCGGTCGTGGGGTGGTTCTTAAAACACTCGGAGCCTCCTCTGAAAGTCACGATCACTTCTCGCAAAACTCAATTGCTTGGGTTCACACAAAACTCAAAAGAGAATTCTCTCATGACCAAAGAGCAGTTACTCGACATGACTTGCATGACTTTAGGCGGCCGTGCCTCAGAAGAGGTAGACCCTAAACCCTAAACATCATATATTAAGAAAAGAATGTGTAATAATATAAAATGTTTTTTTAGGTTATGCTTGGGACGATCTCGACCGGGGCAAATGATGACCTGGCGAAGGTGACCAAATGGACGTATGCACAAGTAACAATTTATGGATTCAGCAGCAAAATCGGGCTTGTGTCGTTTCCTAAAAACGAAAATGGGTACGATTTTATAAAACCCTACAGCAGCACGACCAACAATATTATCGACGAGGAGGTGCGTGATTTGGTTCAAAAGGCGTATCAAAGAACCTTGGAGGTCGTGAAGAAGCATAAAGACGATATTGTGAAGGTTGCAGAGTTGTTAATGGAAAAAGAAACAGTTAACCGTGAAATGCTTGTGGAAGTGCTTGGTCAACGAGGGTTTGAGTTGGATAATTAACCCGGCTGTTGAAGAGAAGGGAGATAATATTGGGGACGGTAAATATCAAGATGGCTTGTGGAAGCTGATTTGTTTTCTTGTTTGTTCTTTGAATTTTTAGGATGTTTAAAGTTTTGTACTTTGTTTATTGCGGTCGTAGGCGTCCTGTTTGCCGGCATGAATGCGGATAAATGAGATTTTGGTTTGGTTTGTTATTCTGACTAGAGTTGCAGGTGCTGATAGTATGTGGTGTTGGTTTTTTTGACGATGTTTTGAAAGAGATGGATATTTAGCATGTTTAAATTAAATTTTGAATGTTATTATTCGAATCTATTCTGCATTTGGTTATGAAAACTCCAGTGTGGACTTTCAATTAATTGCTTTCACTGATATCAGTAATTTCTAATTAGTATGAACTTGGAAGAATGTAGAAACAGTACTGAAATTGACTTGTATATTGCATGACACAGTATTGGAAATTAAGACATTATATTTCTGGACATGATGAATTATTGTTAAAAAATATTAAAAATATAGTGCACATATAAATATTAAGCATTGCTCCAGTACACCCTTTTGATATCATACATTGACTCATGCAAAACGTTTCAAAGACTGGCACATATATATAGACAAAAATGTATAACATACTCACGCAGAAATGCAGATTGCAGATAGTATAAAACCTTCTTATTAACAGAACCTCTTAAGTTTAATAACCTAACTAGTACAAAAAAATGCAGATAATATAGAACAGTAAGAAATCATGAACTGGCTAAACCTTTTAATATTCTCTTTTGTTCAATCATGTTTTGCTCAAGTGCCTCAAAAAATGGCCCTTTTATCCTGTGATTTTCCATCTTTTGAGTTGTATTTTCGAAGCAATAGACAGGTGCTTGCCATGCGGAATCCTCAAGTGCCGCTCCCACCTCAAATGTCATAACATGAGCCGTTCTTCCTGTAAATTTTCAGAAAAAATAAATTGTATTATAAAATGGTTCTCTATATATTCTTGTTATATAGTCACAGAAATATACTTGGCCCATGACTCAAATTTATTTAGAAAAACAACTTAATTAGGTCCAAAAAAGATAAAACTAGTCTCCAGTGCCAACCCTTCAATGTGTATTTATCCTAGTCCTATATACATAGATATTATGCTTTTCTAGTTAATTAATCTAACTAATGCGTTTCAGTTCATACCTTTTATTTGGTTTTAACAATGTTAGCTTGGTTTGAACCAATTTGATCAGATAAAAATCTCTATTATGCAGAGTATGTATGGATATGGTTCATTTTACAACTGAAACAACTTTCTTACTTTCAGGGGTAAACATAAAACAGCACCTTAAATCCTTCGCAATCCAAACATCAAAAATTGAAAATAAAACAAAATACTCATCTAGTCTCACCCGTATAAAACACCCACTTAACAGGCCGTTTGGTCTCCACATCCTCATAATACCATATAAAATCGGCCTTGGTCCACTCATTACACAAGAACCCGTCCACAGAGACCTGGTCCACGTACACCGCACCATCCAACCAATCAGTTCGAAGGATTCCGACTCCGACCTGGGCAGAGCGACAGCTCAGCGGCGGTTCGAGTGTGTAGAAGAACGATGTGCCGTTATTCCATTCAAGGTCGTACAGTGCGGGCCCGCCTAGCTGGGATTTTATTATGTTGAAGTTTCGCCCGTTTGGCCAGTCATACCTGTTGAAATGTTGAAATAAGTTTGTGTTTATAACAGGATTGGGATTGACTTTTGGATACTAAAAGTGGTCTGATTTTTGGCTTATTTATCTGTCTAATTTGGTTTGGAGTTTTAAACTAATTTTAGACAAAGAAGACGGCATTTTGTGTAATTTTGTAATATTTTTTGTCAATCATGAGGTAGGTTTTGAAAATTTGGAACTATGAATTGGGTATGTGAGAATAATAAGTTGATTTCAATTTATGTGAGTAATTTGAAAATGGAGAGGGTTAGATATGAAAATTTGCCATTAAATTGCAATATTAAAATATCTCATACACATGCAAACTATTTGGGAAAATAACGAATGAATAGAACGAACCAAAACAATAGAACAGCGAAAAAGTTACATTGAACGTACAAATAATACGATAAGAGAGCAAGGAACATGAAAACAGTACCAGAGGTCGATGAGGGATAGCTCGCCTGAGTAGTTCATGAACAGCAAGGAGTGGAATTGCTCCGGCCACGGCGTTGGTGTTGGGATGGTTGCCGTTGAGAGGGGCGAGAGGTGGAGGAGGAAGAAGAGAGGAAGAAGAAGAACCGCCATTGATGGTGGGAATTAATGTCTGGTTATCGAGTGGATATGAATGATATAGTGTTAGAGGGGAGGGAAGAGAGTTTGGTTTCTCTGTATATCTCGGTATAGCTTTCTGTGTACAGTGCTATGATTGTTAGTTTAGTTTTTATTTTTTTTTATTGCATAATTTAGTAGCCAAATAGTACAGAGAAATAGATTATTGAATTTTTTTACTTAAATTGCATAATTCAGTAGCCAAATTTATTTAGGAAATTATAATAAATAGTAGATTAATTAAACTTAGCAGCTGCATAGAAATAATATTATATAATTTACAATAAAATTAATATACGGGACTAGATAACTAGTTCCGGCTTACTTGCATAATCATACAATGTACATAGAAACCAAACTCATTCATTGTACATAATCATTTACTTAAATACCTTCTTATTCATTCATATGCTTGCAATTTAGTTATTTATTTCAATTTTATTAAATAGTATGTGCCTAATAGAAACATATTATTTTTTCAATAAAAAAACTTTATTATCGTCATTATTATTATATAATTTTTATTATTGATAGCAGACGGGAGGGAGGGGCGGAATTGGGAGAACATTTTCATTCATTCTTTCTTTTTTGTCGTAATTTCTGTTTTTGGCCGACAGAAGAAAAAGGAGGCGGAGTGGAGCGGGTACGGGTTTGGATTGGAAATATTAGATCCGCGACGTTATATCTTGGGATTGGGCTGATTTAGACCCGAATGTAGTTTTTTTTTACCTTTATATATATATATATATATATATATATATATATATATATATGACCCCTAAAACTTTGGACCCCAGGCCCGGGCTTTAGCTTGGGGTTACGAGTACTCCTAACTATAGCTAACTACACTCACTGGACAGCAAGAAGGACTAACAAATTAATGTACAATAGGTTTAACATTTATTACATGCACCACAGTTAAAAGGTGAACTCAAAATACTAAAAGGAACTCTCATTAAATGCTGCACCGAAAAAATACTCCAAAATGCTTTTTCAGACGTGTCAGACTTTTTGAGTGATGATATTTGCTAGTCAGTACCTATAAACTCAACATATTACTAATACTAAATATTAAGTTTATGACAAACATCTTTTTAATTATGGTGAGATTGAGAACATGCCTGACCCTAGATTAAGGCCCGGGCCTGAGATCCAAAGTTTTAGAGGCCCTATATATAAATATATTGAAATTGCTGCATAATCTTCAATCAAGCTATTTTTTCTATAACTTCAAACCATTTTTTTGATTCAAACTATATAATGATATTAGATTATATTCTCCATCATAATAATAATGTGGGAGCGTCTAAAAGAATACAATTCAAATATTTGAAAATTTTGTTATTTATGGCATAATAATATTTCTGGATTTAAAGATTGTATAGTTTAGAACTTCAAAAAAGTTGTCGTGTAGTTTTATAAAGTCCGAAATACAAAGAATCTAAGGCACAGCATCTCAGTAGCTGCAGATTTGCAGATGAAAAAACAAGAAAGAGAAACAGGGATGCACTTGTCAGATCTGCCACCAGTAATACTAACTTTTGGTTCTCAGTAAATTTTTCGAGTCTCACTAATTAAACAAGGAATTTTAGCACTGGGCCTCTTTCTCTAAGACAAAAGCCCATCTTTCTGAATGGGCCGAATAAAGCTCACAATAATTTGCGAGGCCTAATTTAACATATTAAATTTAGTCCAAAGATTATCAGAAACTAACTACATAATAAAAGATACGCACATTTCATGTTTTATCAGAAAAAAATTAAAATAAAGGAAATCTAACTATGGCCTAGGATTTTAAATACATGAAAACCACCAAATTCAAGAATATGAAAGGGGTAAAAAAAAGCTTATGAATGAGAATTATCATTTGGAACAAAGTGAGATAAGATTGATTGATACAACTACCAACTGAAAAACTCTCTTTGTTCTGTTTCTGTTTTTTTGTTCTAACACCTGTCAGAAACGAAAAGAGGCAAGCAAAAACATAACAACTTGCCTATCTTCGTTCTTCTTCTTCTTCTTTTCCAAAATGGTTGTATTTTCTTATTAATTCAAATGTTCTTTTTTTTTGTTTTATTTTTCATTTGGAGTCCTTTTGATTAAATGACCAGAGCGACTGTACAACTGGATCAGCTGAAAACAGACTTTCGCCACGCGGACTCGCCGGAATTGAACTTGTTGCTTCGCCATTCACCATCCATTCTTTCCTGAACAAAAATAAAAACAAAAAAAATGAGATTTTGATTCACATATGATAAACATGTTTCTACGAAACATATAATTATCTTTCTACCCCTCTGAAAACAGAAAATAAAAGATACTCTGATATACAAAATTACTAAACTACCCCTCCATTCCCTAAAATTAATATTTCGTCAGATACAGACACCATCAAAAGAACAAAAAAAGTCGACGCGGATTTGTGAAGAGAACAATGGTACATGATTCAGTGGAATTACGAAAGAATTTTTTTAGTAAAACAGTATAAAATCAAATGATGGATTTAAAGACCCCCAGAGAACCAAACGATGGAATCACGAAAAAAAAAATTCCCAAGCTATTTTAACCCAAACTGAAATGCTGGATATAACGGAGCAACACAAACCCAACATACATTGATACAACAAGCAATAAATGCCACACAGCAACAACAATAACATATCGAAGCCACTTTCTTTCGGACTTACTTGGACCAGTGATGAGTGGGCGAAATATCGGGAGACTTGGCGCCGTCCAGCTGTCTCCCGATCAAATTATGCGGCAGAAACAGACTCTCCCCGTTCGGATCCGCTGCTTTCCCCGCTGTACGCTCCGGCGGCGCAACCGCCCTCTTATCGCTCATCAAGTGCCTCGACGAGGTCATCATATACTCCCCGCTCTTCCCTCCCCCCACCGACCCCAACGCGTTCTGCGTCAACGGCGCCCCCCACAAAGTCCACGCACCCGGTCCGTCACGCACCAACCTGTCGTTACTGTTACTGTTTGACTTGGGTCTCGCGATCGGGGACTCGATCGGGGACGGTTTGGTCATTTTAGGCGGGATGAAGCCTAAGGGTAGATTGCCTAGTAAGGATAGAGCGTCGGGGTCTTCGAAGGACTCGGATTCGACCGGGGGGGATCGAGGGACTGGCGAGGGTTGGCGGACAGGAGGGAAGATTAAGGAGGTTGAGGATTGGTGGAATGAGATGTTAGGGTTTCGATTAGGGTTAGGGTTTGTGGTTATGATGGGGTTGTAGACGGGGAAAGGGAGGAGGGATTGGGGTTTGAAGACGGGGCGTTGGGGGTTGAAGTAGTTGTTCGGCGGGGCGATGTACGTGTCGATGTTAGGGTTTAGGGTTTGGGGAATTAGGGTTTGAGGATTTAGGGTTTGGGGGTTTAGGGGTTGGGGAGTGGGGGAAGGAGAGACGGAGACGGGGAGGGAGCGCTTGAAGAGTTGGTGCCAGGCTTTCTTCGGAGGTGGGGGTTGTTGAGGCGGTTGTTGGTCTGTCTGTACCTGATGAGAGAGAGAGAGAGAGAGAGAGAGAGAGAGAGAGAGGGTTAGAAATACTGTGTGGTTAGAGAGAGAGAGAAGTGGTAGTTTCCCAAAATGTTATCATTAAACCAAAAAATGAAGGTCCGATTATGCAATTAGCCTAAATTTGAATGAAATATTGAATTGATTATCGCGATTTTTTTTTTTTTGCCTTTGATTTCTTTTGAGTTTACTTAAGGTTTCATATGGCGATATAACACTACAACGATTACCTAAACGAGTACAATTTCGCGCTTATGTGGTCCACAAACTACATAAACAGACTGATTTTTTTTTTTTTTTGTAATTTCAACAGAGGATTTTGCACATGAAAGAAAGGATTACTATCTATAATGTACGGAATGTATTATATAACTATAAACAAAAAAAATATCAACAAACAAGCAAACAAATCGAAAAGCAAGAAATATAGCACTTACAGGTCGGTTGATTTTAGTCTCAGCATTCTTATCATCTCCATTTGGAACCGCATTATGCACCGTACCAGTACCAGTATGTCCTTCTCTTTTAACCGCATGACTCTGATTATTATTACTTGACGCAGCATTTAATGAGGTCTTATTAACAGCTTTATTAACGCTAGTAGTATTACTAGCAGCATTTGAGGCCTGGTTGCTTCCTCCAAAAAATGAAGCGCCAGTAAAACCCCTAAAATTCCCACCGAAATATTTCCTCCTATTATTAATATTATTATTAGCACCACCATTTTGTTGATGTGAAGCTTTACTGGTACCGTGACTCGTACCGACATTCTTCCCCTTTTTCTCAAACTCCTCACAGTCCGAATTACTCTTGTTCGACATTTTATCCTTCTGATTATTACTCTCTCTCCTCCTCTCTCTCTCCTGCCTCTTTTTATCGTGCTCTTTCTTGCCCTCTCTCTCTCCTATTGGAGTCACGCCCTTTGACTTTTCTTCAGCCTCAAGTTTCTCATCTCTCAGCTTTCTTCTCTCCTCCACAAGTCTCGCTACCTCTTCTCTCTGTTTCCTCTCTTCTTCTTCCAACATTTCCTTCTCTAACCTAGCGAGCCTTTTCTCTTCAGCTTTTCTCCTCGCTTTATCCATTTTACTCTCTTGCAAATTCCCTCCATTTTCGCCTCGTTTGTTCCTCTTCGAGTCATTATCACTCGAACCGTTTTCTCCTGACGATCCGAACCCAAAAACCCTCCTACAAACCCACTTAAAAACCAAGCAGAAAAAAGAAAGAATCTTTCCGACTTTACAACCGAGCGGAAACGCATTCTCTTGCGCCGAACATCTGTTGCCGTTATTATTACTATTATTATTACTATCCTCTAACCAATACCCATTTCCAGTCTCGCTGCTCAGAAACTGGCTGCAAAACCACCCCCCTTTTTCGCCGAAATTACCGGCATGACCTGGCAGTTCAAGCACAGGCCGTTTCGACACGTGTCCACAATTCGAACACATAAACCTCCCGCCTCCGCCGGGATTCTGATCCCTATACGGCGAAAGACAATTCCTGCACCGTCTAGTAGCAGTCTTCCTCAATTTCTGCAACTCCAACGCCTGTTCCCTCCTCAGTTCCCTCAGCCTGGCCGACCGTCGGGCTCGCCAGGCCGACAAACGCGGCAGCAAGAACTCGTACCACAGCAGCGTCATCAAAAGCACGGCGGCGCAGGCGATCCGCGGCGAGGTCGCCTCGAAGCGGAAGCCGGGCGGGAGGAAGTGGGACAAGGCCCAGAGGAGCATTAAGGGGATGACGAGGTAGGGGAGCATGGAGGCGACGCGCCGCGACCAACGCTGCACCACGCACAGTATGCACATTTGATGAGACGGAGCCGCCGTCGTATTGACTCCTAACCCTAGACGGCGAGAAGAGAAGAGGGAAACTGAAACCCTAGATCGTCGGAGTAAAACCTACCTGGTGGCGATGAGACGGAGCGGTGAGCTGATCGGCGGCGAACTGGGAGCGGCGGGCCTGTCGATTTTGTTTCTTCGAGTTTAGTTTGTTATTTGGGAAGAGAAGTGGAGAAGATGAAGCGAAGAGATAGATAGGGAGATGTGCAGGGAAATTTTATTTTATTCTAGTTTATTTTAGTTTAGTTTAGTTTATTAAAAATTCTTTTTTCTTGAAAATTCTTGTCAAATTATTAATTTTTTTCTTTATTTTTTGAGAAATTTTGGTGTATTTTTATGTGTGCCCTGGAAAAGTGAAAATAGCATGTATGGCCATGCATAATACATCAAAAAGATGTTGTATAATTTATTTTTCTAATTTTAGTTTAGTTTATTAAAAGTTCTTTTTTCTTGAAAATTATTGTCAAATTATTATTTTTTCTTTATTTTTTTAGAATTTTTGGTGTGTTTTGTGTGTATCCCTGAGGAATTAGATGAAATAGTGTATGTAACCCTGGAAAAGTGAAAATTCTTGTCAAATTATTTTTCTTTATTTTTTGAGAAATTTTGGTGTATTTTTGTGTACCCTGGAAAAGTGAAAATAGCATGTATGGCCTTGCATAATATATCAAAAGATGTTGTATAATTAATTTTCTACTTTTTAAAGTAAAAAAAGAGAGAAGGGTTATTAGGATGGGGGATTTTTTTCTTGTTCTTGTTTTTTCTAGAACTATCTTTCACATTTCTTTTTTCTCTTGCTGTAATTTCATATATATTTTTATAAAATATTATTTTTTCAAAAAGCCATGACAAAAATATTTGATACCATTTACACCCAAAAGATGTTGATCATTTAACCCCTCAATCTTGTAATGCTTTGCAGGGATAGTTTTATGATGCTTACATTTGTAGGGTTATAGAGCAATTTTAGTATTCTTCTAGGGGCAAAGGATAATTTTTCTTTATTTTTCATTTGTTCTTTTCTTCCTCTAAGGCCCTAAGTACCTTGCTTTTTCATTTTTCCGGCGGAAAAAAACATTAAACCCTTCTTTGAAGAAAAGTGGCAATGTTACGGATTGCCCCCCCCCCCAAAACAAAATAATTTGCTTTTATTTCCTTGGGAATTCAATATTAAAAAAAATTGTTTTATTTCTTATTTGGCACTAAATTTTTTATTTTCCACATCTTTTTCTCGATATATTTCTGAAGGGATACAAACACTATTAGTTTCTATATCTTAATAAGAACGCAACTTAATTTCTATACTATTCACTTTAGTTTTAATATTTAAATTCTTGTACTTAATAAAAATCTTAGCTCACATCAATGAAGGCGTAAATTTTGGAGGGGTTGCTCTGGAGTCTTCAGAAATAATCGGGGAGGGAAGGGTGTATAATACGATTTCTAACTTCACGACAAAATGCGGTAATATATATAGTCTACTAATGGCGGATCAAAATTGGGTTTTGGGGGGGGGGTCAATGGATCGGTTTCGGGTCGAATCCAGGTAGTATCTACATGCGGATCCAATTTAAATTCAGAATATCCAAATGTGAATCCAAATCCATTAAGAAAATAAAGATCCATATGCGAATCCAAACCCATTAATAAAACGGGTTTTGGATCGGATTTTGGATTATGTCATTAAGTTTAAAAGAAAACTATAAACAAATAAATCTCATAAAATACGTGATTTATTGCCCATTTTTTCTTGTCAAATATTCACTCTAATTAATATATATATATATATATATATATATATATATATATATATATATATATATATCATAAAAATACGTGATTTTTTGCCCATTTTTTCGCATTTATTATTTTGTTGTTACATATATATATTTACTGTATATTAATTGTCGGATTCATATCGGGTTTCGGATTCGGATCTTTCAAGATCCAAATGCAAATCCATTAAACTAGCTTATCGTTTTCAAAAATCCAAATGCGAATCCATTTTATTATTGGACAAATTTTTTCGATCCACATGCGAATCCATTCACGCGGATTCGGTTCGGATTATTGGATTATGGGTATCCATTGACACCCCTAGGGGATGTTTTTGTTATATATTTAGTCTATTTTATGTAAGAAAAAATCTTATACATCTCAAAATCATCATAACTATTACATCTCTCTCACCATGTCAAATTCATTAATTGCTGTGTGAACTATTATTAGTTTAGCTTTCATGACATAGATGGAAAATATCGAAGTTTAGTAATTTAATTGTGCATGATATATTATTGATTTCACATTAATATTTCATTACTCAATCAGGACATTAATAGTGTTCATATATTATTGATTTAGGCACTCGTTTGCTATAGTACTCACCAAGAAGAATTGCAATAATAAAAAAGTAAAATCGTCGACAGCAGGGTTCGAACCTGCGCGGGCGTAGCCCAACAGATTTCAAGTCTGTCTCCTTAACCACTCGGACATATCGACATTTGTCAAACGAAAGCAAATACGAATATAAGAAGCTATCACCATGCAAAATTTCACTGCCTATAAAACCCCTCAAATGAGCACGAAATGATTCAAAGTTTCAAACAATTGAGAAATGGCGAGTGAGAGAGCCCTAAATGCTTACCGAAACAGAAGAATCGGCGAACAAGGGCAGGTATCAGCGTTTTCTTTTTTCTGCTATGTTTTTACGCAGTATTCAGATTTTTCTCTCATATTTTGAATTTCGGTCCTTCAATCAGGAGGCATAATTGCTGATTCCGTAATTTAATCGGAAATATTGCGAATTTAATTTATTTTTTTCAATAATTTTCTTCAATTTTGCATAAATTCCAAGAAAAACCTAAATAGTTATGCATATATTATTGACCTTTTTCCTCAGACCATATTCAAATGAAGTATTTCTTTAGTATTATGTAAATATAAATATTGCAACATTACCAGTATCAGATCTAGATTTTAGGGTTTAGGGTTTGAATTTGTTGGTACTGTAACTGTATCAGCTCTCTACTGCATTGTATCATCTCTCTCTCAACACATAACCATAATTTACATCTCTTTTGTGATGAATTAATTTCTAACTAGAATTTTAACTGTAGATTTCTCGCGGCTGGCCATCTTTACAGCAAGAGATAGTAAATCTTAATACAGAATCGCCACAATTCATCACACATGACCAAACAAAACGATCTCCTAAAACCCAAACCATTTCCTTCGATTCGGAAAGCTCATCAAAAACCGATTCATCAAACGGATCATTTGATATTTGCTTGAGAGGAGCCAAAAAAAACATAAGGCTGAACAAATCTCTGCTTGAACTTAACAGAGAGAGAAGAAAGAGGGTTGAGGCTTTTGAATCGTGTCAGAACGGATGTAAAAACGTGTATTTAAGACCTGGCATGGTTTTGCTGAAGAATTTTCTAGGGTTTCATGATCAGGTTTGTAAGATTCAATTCTAGGGTTTGCGTTAAATGATGCTGCATTAGGTTAGGGTTTAGGATTCCCATACTTTGGACTTATGATTCATTGGATTTGCATTAAGAATTGTAATGCTATGTAATAAATAAGGCAATTCTCTCTCTATGAAATATGTGAAACCCATCTTATTGAAAAAAATTTGGTGCAAATCCGATGGATTATAAGTCCTAAGTATGAGACACCAACCAAATACTTAATCAAGCATTTTAGCCTTGCTTTATAATTTACTTATTCTACATAACTTTTTACAACATTTAAACCCCAAACAATGCTAACTTATTCATATTTTTCTCTGCTCGCAAATTAGGTCAAAATTGTGAAATTATGTCGCAAGATTGGTACCAGTACGGGCGGATTTTACATACCAGAATACCAAGACGGCACAAAATTACATCTAAAAATGATGTGTTTAGGCAAAAATTGGGACCCAAATTCAAGTTCTTATGAAAATTACCGCTCTTTTGACGGTGCAATTCCGCCCAAAATTTTGGACATATTCATAAAATTGGTTGGTGACGCGATTCAAGCCTCGCATGTTTTTCTGAAGAGGAAACATAAAGGAGAGATAATAGATGTTGAGAGAGAGATTCCTTTGATGTCTCCTGATATTTGTATAGTCAATTTTTACAGCAATAATGGCAAACTTGGTCTTCATCAGGTAAGTTTAAGAATTAGAAATAATGTGAGAAAATGTGAAATTTGCGGAAAAGTCCCTGTATTATGCTTAAATTGCAAAACAATCCCTATATTATCAGAAATTGCAAAAAGAATGAAAATCCTTCTATTTTTGAAAGCCTAAAAGTTAGGCCTACCCAAATTTCCTCTAAGTTAATGTTTTAACAAATCTAACCATTAATTAAATGATTTATTTATAGGGGCCTTTTTGCAATATAGACATATTGAAGGGGCTTTTTCCAAATTTTCCTGATAAAATTACAATTTATAAAATACATTCTTATACATGTAGGATAAAGACGAAACTAGAGACAGACTGGCGAAAGGCCTGCCGGTCGTCTCGTTCTCAATCGGTGACTCAGCGGAATTTTTGTATGGAGAGGAGAGAGACGCGGAGCGGGTCAAACGGGTCGAGCTTGAATCGGGGGGACGTGCTTATATTTGGTGGCGAATCGCGTAATTTGTTTCATGGAGTTTCGAGTGTGAAGTTGAATAGCGGGCCCGAGTGGCTTGTGGAAGAGACTCAGATCCGGCCGGGAAGGTTGAATCTTAGTTTTAGACAATATTAGGGGTTTTGTGGGGGGTTTTTAGGGTTTTGGATTTGTTAGAAGGTTAGAACAAAAAAAATATTTATTAGAAGGTTGAATATTTTAGCAAATATTAGATGATTTCGTGTTTTTTTTTTTGGGTTTATGGTTGTTAGAAGGATGGGAAAGTGTTGGTTGATGCGTTTAGATGGATATAGTCGGTTTGTGTTAGCGTGCAGCAGTTTTGAGCATAATGAAATAGTGAAGTTCATTAGAAAATGACAATGCACTTTTATTATATCAGTATCTATCTAGCTAATTGGATGAACAGTATTATTCAACGGACCAAGTTCTTATATAAGATGTTTCTTGTATTTTTATTTTTTTATTTTTACAGGCTCATATCTCTCATATCAATATTCAAAGAAAATTGGTTTTGTTGAGTATTGAATCATGACTTTTGAGTTAGTAGAGTGATGATGCCTTATCATTCTATTAGAGGTAGTTTGACAAGATGTTTTTTGTATTGCTGCAAAAATAAGTAAACTAGATGTATTGAAAGAGGGAACCTAGTCGTTAGGAACTTCTTAAAAATATTGAGAAAAGTTAGTGTTTTTTCGGGAAAAATTCCCTTGTAAAATGTGGAAATAGGAGGAGTAGAGAAATGTTTGAAGTTGCTAAAATAAAATCTTGTACAACTTCATTTTGTTTCACCCTTAGATCAGTGCAGCAATTAACTCAGAACAGTAAATTTCTTATGCATACAACATCGAAATCTAATACCAATATACGAATGATCATCGAAAGATTCTTTTAACATGTACAAGATCCCAATTTTTACTCACGGTTGTCTCTGTGAATCTCGTCAAGAATCACAATGATAGCCACCAAAAATGCGAAATCCACATTCGGATAAACCGTCAACCCAAATTCATCCTTCCCAAATACTATGTTTGTAAGCGTATGGTTTTGATTCATCTGTATCACAAAAGTTACTATTGTGTGAAATATAAATTTCTCAAATCATAAAAAAATATAATTCACAAAAGTAAGTCAGTACTTGTGCAATAATATTCTTTGTATTTCCTAGGTAGAAAGTGCAAGCTCTCGCAACCCAGCTCCCTTTGACCTTAAAATCGCAATTTTTTTCGGATGTGTTGTCAGCCAAAAACACATCAAGATCCGTTTTCAATTGAATTATATGTGATTTCTTCACCGTAAAAATCAAGTCTTTCACGTCAGAGCTATTTCCTCTAAACACGTTCCATCTATGATGCGCGCTTAAGATCTACATAAAAAGTAAAAATTTATAAAGTGAATTTTACCGATTCAATCAAATCAATAAACAAAAGATCAAACATATAAGCATTAAATATTAACTAATTAACCACAGAATGAAATTAAAATAAATATATATACCTTCTGTTGCATGGAGATAATGGGGATTCCGGCAGGATTGCAAAGAACACGACGTTCCCGCAGGCTGAAAATGCGGCCTTGAACCTTCATCAATAAGTTGCCATTCATGTCTTTTACAGAAAAATCTCCGTCCGACAAGCTCAGCTTTTTCTTTGTCACGGTCAAGTTTACTACATATGGTACACAAAATTGCGGGTCCACAACTCATACAGTCCCCACTGTTGTTGATTCTGGCGGCGGCAGTGGTGCCGGTATGGATGGCCCCAAGGGAATCGTCATTGTTTCTTACAATTGTGGTAGAGAGAGAGGAATTTTGTTTTTGAGGAAAAAAGTACTTGCAAATAAATCTTGAGATTGTAGAGGCTATATAAAGAGAGAGGCATACAAACGGCTCCATATATGAGTACTTATTTTGTTTAAGGGGTTAATCATTAGGTAATTCTCAAACTAAGAAATACATCTTAGATATTTAGGGTTAATGTATAAACAGTTTGGTCAATTTGGTATTATTATAAATTGAAATAAAAATTAGCTAAATGGATCGGTGCATAACTAATTTTTGGTAGTTTTAGTCATTGCTACAAATATATCGGTTGGCTGTTGTGATTTGGTAAAATGTTGTCAAAATTCAAGTTAAATGAATTGGCTGATTTGAGTTCAGTATGAACAATAATCAATTATTATATATTATTTATATACATGTAGTTATATATTGTTTTTATATAACTTGCATATGTTACTTTCATATAACTTTTATACTGTTTTCATAAAACTTATAGATTGGAAGGCAATTCACTACTAGTTATTGTTTTTTATTGTGTTAAATTGTGAATGTTACCTCAAACACGCATGTGACATTTATACTTCTAAATTTAAAAAAACTATGTCTATAACACATTCAAAACGTTAGGTACAAATTTAGTTGGGTAATTTTACGCAACCTATTTTGCTCAAATTATTCATTGAAGTTTCAATTGCCTCCCTATAAAAATTATAAATTATGTAAAAGCCAATTAAAGTTTTTTAGTTTGTCCCCTTATATTAATATTATTATATTTTAAAAAAAGTAAAGTTAAAATACTAAACTCTATTTATTTTTTGCAAAAATTAAAAGAGAAATTGTTTCGTTAAAAATATCTCTAGGAGTGTATTGTGAACTCAACAGCCTCAGGCTTCACGCATGTATTCTAACCAACAGAGAATGAGCAAAAATTAAATATCTTCTAACCTAAAAGTTATATTAAAAAAATATTTAATTTATTTGAAAACCAAATCTAATAGCAATATTTAAGTTATATGAAAACAATTCATACTAACAAATATAAAAACAATAAAACAGGGTTGGTCTGAGACCTGTATCAGGTCAGGTCTGCAATAAGATTAAGCTCATATTTCGTTTTGAAAATTCAAAAGTAACTTCATGTTATATAAAAGGTCTATATTTTGCTGTGTACATACTGAACGCATAACAGTTTTGGTTCAGTTAACATGAATTTTCAGAAAATTTGACCAAAATCACAACAGCGAACCAATATTATTTATAGCATTTACCAAAAGTACCCAAAAAAAAAGTAATCCACATAACCATTTTCGCTAATTTTTATTTCAATTTATCATATAAAACAGAGGAAACAAATTGAGACGTAACTGTTTTTATACACAAACATAATTAAGATGGATTTCATACTTTCAGAATCACATAATGATAACCCCTTAACGAAATAAGTTCTCTTCTAATAGTAATAGAGCCGTTTATATATATATAGCCTCTACAATTAATCTCAACATTTATCTGCAAGTACTTTTCAGTTTACACTTTACACGTATAATTCTCTCTCTAGCTTTCTCCCTCTCTAAGGTTTAACACAATGATGCCTACCGGCCCATATGTACCGGCACCGCCACCACCGCCAGAGCCAACAACAGTAGGAACCGTACCAGTTGTGGGCCCACAATTCTGCTTACCATATGTTGTAAACTTGACCGTGACAAAGAAAAAGCTGAGCTTGACTGACGGAGATTTTTCCGTAACAGACGTGAATGGCAATGTATTGATGAAGGTTCAAGGCCGCATTTTCAGCCTGAGGGAACGTCGTGTAGTTTGTGATCCTGCCGGAATCCCCATCGTCTCCATGCAACAGAAGGTATATCAATCTTAATTTCATTTTTTTTATTTAATTAATTATTATTTAATGTTTGTATTATGCTTGCAATTTTGATTGATTAGGTCAAATTCACTGGAATTTTATTTGTACACAGATTTTGAGTGCGCACCATAGATGGAACGTGTTTAGAGGAGATAGCTCGGACATGAAAGACTTGATTTTTACGGTGAAGAAATCGCATATAATCCAATTAAAAACTGATCTTGATGTGTTCTTGGCTGGCAATACGGACGAGAAAGTTTGTGATTTTAAGGTCAAAGGGAGCTGGGTTGCAAGGGCTTGCACGTTCTACCTTGGAAATACAAAAAATATCATTGCACAAGTACTGATCACCTTTTTATTGTATTTATTACGTATTGTTTTTTTTTCTGAAAGGATTTATTTATGTATTGTTAAGGTTATAGATCACAAAACAGTAATTTTAGATTCATTCAAATTGAATTTGTTTGTGATACAGATGCATCTCAAGCATACGCTTACGAACATGATAACTGGGAAGGATGCATTTGGCTTGACAGTTTATCCGAATGTGGATTTCGCATTTGTGGTGGCTATCATTGTGATTCTTGATGAGATTTACAGAGACAGCGTCGAGTAAAATTGGGGCCTTGTACATGATTAGAAATTGTTCGAGGGCCATGAGCAAAATTGGTTTTACATTTTTATATTGTATGCATGAGAAATGTACTGTTCTGAGCAAAATTAGTGCATGCCAACACTGATCTAAAGGGATGTAAACCAAAATGAAAATGTATAACATTTTATTATAGTGACATCAATATCTCTGCTTCCTGTTTCCTACTTCTGCATATATCCATTTAATTAGGTAATTTACAAAAAAAAACTTTGTTCTGACTTTCTCTATTCCTCTTTTAATCCTCTTCTCCTTCAGACAACTACCACCCCATACTATAAAGGAAATTAGTGATACTGGTAGGATCCAAGAAAGTGGCCGACCTGTCGGTTCTAATGAAATGCCGCACATATTCTTTAGTTCAAAAAATATAAGAACTTACTCCGTTATTATAGTATTAAAAACAAAGAATTTACTCGGTTATGATCTTTTAATCAATGAACGACTCTGTTCTTTCCCGGGTGAAAAGGAATTGTCATTTCAGTTCACTGAAATGTTATCTGTAAACTAATTTTCGAAATGACATAATTATTACTACTAGGGCCTCATATCATTACTTACATGTCAATGTATTAAATACTTAAAGGAAGAGGATAAATGAGTCAAATAAATAATTAGGAGTTACAAATAGACCAAAATCTCTCAATTGTCTTCGAGATCTATTACATGTGGTAAACTTTACGAGTAAATTTTCATGTTTTACAAAGAGAGAGGACTTTAATTGGGAACAAAAAACCTTTTTTTTCTTAACTATATATTTAAATATGTTAATTTTGTTTTGTTATTTTCATTTTTATATTTCAAGTATATTTGTTTATGTTAGTGATATCCAATATGCTAATATGTTTTGTTTTTATTAGATAAATATACCTGATATAGAGTATCCGACAATATACAACTTCTGTACCACACTTCAAAATGTCATGTAACATATAACAATTGAGTTCAATATTAAAAGAGAAAAAAACTCAACTTCTATAATCACCACAAAGTTCTGATATTTCTATTCTTATTTAAAAAACCAGGTGGTCATTAACTTTTAATTATATATGATTATTCTAAACTATAAAAACAAAATTATAAAAAAACTAATATAAATGACTATATCAGAGTAGTTGATCAATTTGACTATAAATTTTGATGGTGATCTAAGAATTAACCAAGTCCATATTAAAATTAAAAAGAGAACCCTCAAAGTTTTGCCTTAAAAAGAGGAACATTTGATAGAGATTTCCACTAGATAACAAAAATTTTTGTAGTTCGAGTAGGCGATTGCCTACTCGAAATTTCATTTACAGTAGAAAAAAATTAAAAAGGAGTTTGACATAATATAGGACTATGATCATTTTTTGCGGTAGTGGCTTTAATAAAATTATACAGAAATTTTTCTAGACCAGCCTATTACATAATCTATTGGCACGAAAGAACAAAAAGAAAAAAAGACCTAGGACTAAGGAGAGCTTAGAAATTCTAATTCAGCTCCTTTGCAAAATTAAAAAGAGAACATTTGATAGAGATTTCCACTGGATTCTCTTTCTTGGTGAGTAACAATGGCCTGTTCAGCCTCATTTGCTCTCCCAAATCCAAACCCAAACCTCTCCCTCTCCGTCTCCGGCCGGCGCATAGCCTTCACATCGCCAGCCAACTACAGCATCCGCCTCAGCCGCCTCCTTGAACTCCGCGGCGCCACTCCTCTTCCCATCCCCACTATCTGCGTCGGCCCAACTCCCTCCACGCTCCGCCCCGTCCTCTCTTCCCTCGACAGTTTCTCCGCCCTGGCCTTCACCTCCCGCACCGGCATCGCCTCCTTCTCTCTCGCCCTCTCCCCCCCTCCTCCGCCTCTCCCCATTTCCGGCCATGTTTTCACCGTGGCGGCACTTGGTTCCGACGCGGAGCTGCTTCAGGACGGCGAACCTTGCTTACTTGCAAAACTGTGTGATAACTCTTGTCGAATCAGAGTTTTAATACCGGAAACAGCTACTCCATGTGGAATGATTGAGTCGCTTGGTAATGGAGGAGGGGAAAAAATCCTCTGCCCCGTTCCGGTTGTGGTGGGTCTCACAGAGCCGCCTGTCATCCCATGTTTGCTCGCCGGGCTTGAGGCGGCAGGGTGGATTCCGGCCATCATTGCTTCTTACGAAACTCGGTGGGCTGGCCCACAATGCGTGTCGGGCCTGGTTGAGCTCAGAGATGAATTGGATGTGATTGTCTTCACAAGTTCAGCTGAGGTTGAAGGGTTTCTGAAGGGGTTGGATGCGGTTGGCTGGAGTTGGGAGAAGATGAAGGAGAGATGGCCGGATTTGCTCGTGGCGGCACATGGGCCTGTCACGGCAGAAGGTGTTGAGAGTTTTGGACTGAACGTGGATGTTGTCAGTCGGAATTGTAGTAGTTTCGCCGGAGTTCTTGATGCTCTCTCTTGCCAATTTGACAGTCTCCATTAAAATGAGAATGACAGTTCATGAAAAAATAGTTTTGGAAATTGTACTAATTGATTATGAATACGTTAAATATAATTGGTATTGCAAAAAAAATTCTCAGAGCTTTGCCATTCTGAAAAATGCAAAAAGGACTCTCCATTCTTGAGATATTCAAGTGATGTTCTATGGAAATATTAATTGTAGTGATAAGTTCATTAATGGTGGATATGCTAACTAGTGTTTTAAATATCTGGCGTCGGACTGCATCGCAGATCTTGCCGACTAGTTATATGGTAACTAGTCGGAGACTAATTGAAAACTGGTCGATTAAGGTCATATTTGACTTTCAGACATTTTTTTTCCCAAGTTACTATACTAAAAATTTAACTTTTTTTTAAAATTTTAAAATTTAGCAACAATGAAACATAAACATAAAAATATAAATAATCATAGTTTAAATAAGTTAAAATCAAAATATAAATCCATAATTCGTTCAAATAACATACAACAACAACAAAAAATATAGTTGCATACGAAAAGTCTAAATAAAATAATTAAAAATAAAAATAAATTTGTTTATCATGTCGGCCTAAATTCGGATCAAAGTTGGTCAAACGTCGGTCAAAATCGCTTTGACAAACTTTTGCAATTGACATGACCTAATCGGAACGATGAAGTACCGACATCCCGACTAATCGGCAATTTATTGACGAAATATCCCGATACAGATTAGATTTTGACTATCTTAAGAATGGCAGGTTTTTGTGCAATTTAAGCATAATGCAGGATTTTTTCTGAAAATTTACTTCGATTTTTAGTTTGTAGATGTTACGGTTTCTGATTTCCTTCATTTGCTTATAAGAAAAATAATGAGTTCATTCATAATAGATGCTTTCAAGTCTCGTGCAGTACAACACAATCTACAACTTCATTAACTAAAACTATTACATACATGATGTTCAAATTTTAAAGAAATAAAATAGTATATACAATACATCCCTAAAAGTTATATATACACCGACCCTCTAATGGTGTATTTTCTATTATGGACCTCCTAGATTTTTTATTAAGATCCGCCACCTGAAGATCCTCCTTGATCCATCTCATCAAGAATTACAATAATAGCCACAACAAATGCGTAGTCCACGTTCGGATAAATGGTGATGCCAAATGTGTCCTTTCCCAAAAGTACGTTTTTAACTGTATATTGACGGCTCATCTGTACCACAAAAACTCAAATGTCAGAACCTATGTTGCATGATAATTTTAAAAAGATATATATAGGATACGATACGATTATTATATATAATGTGTTATTATTTACTAATAAGTTTATA
The DNA here is from genome assembly GCA_024447665.1 of Juncus inflexus. Lineage (NCBI taxonomy): Eukaryota > Viridiplantae > Streptophyta > Magnoliopsida > Poales > Juncaceae > Juncus > Juncus inflexus. The sequence goes on from JAJHPC010000020.1 coordinate 4,103,199, forward strand.
TGTTAAGCTAAGATAAACATGTCAAATATAATATTTATATATCAACTAATATTTTTGTATATATCAAAGATATATAATTCTTATGTGAGAAGTATTTGGAAAAATATGTATCATTATTTTGAAATAAACTATTCAATTATGTTATACTGATCTCGATAGAAGCATTCGCTTAACATATTCAAAATTAGCTAATGAAATAATGCTAGGGAATAATGTTTATCTGATTATTTCACTATAAGGTAAGACCATCACTTACAAGGGCAATAATGTTATTCGTGTTTCCGAGGTAGAAAGTACACGACCGGTCGAGCCAGCTTCCTTTGATCTTAAAATCGCAAGATTGCTCGGCCGTATTTCCTGCCAAAAACACGTCAAGCTTGGTTTTGAATTGGAAGATGTGAGATTTCTTCACAGTGAAAAGCAAGTCTTTCGGGTCCGAGCTGTCCCCTCTGAACACTTTCCATCTGCTATGCATGCTTAAAAGCTGTTTCGATAGTTTTATGACAATAGATTCAGAACTAGTAAAATTGTTAAAGTAGCATCTTGTTGTAGAGCTTTATTAATGCAAATATTTGTTGTAAACTGGTTTTAATACAAGTATTTGTTGGAGCTTAGCAAATGGTTGTTGGGTTTTATTAATACAAATATGTGTTGGAATGGTTTACAAAATTGCAATTTGAGAGAAAAGTCATGGGATTCCCTTAATAAATAAAAAATCCACGAGAGTGCAAACAAATATCAAATTTCACTTCTTCATCCATTTAAAAATATAGTTAAAAATTAGGGACCTAACATGCACCACGAGTTTATTTATCATCAACATCATTACCCAAAGATATATCAACATACAAAAAAAGTAGAATGAGCATATAAAATAGTATGATGCGTAAAAATAAGTATATATACTGTCATTCATATAGAAATTTATAATATTCAAAAAAGGTATAATAAACATATGAAAAAATATAATAGTTTTATACAAAATATAATAGATTATAGATGATATTAGAAGATGTTGAAGAGAGTTGTGCTAATATTTTTTCTAAAAATTAATAATTAAGGATATACGACTGTTACATCTCAGGTCAGAGTTCAGTTGGCACCAAAATAAAAATGGGACAACTCTCTACTCAATAAAAAAAATGACAAAATTTGATGTAAATTTTGTAATCAAGTTTCGATATTAATGGAGTAAGAGTAAGGGCATTTGAAGCAAAACAAGGTTATAATTCGCCAAGTTTGAGTTTTCTAAGGGCAAATCAGACATTTACAATTGGGCCCTCTGAATCAGTCAATGGACAAAATTTGATATTTTATTTTGAGTTTCAATGAAAAATCAAACTTACTTTCATCTGCATTGAAATGATAGGAGATCCAGCAGCGTCGCAAAGCACGCGGCGCGCGCGGCGGCTGAAATAGCGGCCTTGCACTTGCATCAAAGCCCCGCCGTTCTCATCAGTAACGACAAAGTCACCGCCTGAAAAACTGAAAGCCTTCTTCGTCACGGTCAGCTTCACCACATAGGGCGCGCAGAATTGCTGCCCCACCACAGCCACAGGTGCCTCCGTCATCACCGGCGGCGGTGGTGCGGAGGATTCTTGAGCCGTCATTTTGTCAAAAAGAAGAGATGAGAAAATTAGGCTGTTTTTTTGAGGGAGAGAGAATTAGAGAAAGAATATATGATGAGCGGATTCTAAGGAGGGAGAGAGGATTGATTAGGGAGAAAGGTGGTTTGATTGGAAGGAGAGAACGTGGGCCGTGTTATTGGTATAGTAGTGAATACAGAAGAAGTAGAGAGAGGGACCTCTGCCCGTCTTATAGTGGTATGATTTCTTATTGGAAAAGTATCAATGGAATAGAGTTTGACTTTTCTTTGAGAGAGGATCAGGTTTCATTGACTTTACCCTCTCAATTCTCACAATGACGCGTCTACGTGGGACATTAGTGGTCAAAGAAGAGAAGCTTTTTAAGTTTTAACAAAAGAAACTAGTGTTATCTAGAACAAAAGAAACTACCCCCCGCCCTCCTCTAAAATTTTAGTATATATATATAATAATATTACTGGTATTTTGTCATAAATTTATATATTATATGTATTCCGTTCCTCCAAGATTTTTACTATATTTTTCACTATGCTCTCCTGAAGACGTTCAACATTCCATAATTACAAATTAGAAAGGAGATTTCTTGGAAAAGAAATTTCGTTATTACCATGTATTTTTTATTTCATATTTTATCTTTTATATTAGGTAGTATCAATGTTATTAAACCCAGACCGGACACCAACCCGGTCGAGTCTCGGGTCACTGGTTCACCGGTCGGACCGGCGGATCGCCCGGTTAGACCGTTGATGATAAACCGGTCATTGATTTTAAATACTAATATATATAATTTGCATATCTCACTTGAAAATTTAATTTATTAACATACAAAAAATATCAAACAAAAAATCTCTTAAACTTATAAATGTCAAGCATCAAGTTTTTAAGTCAATTTGTATTTTATGATTTTAACATGAGAAATAAAATATTTCATTAAGAATTATTATTTTTTAGAGAAGAAAAGAAAAAATATTTATGTGTTAATGAATGAACTCTTCATATTCAATTTGTATTAATACTTGAACATAATTTTGTATCATGATTTATTGAAATGATCTGAATAAGATCTTGACGGCTAAAAATAAAATATAACGGTTCTTACTAAATCGATGATGGAATACAAAATATCAATTTAACCAATTATATGATTATATTTTAATAACTGCACGCATGTTGCCACAAAATATCAATAAATTTGAAAAAATAAAAGGTTTAGGTTTCACAAAAATTTTAATCGAATGGTCAAAATAAAAGTGATAATGTGGCTCAATGAGATGACTCAAAAGTAGGTGAAAAATAAGGAGTTTGGATTAATTTTAATTTAATTTATCGGATTAATTTATTCTATTTTTGTCTTTCAAAGGAGTAGTTGAAATTTTTTGTTGATAATTAAGAAAAATTTTAAATATGATAATTAGCTTTGGACTTCCGGTCAATGTTGTTAGTCGGAATTTCTGTAGCTCCGCCGGAGTTCTTGATGCTCTGTTTTCCCAATTCAACGGCCTCCATTAACAGTGATTGATTAAAATATTGAAGAAAAGCCTCTACATGTTCAGAATTGTAAAAACAGCCTCCTCACAAGCCTGCATTATTGAAAATTGCAATGAAAAAAACTCACTCTTAAGAAATTCAACATCAGTCATATGAAAATATTAATTATAGTGATTAAGACAAGTTAATTTTTTTTTTTTTTTGGAGGGTTGGCAATTGTCTCCCACTCACAAATTTCATTAATTAAATGGGATTTTACAAGGTTATTGTAAATTACAGATATAGAAAGTAGAACACCATTACAAGAATCGGAACTAGATAATTAACAAAAGTTCAGAGATAATCACTAGCAGTGCTTGCTCCACTCGTTTGCCTCCATCATTGCCCTTTGAAAGAGCGTGGTTCATAGATTTGGAGTTGAAGATGCGTCTATTGCGTTTCTTTCAAATTTCCCCAAGCTGGACGCTCATTTAGTATCCCAAGATTTTTCATGCATCTGTCCCTAATTTGGCCATCTGACTCCTGGTTGAATTCCAATTTAACAAGATTTTGTCAGCCCTCTAGGTATAAGGTAATTGGTAAAATCGATTCGACTTTATCCCAGACCTTTTTAGTGAATGGACATTCCAGAAACAAATGATGACCTGTCTCAGTCGCGAAGTTGCACAATTTGCAGATAGGGTTATTCGTCCAGTTCCGTTTGACCAAGTTGTCGCCGGTGACGAGCCTTTAGACAAAACCAAAGAAAAAACTTCACCTTGGTGGGGCAATTCATTTTCCAAATCTTTTGGTCCCACCGGTTCTTGATTCTTGGGTTGCGCATAACCTTGTAGTCAGATTTTGAGGTGAACTCTTTGTTGGCCATCTATTTTCACCTCCCAGGGGAAGGGACGAAGTTAACAAGGAATTCAATTCAGAGAATAAATTTTGAATTTATTAAGAATGGAGGGGTTTAATATTTGCAATATAATCATAATGCAAGTTTTTTTTTCGAGTTTTCCTAGATTTTTAGTTTGTACATGTTATACTCTCCTTGGTCTGATTTTGATATTCTTTGTTTGTTTCAAAGGTACCTATTTGATTTCTTTAATTCTTAATTTCTTCATTACATCCTATTTAGGATCAATTGGACATCTAGATATAATAATATGATGAGAATTATCACAATAAAAGAATAATGAGCTGATTCTTTGAAGTCACTTTCACCGACACACCCGAAATACTTCATACAAGATTTTTAGATCTAAAGAAGACGAAATATTACATACAATATATCCCTTAATACTATCTAACCATACACGATATTCATATCTTAATTGAAGAGTTACTAAACTAACTCAAGGACGTACAACTTTCCTTCATTCTTGAGAACAATTCTCTAAATCATCTAGAAAAGTTTGTGTCATCGAGTCTATCATTGATTCTTCTCGGTGAATCTCATCGAGAATTACAATAATAGCCACCACAAATGTGTAGTCCACATTCGGACAAACGGTGATGTCAAATGTGTCCTTTCCAAGAATTGCATTCTTGACTGTATACCGGCGGCTATCTGCACCACAAATAGACTCAAAAATTAGAACCATGTTGCATGGATATAAATATAAGTATCGTATAAGATACAATACGGATACAACAATATGATAATTTTTAAAAATTGGAATGTATCTATCATATAAAATATTTTATTATTTTACTAGTAATTAATTTATATTATAAGTTAATAGAAACATATAGCATTATAATATTTTATGTGCCAAGTATATTTTTTTCATATAATAATGATATCTAATTCTAATCAAACAAATATTTGGCTTATTATTTTTGAAATAAAATATTAAAATATGTTTTACAGAGTAACAAAGTATTCGACAAGTATCAAAAGTATCAGTATCTCAGATATGATTCGGCTAATTGATTTATGAAGTATTGGCACATATCATCTCTTTCTCCTAACTATTTCGTTACTCGTTTTTTTATGGAATTGTTTGATTATTTGCTGTTTTATTATTTCATTATAAGGAAAGACAATCACTTTCAAGGGAAATAATGTTTTCAGTATTGCCGAGGTAGAAAGTGCAGTCCCGGTCCAACGAGCTTCCTTTGATCTTAAAATCGCAAGATTGTTCAGGCGTATTTGCCGCCAAGAACATGTCAAACTCGATTTTGGATTGGAAGATGTGAGTTTTCTTAACGGTAAAAAGCAAGTTGTTCGGGTCCGAGCTGTCTTCTCTGAACACATTCCATCTACTATGCATGGATAAAATCTGTTTCGATAGTTGTATGACAATAAATAGGAAATCCAAATATTGAAAATTGGTTTACTTATTGACCCATCTAAAACAAGTACTAAATTACCCTTCTAGAACTCAGACTATCAAATTGACCCATCTGAAATTATAATTAAAAAAAACAATTAACAAATTTTGAGTTTAGTAAGGGCAGAAGTTGATACTGAACAGACAAATTCAATACTTCCAGTTTCTTCCCAAATCAAAATGAAAAAATTGATCTTACCTTCTCCTTCATAGAAATGATCAGAGTCCCAGCGGCGTCGCAGAGCACGCGCCGCTCCCGGAGGCTGAAGAGGCGGCCTTGCACCTTCATCAAAATGCCGCCGTTCACATCCGTAACGACAAAATCGCCACCGGAGAGACTGAAGGCCTTCTTGGTCACCGTCAGCATCACCACGTAGGGCGTGCAGAATTGCTGGCCCACCACCGCAACTAGCCCCATCATCATCACCGGCAGCGGTGGTGCGGAGAGTCCTTGTGCTATCATTTTGTCAAAAAGAAGCGATGAGAAAATTAGGTTATTTCTTTTTTGGCGGGAGAGAGGATTGAGAAAGAATGTCCTCATATTAATTAGGCGGATTTTGAGGAGTGAGAGAGAGTATTGATTAGGGAGAAATAATTGTTTGACTAGAAGGTGAGAATGTGCGGCGTATAGTTAGTATAGTAGTCAATCCAGAATAAGTAGAGAGCTTTCATCTGTCTTAGTGGTGTGATTTGTTCAATGGAATAGAGTTGTACTTTTCTTTGAGAGAGTTTGATACGGCTACTTAGGCTCGTGGCGCGTGGGACATTAGTTCTCACTGTTCAAAGAAGAGAAGCTTTGGACAATACTTTTCTCCATTAATATTAGAAAACAAATGACTGTTATCTAGAATTAATAACGGATTTTAATAGAGTCTAGATGACAGCGACGCTAGTTTAAATTTTGAAGTAATATTATTTAAATATGATTATATCATTGCATTTTCTATAGAATTGAAAATTATATATATATATTGTCTTTCTAGTTTTAGATTTTTTATGTATCTTTCATTATAGCCTTCACTTTCTAGAATGACCCTAATTTATTCTATTTTTGTCTATCAAAGTAGTAATTGAAATTTTTTATACTCTGTTTTTGTCTTTTAAATTAGTAATTGAGATTTTTTATACTTCAATATGTGATAGTTAGAGAATTTAATTAAATATATGATAATTAGCTTTGGACTTCCTGTCAATGTTATCAGTCGGACTTTATGTAGCTTCCTCGGAGTTTTGCTGATCTCTTTTCCCAATTCAGCGACCTCCATTAACAATGATGGATTAAAAATTTGCAGAAAAGCCTCTATATGTTGAGAATTGTAAAAAAAGACTCCTCTCGCAAGTCGCAACCCTGTTTATTGAAAATTGCAAAGAAAAAACTTTCATTATAATTTTTTTTAATACTAATGTTATATGAAAATATTAATTATATAAATTTGAATTTAACAAGAATGAAGGGGTTTTATATTTGCAATTTATTTAATCATAATGCAATTCTTTTTGCAAGTTTTCCTACAATTTTGGTTGTACATGTTGTAGTCTCCTTGACTGATTTTGATATTCTTTGTTTGTTTTAAAGGTACAAACAAAATTTTGATTTCCTTAATCCGAAATTTCTTCACATACTATCTATGGTCAATTTGACCATGTAGATATAATAATATAATGAGAATATTACAATAAAAGAATAATGAGCTCATTCTATTTAGTTGCTTTCATCCAACACACCACAAGCTATAGAACCTCCATTACAAATATTACATACTTGATATTCAAATCTTAAAGGAAACAAAACAATACATACATACAATATGTAACCCTTACAAATATCTAATTATACACCATATGCATATCTTAATCATCTAATTCTTCCCGGTGAATCTCATCGAGAATCACGATAATAGCCACCACAAATGCGTAGTCCACGTTCGGATAAACCGTGATGCCAAATGTGTCTTTTCCAAGAATTACATTCTTGACTGTATACTGACGGCTCATCTGCACCACAAACAAACTAAAAAATTAGAACCTATATTGCACGTATATGAATACGAGTATCGTATATGATATAGATATAACAATTAAAAAAACAGAATATATCAATTATGTTATTTTATTATTTTACTAATAATTAAATTATATTATAAGCTAATAGAAACATAAATCATTTACAATATTTTATTTAACAAGAATATATATTAAGGATATCTAATTCTAACCGAAGAAGTATTTGGCCTATTATTTTTGAAATAAAATATTAAAATATGTTTTACATAGTTTTCGACAAGTGTAATATGAGTATCATTATCTGATATGATTCGGCTTGATTTATGAAGTACTGGCATATATCATCTCTTTTTTCCTTTAAATATTTCATTACTTGTTTTAAGGAATTGTTTGGTTATTTGTTGATTTGATTATTTCATTATAATGAAAGACAATCGTTTACAAGGGCAATAATGTTGTCAGTATTGCCGAGGTAGAAAGTGCAGTCCCGGTCCAACCAGCTTGCTTTGATCTTAAAATCGCAAGATTGTTCGGCCGTATTTCCCGCCAAGAACACGTCGAGCTCGGTTTTGAATTGGAAGATGTGAGTTTTCTTCACGGTAAAAAGCAAGTCGTTCGGGTCCGAGCTGTCTCCTCTGAACACATTCCATCTACTATGCATGGATAAAATCTGTTTCGATAGTTGTATGACAGTAAATTTAGAAAACAAATCTTCTTGTTGAGTTGTATTAATATAAATAATTATTGGAAAACGGTTTACTAGTTTTCAATTTGAGAGACATCAATATTAGAATTTGATATTTGGATAAGTTTGATATATTGAGTTTTCTTCTGAAATCAAAAATCAAAAGTATTTTTAAAATTTGATATTTGGTCCTTCGAATGGATAATTCTGATATTTTGAGTTTTTTCTACTGAAATGAGAAATCAAAAAGTCAATGTTAGAATTTGATATTTGGTCCTATGAACAAATAAATTTATATTTTGAGTTTCATCTGAAATGAAAAATCAAAAAGTAGATGTTAGAATTTGATATTTGGTCCTTCGAACAGATAAATTTGATATTTTGAATTTTTGAGTTTTTTTTACTGAATAAAAAATCAAAAAGTCAATGTTATACAATTTGATATTTGATCTTTTGAACGAATAAATTTAATATTTTGAGTTTTCTTCTGAAATGATAAACAAAAAGTCAACGGTAGAATTCGATATTTGGTCCTTTGAACAGATAAATTTGATATTTTGAGTTTTCTTTTGAAAAAAAAGAGACAACGCTACACTTTGATATTTGGTCCTTTGAATGGATAAATTTGATATTTTTATTTTTCCTGAACGGAAAAAGAAAAAAAAAATGATCTTACCTTCTCCTTCATTGAAATGATCGGAGTTCCAGCAGCGTCGCAAAGCACACGACGATCACGGAGGCTGAAAAAGCGGCCTTGTACTTTCATCAAGACTTCGCCATTGACATCAGTAACGACAAAGTCACCGTCTGTTAGACTTAAAGCCTTCTTCGTTACCGTCAGCATCACGACGTAAGGTGCGCAGAATTGCTGCCCCACCACCGCCACAGGCGCCATCGGCATCGCCATCTGCGGCGGCGGCTGCTCCATTATTTCGGTAGAAAGAAGAGATGAGAAAAATACACTGTTTTTTAAGGATTGAGAAAGAATGATCTGATGTTAATTAGGCGTAACATTGAGGGGGATAGGATTGATTAGGGAGAAAGAATGAGTTTGATTAAAAGGAGAGTGTGAAGCTTGTTATTGGTAGGCAATACAGAAAAAGAAGAGAGAGACCTTGTCTCTCTTAGTGGTGTGATCTGTCCAATGGAATAGAGTTTGGCATTAGTGGTGTGATCTGTTCAATGGAATAGAGTTTGACATTTTTTTGGAAGAAGGTATCTTTGATTTTGACCTCTCAACAATGGCGCGGCTACTTAATCTTTCAACATAACTCTTTTTTAGTTTAATATTAGAAAAGAAATAAGTGTTACCTAGAATGACCCTAATTAGAATCCATTACATACATGATACTCAAATGTTAAAGAAGGCAAAATAATGCACACAATATATATATCCCTTAAAAATATCTAATATCATACACGATATCCAAATCTTAATCATCTGATTTTTCTCGGTGAATCTCATCAAGAATTACGATAATAGCCACAACAAATGCGTAGTCCACGTTCGGATAAACCGTGATGCCAAATGTGTCCCTTCCAAGAATTACATTCTTGACTGTAAATTGACGGCTCATCTGCACCACAAATAGACTCAAAAGTCAAAACATATGTTGAATAGTACGGATATGAGTATTGTATCATAACTTAAAAAAAATTATAAAATGTCTACCATATATAATATTTTAGTAATTTACTAATAATTAATTTATATATTATTTTATTATTTTCCAATAATTAATTTATGGACAAAAACTCAAAAAAGAAAAATAATATTCTATGTATCCAGTATATTTCTACATATATTAAAATATATAATTATTATCCGAGAAATATTTGGTACATATGTGCTTTATATTGAAATATTCAAACATGGAGTATTCGACAAGTATCGTATTGTATCATACGTGTATATACAATATGATATGAAATGATTCGGCTTTGATTTACGAAGGATCTGCTTGACATCAGAATGAATTCAACATTCTCTAATGATATACCTTATATAAACTAAACCGCAACGATTACATAATTTCTATTTTTACTTATCTGTGTCTCAAGTTTATTTATTGTTTCATTACTTCTTTATTTTATTATAAGGCGAGAGAATCACTTACAAGGGCAATAATGTTGTTCGTGTTTCCAAGGTAGAAAGTGCAGGACCGGTCGAACCAGTTTCCTTTGACCTTAAAATCACAAGATTTTTCGGCTGTATTTCCCGCCAAAAAAACGTCAAGCTCGGTTTTGAATTGGATGATGTGAGATTTCTTCACGGTGAAAAGCAAGTCTTTCGGGTCCGAGCTGTCTCCTCTAAACACGTTCCATCTGTGATGCGCCGTTAAAATCTGTTTGTATGACAATAATTTAGAATCAGTAATAGAAATAGAAATAAGAAATGTCACATATTATTTTTGTTGTTGAGGTTTATTAATGCAAATAATTGTTGGGAAATGGTTGTTGAGCTTCATTAGTACAAATATTTGTTTTTTTAGTAGTAACAAATATTTGCTGAAAAATGGTTTACTAATTGACCCATCTAAAACAAGTACCAAATTACTCTTCTAGAACTCAGACTATCAAATTGATCCATCTGAAACTATAATTACAAAAACAATTAACAAATTTTGAGTTCACGTGAACAGATAAATTCGATACTTCGAGTTCTCTTCCCAAATCAAAAAAATGAAAAACTCGATCCTACCTTCTCCTTCATAGAAATGATCGGAGCCCCAGCGGCGTCGCAGAGCACGCGGCGCTCCCGGAGGCTGAAGATGCGGCCTTGCACCTTCATCAAAACGCCGCCGTTCACATCCGTAACGACGAAATCGCCGTCGGAGAGGCTGAAGGCCTTCTTGGTCACCGTCAGCATGACCACGTAGGGCGCGCAGAATTGCTGCCCCACCACCGCCACCGGCCCCATCATCATTGCCTGTGGAGGCGGTGCCGAGGGACCTTGCGCCATCATTTTTGTCGAAGAGAGTTGGTTGGGGGGAGGGTTCTGAGGAGGAAGAAAGGATTGATTGGAAGGAGAGATTGTGGGGAGTTATTTAGTAGAGAAGAAGAAGAAGAAGAAGAGAGGGAGCTTCGTCTTTGTTTAGTGATGTGATCGAATTTTTTTTTTTTAACAAACAAAATAATAATTAAGAAAATAGTCAAATTTTTAAATTATTTACAAAAATAATCATTTCGCCCGGCCACCAAACGAAACAACTAATTTTTCTTTTTTTTTAATGAATTAAGCTAAAAAACGTTATTTTGCACTATTTCGCTCCATGGCTGAACGAAACAAATATTTTTCCATTTTTCTACTGAATTAGAGCAAGTCAATTTCGCGCCCATCATAAAGCGAAACAGTATTTTCAATCTAATTTAGTAGTAAAAAAAATGAAGAAAATATCTATTTCGCTCAGCCACGGGGCACAACAGTGTTTTTTAGCTTAATTCAATGAGAAAATGAGAAAATAGATGTTTCGCTCGGTGGAACGAAATGGTAATTTTCGTAAATAATTTGAAAATTTAGTCATTTTCATAATTAATTTTTTTTTTTCCAATTCAAAAAAAAAGTCGATGTGATCTGTTCAATGGTGGAGCGTTTGACTTGGGAAAAAGAAGCTTTCAACACAACTTAGAAAAAAAATTTGGATAAGAAGCTCAAATAATTGCATGACGGCAACATTTTTGACTAGGCAACAGCTTATGAATATTTCTTTCTGAAAAAGAACAGCGTATATTAGTCAAAAGGTTTTGATATTCACGTTTAATTTGTATATATTATTTTTTTGCTATATATGTTGTGAGACTTATATATTGTTTGAATATAGATGTTTATTTTATTACTACTATATACTATTTTAGAACATATTTACTGTTTTATAAACCTATATGCTAGAACCTATATACTATTTTGTTAACATCTATATTTTAATATAATACTACTTTGATACATGTTGTATATTATTTTATAAACTTATATATATGCTTTTGTATTATTCATAAAAAAATATTTACATATATATTATAAAATAGTATGTAATTCTAACGAATGCAATATATATTTCAAACAAAAACCTCTTGGTGCATCGGCACATCAGAAAAGGACCGACCACGCAAAAGGTCCCTTTTTAAAATATTTGCATTTTGATGTTTATTCTCAATGAGTCAATGTAATAGTCACATTTTCAGATCATCATATTTTGCAGACGAAGACTGAATTCAAAACACGCGATGGTCTCTATGAATGGATGGTGATGCAATTGGGCCTTTCAAATACTCCGAGTACCTCTATGAGACTAATGAATTTTGTGTTTAATTCATTTTTTGGCAAGTTCGTAGTTATCTATTTTGACGATATTCTCATATATAGCAAGTATCGTGATGAGCATGTACGACATTTTCGCCAACTCTTCAAGGTGCTAGAAGAGCAAAAACTTTATGTCAACCTGAAAAAGTGCGAATTCATGATCTCAAGCTTGGTTTTTTTGGGGTACGTGGTGTCAGATGATAGAATTAAGGTTGATCCAGTAAAGGTCGAGGCAATTGTGAGTTGGCCAGTCCCGACGTCTATCCATGACATACGAAGTTTCCATGACCTCGCCTCATTTTATCGACGTTTTATCCATAACTTCAGTACTCTGATCGCTCCAATTACTAAGTGTCTGAAGGGTGGTGTGTACAAGTGGACAAATGAAGTTCAAGAGAGTTTTGAGTTAGTCAAGGAGAAGATGACCCAAGCTCCTGTCCTCGCACTCTCATGCTTCGATAAGGTGCTCTTGAATGTGATGCATCTAACGTGGGTATAGGTGTTGTGCTAAACCAAGAAGGACGCCCCATTGCCTTCTTCAGCGACAAGGAGTTCTACGCCATCATCCGAGCATTAACACATTAGAGGCACTATCTTATCTCAAAGGATTTTGTTCTTCGCTCCGACCACGAAGCGCTGAAGAACATCAATGGTCAACACAAACTTAAACCCCGACATGCCAAGTGGGTTGAGTTCCTACAGGAGTACACTTTCAACATCAAGCACAAGGCTGCCGTTCTGAATCAAGTCGCGGATGCGCGGAGCCAACGTCATTCCTTGTTGTCTACCATGCAAGTGAATGTTATCGATTTTGATGAAGTGAAAGAGCAGTATAAAGACGATGTTTTTTGGTAAGGTGTATGATGCTTGTTTGACTGAGCCTTATAAGGAATTTCTTATTGAAGACAAATTTCTTTTTCTTGGAAACAAACTTTTTATCCCAGAAGGTTCTCTTCGGTATGCTATTATTCAAGAGGCTCATGACGGAGAACTTAGTGGGCATTTCGGGCGAGATAAAACTTACGCGTTAATCAATGGATGATTTTTGGCCAAAATGATAAGAGATGTGAATCATTATGTCTCAAGATATCGTATCTGTCACATTGCGAAAATCTCTTCACAAAATAGTGGTCTTTACACTCCGCTACCAGTACCTCAAGCTCTCTGGGATGACATTAGCCTCGACTTTGTATTAGGGTTGCCCCGGACGCAAAGAGCGAAAGACTCTATGATGGTTGTGGTCGATCGATTCTCAAAAATGGCATATTTTGTTCTATGTGCTAAAACAATGGATGCAACCCATATCGCTGATCTCTACTTTCGGGAGATTGTAAAACTCCATGGAATTCCGAAAACCATGATTTCTGATAGGGATCCGAAATTTGTCGGACATTTTTGGAGTACTCTTTGGCGAAAAATGGATACAAAGCTTCAGTTTAGTTCCGCAAATCATCCTCAAACTGATGATCAGACCGAGGTTGTAAACCAAAACTTAGGCAACCTTCTACGCAGTCTCGTCGGTAGTCATCTTCGACAGTGGGATCAAATCCTAGCTCAAGCAGAGTTTGCTTACAATAGTCTACGTGCAAGACTACTGGAAGAAGTCCTTTTGAAGTAGTGTATGGAATAAATCCCGCAACCCCGTTAGACCTTCTACCGCTTCCGACACTTCGTCAGTTCAGCGCGGATGCTGAAGACAAACCAAAATACATCAAAGAATTGCACGAGCAAGTGAGAAATCGAATTGTCAAACAGAATACAAGCTATAAAAAAGGGCCAATAGGCATCACAAGCAAGTGAGATTCAATGAGGGAGGTTTGGTGTCAATACATCTAATCAAAGATCGCTTTCCGCCGGGCCGACAGGAAAGCTCAAACCTCGCGCTGATGGTCCTTTCAAGATTGTCGAACGCATCAATGACAAAACTTACAAAATTGAGCTGCCTGGAGATTATGGGGTCTCAGCTGTTGGGTTTCAACCGTTCATAACGCAGTGGAAAAACAAAACAAAACAAAATCGAATTCGAAACCCAAAAGAAGGATCTGTGAATTACAATTAAATCAAAGAAAAGTTCATAACTTTGTACCTTCGGATTACGCTTAATCCGTTATGATCGAAAGCGAATTTGCTTGACGCTTTTCTTTGCCCGATTCCAAACCGATTTCCAAACTGATCCTTTGTATGTTTCGCCTAACCGGTCTCACAAACCGATCTCCAAACGAACCGATTCTCCAAGCAAACCGATTCTCTAAACAAACCGATTCTCCAAACAAATCACGGTTTCAACCCGAATCACAAAGACGCCACACTTCGCTTCATCCTCTACCGGTATCCACACGAACAACCCCTTTGAACGGATAAAGAACGATATATGCTAGTATTCGTTCTTCATTTTTCTCACAGAAATAACAAGAGAATAATATTCGGATTTTTCTCTCCTTTTGTCTCACAAAAGTTGGACGAAAATAATATGCCTTCATCAATCATTTTGGGGTGTCTAGTGTGCCTATATAGTCCATAAGTTTCATATTCTATGTGCATGGTAACTATGTAACCATATATGCAACACCTTATCATATGAGATGTAGGATTGGATGTGTCACTTGACTATGTAGCTCTTCATACAACTTATCACATAAGTTATGATTTTTATGTGTACGTCTCAATAGTTGTTCTTTGTGTGTGACCCTGTAGGTTTACTTAATGTTGGCAATAATCACAACGGATTATAAATCATGAGCGGCCTCTAGCAAGACATCATGATTACCCAAATTAAGCAAGTATGGATGATTCGATCAAACCTAATTTATGTTCATGCATTGTATCCCTTTGTTAAACGATATCTATATCATCCATAAGGCATGGTATGTGTCAACCTTACGTTGGTCGATAAATATTTTTTGACACCGAATTTGATTGAACATGAAATGACATTAATAACTCCTTATTAATTCACTCGAGCACGACCGTGCGTTTCTTCAATCAAATCATCAAGAGGCCTAAAGATATCTCGCTCAATTTATGAGAGGAACAAATCATATCTTAATTAAACTCTTTCCTCCACATAATTCGTTATATACCTAAATATAATCTTTATGACCACCCGGTTAAAGACGATGTTAGATTATATTAAAGTATAAAATTTCTCATGTAGAAAACTGAGATAATCTCAAGTCTAAGGATTACAGATACATTCTTTATTGAGAATAACTAATGACACGAACCATGTAGTATTCTCATAGTGAGTCAATCCAGTATATGGTCTCCAACATATACTTACGTTAATGACTTAATAACTCTTATTCATGAACAGTAAAACATGACCATCAGTCAACTAACATACTGATGTACATTTATAGCTTATCATAAATTATGTTGACGGTTTGGAATATCATTCATAATACTTTATATGTTTTCTATCAAAGTCACATACTTTGATGATATAAAGCTGAATATGATATTCAAGGTTCATTTTAGTAATAAGAATAAAATAACCAATACGCATTTATTATATAAAATATCTCTAAATAAACACAATATTTATTTAACACAATCCATACATCTAGGTCTCCAATACATTGACCTAGGACATTCTACTAACATCCTCCCACTTGCACTAGGCCGAATCTAACAAATATATAATACCCATCGACATAGCATAACCCTCATGCTTTGCTTGAGAAAGTGGTTTAGTCAACGGATCGGTAACATTATTATCATCATCAACTCTGCATATTTTAATATCTCCTCTCGCAATGATCTCTCTGATCAAATGGAAACTTCAAAGTATGTGTTTGGTTCTCTGATGCGATCTTGGTTCCTTTGCATGCGCGATTGCCCCATTGTTGTCACAATAAAGATCCACAGGATATACGATACTAGGAACCGCACCGAGTTCATATATACTACGTATCATGTAGTTCATATATACAACATGATAACAATTAAGAAGTTAGAACAAAATAATTTAATTAAAAAGTTTTAATAAGATACGTTATCATATCATACATAGTTTTTATCATTTTTTAACAATTAAGTTAATGGCAGGAAATTCAAAATTCAAAATTGAACGAACAAATTAACAATGCCAGTTTACTGATTGAGGTATAAAATGAGGGGAGATTGAATAGTATGCAATCCTTTTAAGTACTATTTTCAATTTTGGGCCGGTATAATTTTCAAAAACAATGTAAATGCAAAAATCACAAAAAGGGCCTTTCATTTTATTTTCCATCAAAATTACATAAAATAAAAAACATTCATTGTCTCTCGCAAAAAATAAAAAGCATTCGTCTTAAAATATATAAGCTTTATTTTCTCTTATACCATTTTGTTATTGCAGGAAAATGCTAAAAATATTGAGAACAAAATATATCTCTTTTTAATATATATATATATATATATATATATATATATATATATATATATATATATATATATATATATATATATATATATCTCCACATGAAAGGTTTATTAACACATTTTGAATTCAATATGTTACAAGAAATGTCACTCGGCAGCTTCTCTTTCTTTCATTCGACGAATCTCATTAAAAACAACCGAGAGAGCAACGATAAATGCATAATCCACATTCGGGTAGACAGTTAACACGTACGTGTCCTTTCCGACCAGTAAATTCTTAAATATGTATTGACGCTTCATCTGCACAATAAAAAAAAAAGTCTAGATATTGATGAAAAATGTTGGACCTCCTTGTAATTTTGGCATAATGTAAGATTTTTATTGTGTTTTTTTTTCTACTTTTAATCAAACATGATGAATTGTTAACGATCCACAACTTAGTTGGTAAGTGCAATATATCTGACGTAAGAACTCCTGTGTTCGAATATGCAACAAATGTTGCCCTCAAGCTCCACAACTTAGTTGGTTCTTTGTTTAATTAAATATGCAACAAATGTTGCAATTAACTTGTAGTCTAATTGGTAAAGTTCAATGCTTGTGAAGGTAGAAATTGTGAGTTCAAATTCTTATTGGCACACTTATACAATAATTGTTGCTCTAAAAAAAAATGTTGCCTTAAAAACAAGAAAAAATTAAATACAATGAATTATGATTCGCATCATTCGGACAATCTTGTTTCACAGCAATAAGTTTTGTCCAGTCGAAAGGTTTTTAACGTACCGACTACCGTACTAATATAACATGTTATTGAATTGACAGTTATTGGCATTATGGTTTCAAAAATCAAAATAGGATTTGAAGTCAGTCTCTAAGAGTTGGGATAGGGAATCGGCTAAATTAGGTCAATTTGTATAAAAATTTGAATTTACATAATCCTAGAAACCAGGTATTAATATCGGATCTGAACTCTTCAATTTTAATTCGTATCTACTAAAACTTATCAGAATCAGCCAATTTTGCAAACCATGAGTAGCACATAGTACAATAAAATGTTATGATCCAAATGAAGTTAAGAGCTTACGACGCCCATGATGGTGTCGGTATCTCCAAGGTGGAAGGTGCACGTCTTGTCTAAGAAGCTCGCTTTGATCTTAAAATCGCATGTTTTCTGAGCAGTGTTTCCTGCTAAAAAAACGTCGAGCTCGGTTTTGAATTGGAAGACAGATGATCTTCTCACGGAGAACAATAAGTTTCGATTATCGGAACTCTCGCCTCTGTAAACATTCCATCTACCTCGCGCACTTATTACCTGCATTATCAATTTATAATTTACCAATCAGTTTGTTCTAAATGTGACATGAAAAAAAAGGTGGGTTTGTTATTTTGTTTCAGTCACTAAGAAACAAAGTAACTTGAGCTAAACAAAGTAGTTTTTCCTCCAATGTGTTCGATCTCTGACCCGACAGATTTCCACATATTTGATTTATTTGGTCTAATTTAATTAAAAAGCCTGATGTTTTTCAGTACATTTACATTTGACAAAACCCAAAACAAATCAAAACGACAGATATTTCCAGAAGATATTTTTTAATTTGCCTTTGGGTTTAAATTTTTTTCTTTTGTTCTAACAAATCAATCTTTACTTATTATTTATCAATGAATTCACATGTTACCTATCATTTACCAGTCACAACTCACAACTCACAATGAAAGGGGCCCAAAAAATTGAAATACACGAGCAGGCAAACAAACCTTCATTTGAATAGACAAAACAATATTGCCAGCCGAATCAAGAAGCACACGCCGCATCGGAAAACTGAAAATGCGGCCTTGCACCCTCATCAAGATGCTTCCGTTCGTGTCCGTCACAATGAAATCACCGTCCGATAAACTCATCACTTTCTTTGTGACAGTCAATTCCATGATGCGTGGTAGACAGAATTGCTGCCCTACCACAGTAACCGGTCGAGACACGACTGTTGCGAGTGGACGTCCTGAGGTTCCTGTTCCGATTCCGACTAACTCTGTCATCGTAATTAGAAAGAGAGAGAGAGAGGACCTAATCAGAGGAGGAGACTTTGTTTATGGTCGTTTGCATGTCTATATATATTATATTTATCATTAATTTATGTTTGATTGATTTTTTCAAAAAAAAATATATTTGATTGGTTTGGAAGAACAGATGACAGATGTTTCAAGACTACTAATAAGATAGTTGGTTTAACTTTCTCCCTGCAACATGCAAAGAAGGAATTTGTTTAAGAAGACATGTTTTAATCCGTGACATATTAAACACTAGGTACAATTAAAAACTCTGACATGACATTAATATACTAGAATCTAAAACTACTGAAAGAAGATGTGAGGTTATTTATGATTAAAAAATACTTTAACATATGAGAGTGATGTTGCAGCAAGAAAACATAGAATTAAAGCAAATTATGATTCAAAATATAATTTACTCTAACAAATATAGTTACTTCCGAGCTCAGTTGGTTGAACATACCACGAATAAAATACACAAAAGCGATGGGAGATTAAACAAGCTTAATCATGCACGAGAACATATCATGCCCCATCTTATAAAACACAATCAAGATCTGTTACTGGATATAACAACTGGATATGTTACATATATATCTGTATCATGGCATAATAACATTGTCTAAAATTGAATGAAAAACAAAAAATGTGGGGCTAATTGAAATCCAACACAATTCTAGAGAGAGTTATTTCAGAACTAATAAACCGCGCATCACAATCACTGCCTAACTGTTAGAACTGGATCCCACATTCTAACATTATTTCACCAATATCTCTCCTTGTCCCAATCCTCTGTGACAGATAATGTCTATGCATCCGGTAAACAGATATACTATCAAGCCACCCCACCCCTCTTTTTTTTTATTATCCAATATTTTTTTAAATTATTGTACATTTTACTTGTACCAAATACTGATATTTATATAATACTCATCATATATATAAGATTATTCATGTGATATATTTAAATATTTTTCTTAAAAAATATACTTTTTTCATGTGTATATTTCTCTGACGTATCAACAAATATACTTTTTTTTTACGAATGTATCAACAAATATACTTGAAACATAAAATGTTAAATATAAAATCAACATTATAAGATGAAAATATCTAAATATCTAAAAAAAGATAAAAAATTTCAAATTGATTCATAACCTAGCTATTAAGTACTAAACACAATATGTCGCAAGTTGTGGATTCAATATTTATTGGCATAAAAAATGGAAGAAGTTCGCGACAAATGAGTCTTCTCTATTCAATCAAAAAGAATAAAATAAAAAATAAAGATAAATTATTTAGCTTACAATATTATACTTCTTACATTATATTTTTTTAATATTTCTTACATACAATATAAAAACTAAAAATTAATATTAATAACAATAATAAATAGTTACAAATCACTATCATTCATAAGTTCTTTCCAGATTCAATATTTATTGGCATAAAAAATGAAAGAAATTCGACAAATGAGTCTTTTCTATCCAATCAAAAAAAATAAAATAAAAAATAAAGATAAATTATTTAGCTTACAATATTATACTTTCTTAGGCTATATTCTTTAGTATTTCTTACATACAATAAATATAAATATAAATAGTTACGAATCACTGTCATAAGTTCTTTCCAAATTGCCGCACATATTCGCATATTGTACAAAGGTACATAGGATTTGAAGTTCATATAATTCCTTGTTAATTCTCTCTCCTTTTCCGAACATTTCGTCACACTCCTCTTCGAAATCACTTCCTACTCAATACTCTCCCATTCCCATCCTTCCTTCAAATCCACAACACAGTTTCCCAAATCCTTCCACATGATCGCCTCTAATGGTGTGAATTTCGAACTGAGCTAAAAATGCCGACGGTGAGGTACCAGATACGGAGCGAGTACGGGCTGGCGGATCCGGGGCTGTACGGCGCGGCGGAGAAGGAGGACCCCGAGGCGCTGCTGGAGGGCGTCGCCATGGCCGGCCTCGTCGGGCTGCTGCGCCAGCTCGGAGATCTGGCTGAGTAAGTTTGAGGTTTTTGTGCGTGTTGAGTTTTGATGGGTTGGTGGGGAATTTTGTTTTTGGTGCTAGGGTTTTGTTTTGACTGGTTTGATGTGGATTTTGGGGAGTGGTTTTGCGGAAATGGTGGAAGTTGAGGAATTGATTTGTTATGTTGACGGGGAATTTCGGTAAATGTATGTAAGTTAAGGTTAGATTATGTTTTAATTAGGGAAAAATTATCAACACTACAACTCACTGAAATCCATTAAAATAATGAAAAGAGTGTTTAGAAAGTACAAAAAGAAACCGGAAAAGAAGAGAAATACGTGCAAATTCAAAAAAAAGGCTACAAATGAAAAACAAAGGGACAGGATAATAATTGATGAGTATAGACTATAGACTGCCATTTTAAATTTATAGCTTCAAGCCAAGCTACAAGGTGATGAGGCTTTGAACGCTAAAAATGGCCAAAATGACATTTTTGTATTTAATGTACCATTATCTATGAACAATTCTAATCAGTATATTGACACACAAAATAATGTATTGATAAATTATATACTGAAATGGTAAGTACTTATGTGAATGGTGTAATATATTATGTAATAAATATTTTTCCCATTTTTATGTGGCATCATGCAACAATTAACAGGTCTCATTACTCTCTAGAGGTAGAATTTAGAATAATAATTGTACCTTTTTTGGATATAATTTAGACCCATATAGCTGGCATAACAAGTGTATTTTAGTGATTTTAGTAAGTGGGTTAGTTAAAAGGTCACATGGGTCTGTTAACTGTTGTTGTTCTATATATCAAATTTAGTATGATTGTTATTAACTAAATAAATACAACTTGAGTAGTAAATCACACTGATTATAACTTTAGTATGTTGTTGAAAAAGAAACATGGCAAGTACTATTTAGGCTCTCGAATTGTTTCGTCATGTTATTTACTATACTTTACTTCTTTACTATCCTGAACCTCACTTTTCTTATTGTTGGTCTTTTAAGAACACTGACATCTGTAGACATGTTATTTTTCTCTATTTGTTCCATTGTTACTGACTTATTATTCTTATTTTTATTATTAATTGATCTGTTTTTCTCCTACGATACTCTATTTTTACGGGTATAAATCATAATTCTAGGCTTTGCAAGGCTACACCTCAATACAAAAACCTAGAAAAATAAGTGATTTTAGTAAGTGGGTTTAGTTAAAGGTCTGGACAGCCAGCCACCTGTTAAGTGTTGTTCATCTATATATCAAATTCAGTATAATTGTTATTTAACAAATACAACTCGATTAAATCACACTATAGAAAAACATTGTAGTATAAAAATTAGGCTCTCAAATTGTTTAATCAAGTTATTCACTGTATTTTATCCTCTCTACCTTCCTGAACTTCAATATTCTTATTTCTCTACAGTTTCCATCGTCTCGAACTGACTCTCCTTTATATATTTATTTATTTATTTAATTATGTTTAGGTTTGCGTCAGAAATATTTCATGATCTGCACGAAGAAGTGATGGCGACAGCGTGCAGAGGGCACGGTCTGACGCTGCGTCTGCGCCAGCTGGAAGCTGAATTTCCGTCAGTTGAGAGCTCTCTCGTTTCTCAAATCAGCCTTCCGAACGTCCTTCAGAACGACGGTCAGTTATTTTAATTTGCAATTTAGGGTTTTGAAAATATTCTTTTTCACTGTTGAGAAATCTCTCATTCGGCCTATGTGTTGTGTACAACGACGGTTTGTTACGGTAGAATTTAAGGTTTTAGAAGTGTTCTTTAGGTTTTAGGGTGTTCTTTAGGTTTTAGGGTTTACGATTACGTGATATTAAGTGTTCGAGTGATTTTTGTGTTTGCCTTAGTTTCCGTCAGTCGAGAGCATTTTTATTATATGAGGGGCATTTTGGTTAATAAAAAATTTAATGGATGGAAAATTTAAGTTAACCGCATAAGGGGGGTAAAATAAAAATCAACCAACTTTATAGGGATTTTCGAAGAAATGAAAAAGTTAAGGGGTTTTTGATAATATCCGGAAAAGTTAGGGGTGTTTTTGAAGAATTTCCCAAAATATTTTTGGGTTTCTTTACCTTACCAAGAAGGCGATTATGAATTGGTCCTGTAGAATATGTGAGTGAAAAAAGGTTTGATATATATACACTTAGTTAGACTAGTGAGGGTTAGTTGAGGAAAAAGCGTGTTAATAAAGGCGTTTAACTGCTTTCTTACGAGTATAATAATTACGGTTGAATTTGTGAAACTTAAAGAATGATTCAAGTGAAATAAAGTTTTTTGTTTTTTGTTTTGTAGGTGTTGAATTTCATGCGAATATTCAAACGGATCGGAATCTTATAACGAGTGGAGATATGCCGCGATTTGTGATGGATTCATACGAAGAGTGCCGGGGCCCGCCTCGCTTGTTTACACTCGACAAGTAATTTTTACTTTTTTTATTTACCTGAATTAGATTCATATTGTATTACATTTTCAAGTATACAAATTGTTCAATTAAACCTCGTAGTTCTATACAATTAGACCTTAAGATAACCTAGCTTACACAATTACGCATCAATTATGTTTACATTTAAACCCAATTTAACACAATTTAGGCGCATTTTACTTCTAATTGTGCAACCAAAACACATAATATGCCTTATAGTTTGTGCAATTACACATCAATTAAGGTTCAATTTGACCCAATTTAACACAATTTCGCTCATTTTACAAGTAGTTCTGCCACTAAACACAAAGCAAGCCTTAAATTCAGTACTTCATATTTTGGTATTTTTATAATAATATTTTTCTTAATTTTTGCGTCAGATTTGATGTAGCTGGAGCTGGTGCATGCTTAAAGAGATACTCAGATCCGTCTTTCTTCAAAACAGAAATGTCTAAATCTTCTGATTCTATAGAAACTGAAGATTCTCCAAGAGAGAAAAAGCCTCGCAAAATCAAGGCAAATTAAAATAGATAAATTTACAAAAAATTGTACTTTCGATACTATTTAAATGGTAAAAATATTTGATTTGGTTTGATTTGATTTGATTTGATTTGTAGAAGAAAGCATTTCGCTTTAGGAAGGGCGAGACGCTCGAGTCATTACTCATCTCTAGCTCAAAGTAATTCATGAAATAATTATATATTATTAATAATAAGATTTCGCTAATTAAATTTCTCTCTTAACTAATCTTTAGGTCTCAGTCCTCAACAGAAAATCAAGCTCCAATTGTGAGGAGAGTAAAACTAAAGTCGCTCGAATCGCAAAATTCTGAAAATAATAATAATACTAGAAAAATCAACCATTCGATTCTTGTTGGACTAATTGAATCTCAACAGAAAATTCTTCTTTCAAATCCTGAAAAAGATTCGTGCTTTAAGAAAGAACAAAATGGAATAATAACCAAACCAGAAAGTTTAGTGAATGATCCTTCAGATTATGTAGAGTTAGAAAGAGAAACTAATGGTGAAATGCAAAAGATGAATAAAATATTCCCGATTCAGGAGCAGAATGATTTTTCATCAGAATCCGACAAAATTGAAACTCAAAAGGAAAAGGAAAATGAAATAGGGTCTTTAAATCAAACAAAAGACAAGATTTTAGGCGATTCTGATGAATTGGAGAATTTTGTAGATGCTCTCAACACGATAGAATCAGAAACCGAAACCGAATCTGAAAAGAAAATACACAAACCAGATCCCATAATTAATAATAATAATAATAATAATAATAATAATAATAATAATAATAATAATAATAATAATAATAATAATAATAATAATAATAATAATAAAGGGTTGGAAAGTTCTTCTCCACAAAAGGGTTTGGAAAATGAATTTGACGAAGCGAATGAAGAGTTCTTTGACAATGATGATCTTATGGACGTGAGTTCCACGTCCAGCTGGCGTTCTGACGGGGCCCGCCAGCTGGACGGTCCTTTTGTTTCGCGTCAGAATGATTTTGTTATTGTGCATAAAAGTGAACTAAGTGATTTAGAGGATTCTAAGGCAAGAAAATTGAATGATGAAAAATCGCAAGAAAATTTGGAAGGTGAGCTTGATGTTTTGTGTAATTTGTATTTAATCAATTGAAGTTTTATTATGTTAGTGCTAGTAATATTGCACAACACCAATATTTATGGGCATCTTTTTTATGATTTAGTGAACCATTATACAAAATATCAAATAACAAACTTACATAAACATGAATTAAACAAACAAACAGAAAACGTCCCAATGTTATTCTAAACCGTATGATTAATTTTTTCGTTAAAGCAGATTTACCTTCTGTGGCTGAAGATCATGCTGAGGAAATTAATTTTCCATTGAAGAATCAAGTTGAAGGGCCAATTTCAAATGATTCTGTTGAGGAATTAGAAATTCCTATTATAAATTCGGAAGAAATAAAAATCTCAGATGAAGCTTGGATCGAAAAAGAATCTTTAGTTTCAAATGGAGAGGAAACAAAATCGACAAATGAAAGTATAAATGGTGAAGATTCTAAACTAGAAGGTAATTAGTTAACTGCAAATCATTTGTTTTGTGATGATCAATCAAATCTTGTCTCCTTTTCTACTTTGTTTTATTTTATTTATTTATTTATTTTTTGTTTGAATTTGGTAGGGGCAATTGAAGGGCATTTGGTAAGGAAAGATTTGTTGGTTTCAAATGAAAAGAAGAATTTGAGAAATGAGAGTATAAATGAAACATTTAATATTGAAGATTCATCAGTGTCAAAATTAGAAGGTAATTAGTTATCTGTAAATCATTTGTTTTGTGATGATAAAATCTTGCTTCATTTTCTACTATTTTATTATTTATTTATTTGAATTTGGTATTTGCAATTGAAGAGCAATTGGTAATGGAAGATGTATTGGTTTCAAACGAGGAGCAGAATTTGAGAACTGAGAGTATAAATGAAACATTTAATGTTCAAGATTCTTCAGTTTCAAATAAAGAGGGAAAATTTATACTAGACGATATAATTTCTGAAGGATTAGAAGGTAACTAATTAGTTGTAACTGAAATAATGCACATTTCTTGCTTCCTTTTTCTACTTTATTTTACTTTGTTTTTTTGTTTTTTGTTTTTTGTGCAGAGACAAATGAGAATCATAATGAGGTTTCACAAGTTGAATTGAAGAATATATCTGATGAAATTCTTAATCTTGAAGAATATTTAATCTCAAATAGAGATTATGATAGTAATATTGAGAGGAATAAATCCTCCAATGAAAAAGACGGTAATTAAGTTTTAGTAATGTATTAAGAAAACAATATGAATTGTTTTTTTTTCCTTTTTTCTGTTTTTTTTACATTTTGGTCTTTTGATTTACTTGCAGAGTCTCTTCTTGAGACAGATCATTCTGAGAAAGTTCAAGATGATTTTACTGATGCATTGCAATCTGATCAAAAGTATAAACCTGATGAAATTTTGAATCATGAAGATTTGATTTCATTTAGAGAAGAAGAAAATATACCAACATGTGAAGAAACTATGAACTTACCAAAACATATTGCCGGTAAGTTTAAAATTTAAATCCAAAAAGAAAAAATATTTATATATAATATTTCATTTGGAAGGGGGACGTTTTGAGACCTCTCTAAATTTTCTCAAAAATGAAACAAAAAATTCATGAATTCTATTTGAAACTTGTTTCATTTCATTGTTATTTTTTATTATTACAGGGTTAGAATCTGAAGAAAATGCTGATTACTTGTCTGGGGAAAAAGACGAGAGAAATTTTGAAGAAACCCTAATTCAACCAAATGAAAATACATTATTATTCCAAGAACCAAAGGATTATTCACATGAGCCCTTTTCACCTAACTCTCAAACGGATGATTGTCCAGAACCAGTACGAGCTTTACTTGATCTTGGTGAAACCCTAAACCCAAAACAGGAAGAAGAAAACTCACTCAAAACCCAAGAAACCCTAAATCCTAAAGAGGAAGAAGAAAACTCACTCAAAACCCTAGATTCATTTGAAGAGGTCCAACAGCAACATGAGAAAGACTGGCAAGCGTATTTGTTTGAAGAAGAATCCAAAGTTGACTCGGTCAAACAGATACAAGAAAACGAACCTATCCATTATAATTTTGTCAATAATGTTAACCGTGTAGTTGAATCTGAATCTCATGAAAGATATTCTGAGAACCCATTTGAAACAAATACTCATTTAGAAGAAAATGCCCAAAATTTAATACTCTGGTCAGATAATGAAGAGGAATATGAAACACTGGTGGAAGAATTTAATGCAGGGGCAAAACAGGAATTTCCTAATTCTGATTTCCTTTGGGAACCCGCAAGCCCGCCTCGTGAGTCCACCACTGAACCACTTGTTACATCTCTCAGTCAAAACAGTGCACCAACTGTTTCCGTGGACCAGGTCCACCATGAACCAGAATCAGACCGGTTTTCTGATGCTTCAGACAAGAGTGAATGTGCGTCTGGTCTACAGGATCATTCTGTGGACCAGGTCCACGAACTATTGCCAAATGATTCAGAGACTAAGGCATGTGAAAACGAGTTGTTTGCCGAGTCTTTCGATGAAAAGGAAGAAGAGTGTGTTGATTCTGGTTTACCTTCTCCCACCGTGGACCAGGTCCACCATGAGCTATGGGAGATATCCGATCCTCCTGTGGACAAGGTTCATGAGCTGCCTGGTGTATCAGATCCTGCTGTGGACCAGGTCCATGAGCTATCCGGTCCATCAGATCCTCCTGTGGACCAGGTCCATGAGCTATCCGGTCCATCAGATCCTCCTGTGGACCAGGTCCATGAGCTATCTGGTCCATCAGAACCTGCTATGGACCAGGTCTATGAGCCATCTGGTCTATCAGATCCTTCTGTGGACCAGGTTGATGAGCAATTTGGTCCATCAGATCCTTCTGTGGACCAGGTCCATGAGCGATCGTTACTAGAAGATTTAGATTCAAAATCCAACGAACCATTAACTGAAAAGGATTGGATCGAGCCCGGTTTTTTTCCAACAGTCTCTGTGGGATTTAATCATGAGCAATCTGAATTATCAAATGAGAGAAATATTAATCAATCTGACGAACTTTCTACGGACAAAATCGTTCCGTCGCTCAATTTAGGGTTTGATAATAACCAGTCAAAAGAAGAAAATTCTGATGTAAAGCCCCATGATTTCTCACGTGACAGCTGTACCAATGAAAAACCTTCAATTAATGCTTCAATCAATGAAACGGATGAAAAACCTTCGATTAATGCTCTTTCAACCGCCTTTACGGATATTGCTGATACAAATCCAAACCCTAATAGTCCCTCAATTGACCCAAATCCAAACCCTAGCATTCCCTCAATCGTTGACCCAAACCCAAACCCTAATTCTATCAATCGCGACATATCCGACATTTTTTCCTCGATTTCACAAAGTTCAAACACATCCTCGCAAAACGAAGATAAGCCGCCGCCTTTGCCCCCGCTCGGCTGGAGACTCGGTGGGAAACTCCGTAAAGGAATCTCTCTGCCTCTTAACGGGTTCTTACCCGCTTTAAAACCCGACCCGTTTGGTGAATTGCCTTGTATAGATGAGCCAAAACAAGATGACATTGGAAACAACTCAAATCATCTGTTTAAATCCATTAATGCGCCCGATCCGTTTGTTGAATTGCCTTGTATAGTTGAGCCAAAACAAGACGATATTGGTACTAATTCGGATCCTTTTGTTAAACCCGTTACTATGCCCGACCCGTTTGTGGAATTGCCTTGTACAGTTGAGCCAAAACAGGATGATATTAGTAATGATTCGGATCTTTTTAAACCCGACCCGTTTGAAACTAGATCTGAGAGAGTAAGTAAGAGTGATTCGCAAAGAGAGAGCGAGGAGTTGAGTAATGATTGTACGGATGATTTGCAAAAGCAAGAGAGAGAGAGAGAGAAACCTTCTGTGGTGAGTTTGTTTGACCTACCGCCCATCTCAAACCCTAATCCACAAGCAGACCCGTTGTTAGGTCAAAACGTTCAGGATTTCGAGCATAAAGCTGGTCCCAATCCTGATCCAAGTACAAACCTACGACAAATCTCAAACCCTAATTCTCAACCGAACCCAATTTCAGGTCAAAACGTTCAAAATTTCGAGCATAACGATTCGAATCCTGATCCAAATACAATTCTACCGACCATCTCAAACCCTAATCCACCAGCGAACCCAAATTTAGGGCAAAACCTTCAAACTTTTGAGACTAACAGTGGTTCAAATCCTGATCCAACTACAAACCCTAACTTTTCATCTGATCCAAACCCACCGCTGATATCAAACCCTAATAATACAGCACCAAACCCTAACTTTTCATCTGATCCAAACCCACCGCCCATTTCAAACCCTAATAATCCAGCACCAAACCCTAACTTTTCATCTGATCGAAGCCCTAATCTGTTTCTGCCGGCGGGCTACTTGATCCCACTAGAAGAGAACCTGTGGGCCCGGTACGGAATCGGGCCGGCCATCGAGGACGAGAGGCTGGTACGGAGTAACAAAGCCTACTCCATAAGGAATATTCCGAGGAATCCGCTCATGGACGCCGTCGCCGCTCACGACAGAAGCACCGTCAGTAATTTGACTTTTTATTGATCTTTTTTTTTTTTTTGGAAATTACGAAAAACGCCCCTGGTTTACTGGAAATTGCAAAAATGCCTGAGTTTGTTGGAAATTGCAAAAAAGTCCCTACAGTTAAGAGGGAGGGAGGTAAGTGAGTAGAAAACTAACGGTAGGGTTTTATTGCAATTTCAGTAACAGTGAGGGCTTTTTTGCAATTTCCAATAAAGCAGACTTTTTGTAATTTTGGAATAATGTGGGGGCTCTTTGGGAATTTTTTTTTTCCTAAGAGTAAAGTAAACCAATTAATAATAGGTGGTGAAGTAAATATATTTCAGAGATATATACAAGGAACGTATGCCAAAATTGCCCCAAAAAAATGGAAGTTTTGAAGAATAATAAATTTCTTTATTTATTTTTCTTATAAATTTTTCTGATTGTTTATTTTGCAGATGAGGAAAGTATCTGAGCTTGTCAGGCCGACTGACGAGTCAAAACCTGACGAGAGAAATTCTTTGCTAGAGCAAATTAGAAACAAGGTTTGCATAAATAAAAAACCAAATATTTCATAAGAAATAAGTTTTTGTTATGTATTCAGTTAACCATTAGTCGTCCCAATTAGAATGAATTTTACCCTTATAAGTATGTATGTTTATACTAGTTCAAACTCTAATTTGTGCTTGCATCTTGGTGATTTGTATTATTCCTTCATTTTTACTTCAATTTGTGATTTTTATTTTTTTATTAATTATTATTTATTATTTTTCAGTCGTTTAGTCTAAGGCCAGTCAGCACGCCAAAAACGACAGCTGTCAAGGCTCTACAAACAAATTTAAAAGTAGCAGCTATTGTAGAAAAAGCAAATGCAATTCGTCAGGTTAATTTAATTTAATTTTCTTTCTTTTTTCATTCATAAAATGGTATATTTTATTATTTCTATTTCTATTTCTATTTTATTTATTTATTTTTTATCTTCTTTTTATTAGGCATGTGTGGGAAGTGATGAAGAAGATGAAGATAGTTGGAGCGATGCATAAACTGTGAGTTTGTAATTTTATCTGTAATGAATATATTTGAGAGTTAGATGAGTTTCATGTATAATTTACTTACCACTATTATCATTTCATTTCCACTATGTTTTCCTTGTATTTTGTTGTTAAGTTGTATCTATTTGTAACCACTTAATTGAGGGGAAAAATTAGAATGTTAGTAGTAAAGGCCTCAAAGAGGCCATGTTGTATGTAATTCTAAGCATGTTAGGATATATAGGTGTTGTAGTTAAGAAAAGCATTTTGCTTTCTGTTAGTCTATTTTGTGAGGGCTTTTCAAATTTATTTATTGTATTGTATTTGCTAGATCGATCGGAATGGTGTGTTTTTTGTTTGGTGATGGATGATTAATGTTTATTTTTTAACAAATGCACCAATATATTATTCTTATGTAGTGTATAGATGATACATGATGTAATATACAAAAGAAAATTTACAGAAATCTCCTGCAATATACCTAATTTGCAACGCAGCTCCAAATGTAACATTATTACAGAGCTTTTTGTAATTTTTCAGCAAGGTTTTCTACAATTAATAAAATGTTCTATTTATTTACTTCTTCATTCATTCGCCCGTTTCTCTATACAAAACAATCTTATCAAGATAAGCAAGACAATATATTCACAAACAATATCAAAAGAACAAAAGAATATACTATAATCTGCACATGTAAAACAAAACATCAATCAATAACCCAAATTTGAAGTCTAGTCCAAAATCTCTTGAGAGAGTTTGTAGCCTGAAATGAGAGCTGACATAGCCATGGCTAAAAATGCGAAGAAAGCCATACTGATCGATGCAGCAGAAGAATCTGTAAACAGGTTATCAGATCCTTTTCTAAAGTAATCCGTTAGCGGTGTTGCTGCTGACATGCCTGATATTAACAAATATGCTACCACCTGCATTTATATTTATTTGATTTTTGCAAATATGTTTAATAAAGTTATTTGCGTAAACTCTTTCGTTTAAAATTGAGTTTTGGTTTGGTGATGATACAAACGATTTTCTGGGCCATGAAAATGTAATGTTTATTTGTGCTTTTGTGGGACCCTAAGTATGTTTTAAATGAAAAAGTGAGAGTTTGTGGGGGTAATGAATAAGATAAGTAATTAATTTCATGCAAGTGATTTGGGATAATATAAGGTAAATAATTAATTTCATAAGGATTGAATAATTAATTGAAATTATTAAGATAAGATTACTAATTTAATTCTCATAAAGCACCTGTTCGGTCACCTATTTCATTGCCATTTGGGTTTTGTTAGTGATTCTTATTTCTTCAATGTAAATTCATTTTCATTGAGGAATTATTGTATTAGGAAAAAAAAAATTTGCTTACCTGATCTCCCGCAAAGTCGACAATTATTGATGTTTTTCTTGGCAGAATACTTTCATTTTTACGCGATTGATATATCTTCATCGCCATTTGTACCGTGGTATACAAGACAGCAAGGATAGAAATTGCCAAGCAATACCTAAATATAAGAAATGATAGATTTCATATATCCCACCTTCATTTTTGACTTATTTATCTAAATAAACCGATTCAAAATTTTAAATCCTCGTATCAGATTAATAAGAGAAAATCTTCATACTTGTATTCTTCATATTGATCGAAATTCTTTCCGTCGCCATGCTTGTTTGAACTCATTATGATAAGAGATAGAAGAGAGAAAATCCACACAATAAATCTTAGCAAGAGTGACCCTTTGTCAAGTAATGTATCTCTCCGCAAAATTCCAGTCATTGAGTTAATGGTACTTCCAGCCGGATCGACATTGACCGCTGCAAAAGATTAGAAAATTATCATTTACGCCCTACAAAATATAAGAAATGTGGGGCATATTCTATTCTTCCCCCAATTACCATAATGGCATTACTTATTATAGTATATGAATGTGGGAGAAGAATTGAAGAAAGACTAATGCAATTTTTGAAGAAATTAGGAGATGATCAAGCTATAAATGATACTTTCCATGTTTATAGGGGGTAATTGAATTAACAAGCAATACCATTTGGCCCACCATTGATGCCTGGCGATTGTCGTTGCTCTGTTTCAGGTACATTTGGTGTCGCCATTGTTGTCTTCTTGGTTTCTTGAAAGGAATGTTTTCTCAAGAGGGAGAGAGGAGAAGAAGAGAAGAGAAGACAGTTGGCGTGAGTTGTTAATCAGTCGCGTTTGATTGGTTAAGAGGGACCAAAGAGAAATTTAATGGGAATTTTATTCACAAACACCCTAAACTTACATGAATATTTTGAAAATCCCCTTTTATTAGTAGATTCATTTCTCTATCTCTATTTCTTTTGTACATCACACGGGTTTTAACCTTTTTACAATTTATCTTTTTAATTTTACAAACGAAAATCATCCACACAAATTACTTGTCAGATTTTATTTAATTCAATGTAAAAGAATAAATAAAAAAAAGTACAATATTTCGCGACACAATATTTCACAATATTATTTTTAAAATATTTTATAATACGCACGATACATTATTTATATATATATATATATATATATATATATATATATATATATATATATATATATATATATATATATATATATATATATATATATATTCTGTTTCATTATGTAAAATATTAGTTTGTACTACATAATTTTATTTCAACATGCTTTTGAGGCAATAAACTTTATATACATAAGATAATAAAAATAATATATAGAAATAAAAATATATTTAAAAGCGCAAAAATAGTTTATCTTCGGGTTTTGGACATGCTTAACCCGTCGCGTTTTCAGATTTCCTTAAAATATAAAACTATAAAATGGCTTAATACATGGATGAAGCTTAATAGGGAATGAAAGGAACTTTGGCTCTCCCAAGATTTTGACGGAGTAATATATATTAGTAGTGTTTTTTTTTTTTTTTTTTTAAAACATGCATTTTTATGTACTCGACCCTCCCAAAAGTTTTGTACAATATAAATCGGTAGATACCCCCCCCCCACATTAAATCAAGCCAAACTCCGTCTCTCGGTTAATATTTTTCATATTAGCTAAAACTTACTAGCTCGAGCGGTAAGACATCCCACCAACTTTTGGGGAAGATTCAAATTCAAATCACGACGAACGCATTTAGCTTAATATTTAGCAAGTCTAACAACCCAATGATTATCTAAAAAAAATAATAATATTAACATATTCAACAAGAAAGAACTGTTAATTAACCAACCCATTAACCCGCTAAATTCTGGCCCGTGGGCCTGCCCTACTCAACTCAAATACTTCCTCTCTCATTCTCCCTTCCTTTCTTCTTCTCAAGGCTGCCATGAGGCCACCACCTCCACCTCCACCGTTCCTCCTCCTCTTCCTCCGCCGCAAATACCCCCGCTTCCTCTCCTCCTCCTCCTCTCCCTCCATCCACGCCCTCCTCTCCGATCCCTCCGCCGCAACCTCTCTCCCTTCCCACCGTCTCAACGCCTTAATCTCTTCCCTCTCGCTCAAATCCCCTCAATATCCTGATCCGAGACCTTACGCTTTGCTTCTTCACTCGCTTGTAAAGTCGAGTTTTATCCCTCCTGCTCGGCTTCTTCTTGTGCGGCTACTGGATCCTTCTAACTCGCCTCCTTTCTCTTTTTTAGAGTTTGTGGGTGCTGTGGTGGATACGGCTGATTCGGAAAGTGGGTCTTTTTCTCCGGCAGTTGATGTGGTTGTTCATGTTTGTTGCGTTAATTTCAAGAATTCGAGGCTGAATCTGCATCTCGAGGCGTTTTGGGCGTTTATCTCACGTGGGTTTTGTCCGAGTGTTAGGACGTGTAATTATCTTATTTGGTACGTTGCAAAAGGCGGGGATTTTGTTGCCGCGCGAAAAGTGTTTGATGAAATGTCAAAGTGGGTTTCTCCTGATTCGTTTTCTTATACGCCTTTGATTGAGTTGAAGTGTAAAAACAGAGAGATTAAAGAGGCTGTTGAGATTTTTACGGAAATGGAAAAGAAAGGAGTTTTGCCTTGGGTTATTGCGTACAATGTGCTTTTGGATGGGCTTTGCAAAAATAGGATGATAGATGAAGCTCTTAAGTATAAGGAGAATATGGTTAAGAGAGGTGTAAAACCGAATATTATTACTTTCGGTATTTTGATTAATGGGTTGGTAAAATGCAATCGTTTTGAGGATGTTGATGGTGTTTTGAGAGAGATGAAAGAGATGAGTATTGAACCGAACGAGTTTATTTACAACGCTTTAATTGGATGGAATTGTAGGAAAGGGAATTGTAGAGAAGTGCTTAGATTAGTAGATGAAATGACTTCAAAGAAAATCATGCCAAATGTAGTTACATACAATTTGATTGTCAAGGCTTTATGCACAGATGGAGATATGATTCAAGCAGAGCGACTTTTTGAAGTAATGCTCTCAAAACGAATGGATATACATGTCGGTTTGTTTAGCACCATGATTTTTTGGCTTGTTACAAAGGAAAATAGACTCGATTCGGCTTTAAGGCTCTTTAGAGAGATGGTTGGAAGAAATTTGAGACCAAATGATTCTCTCATGACCACTTTTATTAAAGAGCTTTGTAAGAAAAACATGCATAAATTGGCTAAGGAGGTTTGGCTAGTTTTACTAGACAAAGATTTTGGTGTGAATGTTGTAACATCAAATGTTTTGCTTCATGGTTTTTGTGGCTTAGGAAATATGACAGAGGCGATTGGTTTATTAAGGGTTATGATTGATAGGAAATTAGGGTTAGATAGAGTTACGTATAATATTTTAATAGAAGGGTCTTGCAAAGAGGGGAAAATGGAGCAAGGGCTTATGCTTCGTGATGATATGATTAAAAGAGGGTTTAAGCCTGACATTTACACATATAACTCATTAATTCACGGATTTTGCAATTTGGGTCGGATGGAAGAGGCAGTAAAGGTCTTAAATGAAATTAAAAGTGAGGGTTTTTCTCTTGATATTGTTTTATTTGGCACTATAATAAATGGGTTTTGCAAAAAGAAGGAGATTGACCAAGCGATGGCTTATTTTCACGATTTAATCGATTTGGGGCTAAAACCGAACGACATTGTGTATAATTCTCTAATTGGTGGGTACTGTAGGGAAGTAAACATCTCAAAAGCGATTGAATTATTTGACGATATGAAATTCAAAGGAATTGTACCTAATAATGTGACTTATTGCACGCTCATGCACGGATTTTGCAAAGCGGGTCAAATTGAAGATGCAAAAAAGATCTTTAATACCATGAAAGAAACCGGTTTGAAGCTAGATGTAGTGAGTTACACTACTATTATTAGTGGGTATTGTGAGATGGGTCAAATGGAAGATGCACGCAAGCTGTTCGATGAAATGCTTTCAAATAACATTTTACCAAACAAACTAACATACACGGTTTTAATACAAGGGTATAACAAAACGGGCGAGAGAGAGAAAGCGAGCGGTACGTTCAATGAGATGGTAGAGAGAGGAATCGTACCGGATAGTTTTACGTATAATAGTTTCATTTTAGGGTTTTGTGAGAGTGGAAAGATTGGAGATGTAGCCAAAGTGTTTGATGAAATGACTGAAAGAGGTTTTGAGTTGGATGAGGTGGCTTGTACCGCTTTGGTACATGGGATTACTAAACCTTGGAGAAAAGAAGAGGCCTGTGGTGACCCTAAACCCTAGATTTAGGGTTTTGGGTTTAGGGTCGTGCTAGTGAGAACTAACCCTAGTTTTGGGCTGTGAGGGTAATGTGAAATGAAACCCTAATTTTGTACATAGGGTTTTGATAATTTGATACAGGCAAGTTGGGCAAAGAACCCATCTGGAGCAGTTCTTTTTTCAGAGACTAATACAGCGTTTGGTATTCTTTTAGGTTTGTAATTTCTCTATTTCTTTTATTATTTTGAAAGACAGCCAAATTTCAATTGAAATTGTCAATTCTTACATTTTGAATTTTGTGAATAGGTAAAAGGAGGAAGGTAGAACTGACGGTAACCGAGGTATTATTAGTTGGTTACAGATTTGTATAGATGAATCTACACATAACATTTCAAAAATTATTTGGTATTGTTTATTCTTTCCATTTGTAAATAAATGCCTTTCCATTTTCTATTATTTTATTTTATTTTTCCTCTTTTTTATACATTTTTTATACGAATAAATATTCAATGACAAAAGACTGTTAATTGGAAACTTGAATTATACTTCAGGCTGTCTATTATTTTTATTTCTTAGTTTCTGGTGGTGTTTGTCATAAGCATTTCTGTAAATGATGTGAACAGTTAATCAAGAACTTGTATGGCCCAACACTTGAATGTATAATTGATTTCGATTGATTGCCTTGGAGTTTAAGAATTAAAAAAAAATATTATCTATTGAACTACCATAATAAAAAAAAGAAAGGAAAAGAGAAAAAGAAGAAAAAAGAACACTATGCTTATAGAGAGACAACATATGTTACACGATTACATACCAGTAGATTGGAAAGAAAAAGCAACTTCATCCTTAAAGCATTACTTTATGGGCGTGTTATACTTAATTATATCTAATATTATAACACACCTATTTCATTATGACTTTTATTGGCCGTAAATATAATTAGCACCATTGTGGTAATGAAGGACAGGCAACCTAACTTTAATAATGCAGGTTATCTCCTCCAAAGAGAGGCAAACTTTCTAAAACTGGGTCGAGCTTATCTCGTTCGAAAGAGCTCGAGAATTAGGGATTTCTGACTCAGAACTAGAATCCTAGTTTTGTTTAGTTCAACTACTCATTTTTACGTTCGACAAGGCAAATCCATAATAAGGAGTCATGAAATTGTGAAACCGGCACGATAAGTTAGCCCATATATCTTGAAGTCTTCTCCATTTCTGATGAAAAAGATTGAGATTTGATTAAAATTGAGACATTTCAAATGGATTTTTATTTTTTATGGCAGCAATGAACGCATCCATTTTTTATGAAATGGAGAGAAGGCCATTATTAGTTGCATGAAAGAAATTGTAGGGTTTGCTTGTGCCTTTCATAGTGTTCCACATTTAGAATGATACAATTCATAACAATAATTAGAGTTTTCGTTGTATTGAAATGACACTTCTAGTTGATCCAAACTTCCTTTATCACTTGATAAATACCATGTACTACTCGTGGAAAAAATTCGTCGCAAATTCACAACTATTTCATAATTAATATAGTGAATCCATCATCTCTTTGCGCCATACACATGGCTATGTCGTGTTCACCTGATATTTGTGGATGGCTCACTGGCTTCTCACGACTCGATGAGTGGTCAGAAAACTCATTTTCTCTCGACATTTGCACCTCTAAGTCCACAAATGACTTGTTAGCCGTGATAATTAAGAGAAGCCCAAAAAATCAATCCCTAAGCTTTTCCTTCACAATCCATCCTGATTTAGAAATACCAATCTCACTTTGGGACTCTAATTCCTTCCAAATCAAACCGCATTCGACTTTAAATGAGGATATCTTGCATGATTTCTTCTTGAACATTGTCTTAGGCATATTGAAATATGGTCCGCATGGTAAATATCATTTCGATACAATTCCGGTGGAATCATGCGACAATTTCCCGGATATATTCAACCTCTCATTTCTCACACTTGCCTTTTTAGTTTGCGTATATGAAGCCCCAAAAAAAACCCGACATGACTTTATAAAGACAATCTGGTCTTATATATCGAATCCTAAAACGTGTGAAGCTAAGAAGCAAATAATGCTTGTGTTAGGCTTAAACTTAGAAGAACAATGGATGCGATCCGTGAATCTCGGAATCACAAATTGGATAGTTGAGTTGAAGGCTTCAAACAAGGACCTTTTGTTGCCTTTGCCTTCGTTTTCTTACGCCATTTCGGCGAATATGTTATGGAAAGTTCAACAATATCATCCTATGGTTGCTACGGTCACAGAAAGTACTGACAATTTGTCGAAGGATGAGAGATTGAACTTCTCACTCAACTTCCATCATTTTGAGAGTGTGATTCAGTTTAGGTACAAATTGAGTTTTGAGGAGGATTGGGTTGATGTGAAAGTGAATGTCGATAATATAAGGTTGGTTAAATTCATTCTTATTTTACACTTTTCGTTCTATTACATTTGGAGATTGAAAATTTCATTCTTATATTTACTTTTACTACTCATTTTAGGTGTGATTTGATTCGCTTGGTATCTGAAACCCTAATGGAGAGACGAGGCTACAGCTCCGAAGAGAAGCACTTTCCATCCCGCATTTCCTTGCAACTCACTCCATCACTCCAGTCTGAAATTCTCTCGGTTACCGTGAGCAAATCAACAGATAATCCGGTAAGTGAAATTGAAGTAGGAAAAACACTAGAGAGTTCCTTCGACCCTCCAAAATCCATTAGCGTAA
Source organism: Juncus inflexus (assembly GCA_024447665.1). Taxonomy (NCBI): domain Eukaryota; kingdom Viridiplantae; phylum Streptophyta; class Magnoliopsida; order Poales; family Juncaceae; genus Juncus; species Juncus inflexus. The sequence continues at coordinate 4,141,957 of JAJHPC010000020.1, forward strand.
CCATTTCGTCGACCGAAACCATCACAATGAGCCTAAAACCATGGAAATTTGAGCAATCAATTTATGGAGACAGCGCAATTTTCAACTGGTTCTTACACGATGCGAACGGAAAGGAGGTTTTTTCAAGTAAACCGCCTAAATTTGCATTTTGGAAGCCTATGTCATGGTTTCAAAACCGGTACCGGAGCCCATACCGGCCATTTACGAGGGATGGAGGAGTTATATTTGCTGGAGATGAATATGGTGGGAGTGTTTGTTGGAAAGTTAGTGAAGGAGCAATAGGGAAGACTATTCAATTTGAGATAAAAGGGAAGATTTGGTTGACATATTGGCCCAATAAGCGTAGAACTTTTCATAGTGAGACAAGGTGGCTAGAGTTTAAGGAGTTGGTTTATCTTTCAATTGAGAAATAAGTTTATGGTTACAAGCAAGGCCGGTCATGTATATTTAGTGACCTGACGATCATCAATAAGAGGCCTTAAAATTTTAAAATAATACTATTTTAAACTAAATGTAAGTTTTGAAAATCTGGGTTTTCTACAATAAATAATTCAATTTGTTAATCTTATGAAAACAAATTATGTTGAAACTTTTTGTACTCTGACATGTAAACATGATTGTGTTAATTGAAACTTAAAAGTTTAATTCGAATATTTCAATTTTATTGAAGGTTTCACTTTAAATTCCACTTTTTAGTTAAGGAATCAAAATTTTATAATTTGGGGGGAGAGTCATGTAATAAACACAAGCGAGACTAGTTTGGAGTTTGTGTCTGTTGAGTTTTTATAGTAATATTTTGTTGCATCTTTTATATTATATACAAGTATACAACATTTCAAATTGGAGGCCCTTCATATTTGGTGGCCCTTGACCTATGTCAAAGAACCACACTACCAAGGCCGGGCTTGGTTACAAGAGTCGATTACAATCATTCCTCCAATTCATATTCCCTATTCTTACAGGTTGATTCTGAATCGAGTTTTAGGAGAAAATGTATATGATCGTGATGTGTAATTGTTAAGACAATTTAGATGCTTTTATAAGAAGCATTTTTTCCAAAAAAAAAAACTCTATATGTTCTTAATATTTTGAAGAGCTTTCTACATTCTTGGAATTTTTGTTTTGTTACTTATGATGTGGGTTTGCATCTTTTCTGTCCTCAAGTTTGAGGCTGCATTTTTTTTTCCAAAAATGATATATGTTCTATATATATATTTTTTTTTAGAAAATTTTGAGGGGGCGTAAATCCCCTTCCAAATATATATTTATATATTATAAATTTTACAAATGAAGAAAAAGGGATTCTATGTTTTTCAGCTGATGAGTACTTTGCTTTATCCTTATTTTAATTATATAACATCAGCATCACAAAAAGAACATCTTAATTGGAAAGTAAACTTTAATGACAATGGTAATCTTAAAGTAAGAGTGAAAACACTAGAACCTACGGGTTTATATAAAAAAAGAGAATGAAAACACTAGAAAATAAAGTAGCAAAACTTCGATCAACAGACAAACACTACCGAGAGATGACGCTCTATTAATTTCAACTTAAAAAACACAATAATAATGGAACCTCACTTTTTTTACAATTGGATATTTCAAACAACAATAATAAAATCAGGAAAAAGAAAATGAAAACAAATTCCATCTTAAAAAACAAATTTAAGAAACGATATGTGCATATAACATCTCATTCCAAACGTCCGGTACACCAGGAAGGCACCAATGTATGCAATCAGAATAACCGCTACGGTTCTTCAATTGCTCCTCTGTAAGCGGGTCCCACTGCTTTCTGTATATTGAAGGGTGTCCATCTTTTCGGTACTCAGATAGTTGTGTGATGTTCAAAAAATTCACATTTATGCGTCTCTTCTTCAGATCTCTGATTGCATTTTCTACGACTTGCGTGAATCTCAGATCGGACCCTTCGCCGTGGTATCCAACTCTTGTGATCGGTATGGTTTCATTGTAGCAGTTTCCGTCCTTATCGGACCCCCATTCATCTCCTCTATACAATAATTTTCATATATTTTTAGTTTGATGAAATAGTGTTTGACTCTAACTATCATGGAATTAAGACAAAAATATGTGAAATACATACGATTGATGTGTAGGCGATATGCTCATAAAATAGAGCTGAGTCCTCGTGCGGTCAATGTGAAATTCAAGCCAATCGGACCATGTTTTAATCGCTAACTCATAAGCTCGTATACTCTTGATCTTTTTATACACTCCATCTTCCTCGTCAAATGATCCCCACCTGATGAAAAACTAAATTAGTTAAATTCAAATGATAATATTCATATAATTAATTTAGTAATTTGATCTTGAAATTATACATAACATGCAAATTCCAAATATTTGCTCAAAAATAAACAAGAAGGGACTTACAAGACCTTCATCTCGGGCCGTCTCCACCAAAGATAAGAGTTGAAGACGAGTATGTCAGCATCCATCCAGTATTTCGCATGATTTTTGATAGATTGTGATCTGACGGTCCGGTCTGGTACTCGGTGAAGCACTGGGTGGTCTGAGTTTGACTCGACTAAAAGTGGAGACCAGTAAAAATCAACCGATACATTGTAGTCCTATCATTGGTGAACATATGGTATCATGTATCAAATTTGTAAAAGAAGAAAAAGAGATTCAAATAATGAATAATGCAATATCACTTCTCTCATTGAAGTGTACCAATTGTGTCAATTATGTGCGCCATTTACAAATAGATAATACTCATTTTTACACATGACACTATTTCTAATGTTTTATATATAACTAGTTTCATTAAAATATGCGTCATATACCTTGATTTTGAAGGACATGAGGTTGCCATGAGTTTCCATATCTTTTTGAGAGCCATCTGTGGAGGTATCAAGGAGACAAACCATGGAGACCCACTGGTTTCTGTTTAGAGAATCCCCAACAAAGACCATTCTTTTTCCCCTTAGTTTCTCCAGCAGCCTTGTTGCACTGAACCTGTTCATGTTCAAAATTGTACATCAGAATACTATATTTTTAAGGCACTAAATAAATTGTTATACTTAATTAAATAATAAAAATGTCACTAAAATCCACAACATTATGATTGACTTGGCAAACCAAAAATGTAATGAACTGCTCAACTAATACTATCAAGGTCTATGTGGGCAAACCAAGATTTTCATATCTTTTATGTTGACAAACTACCTTTGTTGACCATATGTAACCTATTTATTTATTCTTTCTTTTTTGTGGACCACATGGTACATCACATAATAATATACCGCACCGCATGATATTTCACATGATGCATCAGGATGTCGAGCGTTTTTTTTTTATTTAGGTAAAATTTTGATTCACGCACGAAAAATTTGCTTGTCCCACACACTTCGTCCCCATATCTTACCTGTCTATGACAGGTGATAAACGAGAAAAATATCAAACGGAGAAGGTCGAAAAAAAATGTCATGCGTCTTCTATATCCATGACATATGGGGAATGAGAATTTTTTTTTCTTACCAATGTTCAATGTTAGATGAGAATTTTTTTTTTTGTGAATACAAGTGTTAATAGAGACAAATGAGTGACGGAAGGGGGTCCACACATTTAGATCCTCTTTGAAATACGCCATTCATACCTAGGAAGGTTGCAATCATGAGGTTGCCATCTCCAATTCTGATACATCAAATCCTTTCGGCCAAATTTCTCACACGCAGTCTGGTCTGACATGAACCGGCACCGCTTCTCCTCATAGAGTGGATACGCCACATCATTATAGACCCATTTACCTGAGAAAATGTCGCACTTTTCAATTCTTTCTTTAGTTACAACTGTTGCGGGGTTATATATTTTAGCGGCCCTCCAGTCTCCATTTCTCAGGCGAAGAGATACCGTAAGGAAGACTAGGAGACCAAATAAGAGTGCTACAAATGAGTTGAACTTGAACTGATTTCTTAGCTTCATTGGGGTTAGAGAAAAAGTCAGAGAGACTTAGGGATATGGTTTAGGTTACGTTGGTTTTGTAAGGTCATTCACCCATTCTAGTTTCTTTGAACACCAATCCTTCACTCTCTCTGTGAATAAATTATGGTTTGAAGAAGGTGAAGAATGTACTTATATAAAACGAGATAAAAGAGAAGATTGTTTAAGAATATTTGGTTTTGATGAAGCTTTTAGGTGTTTGCAAGCTTTGCGTCGGATGAAAGGGTTTGTTTTTCATTAGGTGAGGGTTGTTGACACTTTTCTTTGCGACTTGGTGTACCTAAACTTCGTATCAATGTATTACAAACATCTTGTCATACTGAATATTAGAGGCACCTAAAATAGGAATTTTTCGTATGTTCCCCTTGCAAAGATCGGAAATTCTGTGGTAAGGATCATTTTTCCTATTATAATTGGTCAAACGGAGTAAGAATCTTTTAAGGTAAGTACTAAATAGATAATCTAATAGATGTTGTTTATATTTTCTATTAAGATTCATGTGATCTTCAAATATTTTCGAAATTAAATTATTTTAGAAAAATAAAAAATTAAAAACTTGAACTTGTATAAAAAAGTCTCTTGAATGCAATTTAAAAATTATAATTTGTCATGATAAGAAATAAAACGGAGTGCAGAATGATCTCGTTGTCGAAGAAACTTTCAAAATAAATAATGTTTTAATATTCTGTTCTAGAAAATTAGTTGAAGATTTGAACTTGTCGGCCAGAATTATAATTTTAATGACTAATGGAGATCATTAGTACGATATGAATGTTTATGGCTCTCATAATACACAAATAAAAAATGAGTGATGATGAGCCAAATGCATAATAACGAGGAAATGACTGTTCCATAGATGATCACATGAATAATTGTGTGCGTGATTATAGTAGTTACCAATGAGTACGAATCTTCTGCTGCCATATGCATCGACCATCCGTGCGGCAAGCAATTCGTACCATCCACTCTTAGGCCCCACTTAATTTTGAAATGAGGGAAAAAGCTTCTAGGATAATTTTGATAAATTTTGTGTTTTGTAATGGCAAGTACGATATTTTAAGTTTTCTAATGGCGAATATGATATTTTAAGTTTTTACAATGGCAAATATGATATTTTAAATTTTACAATGATAAATTTGATATTGTAAGTTTTTTAATGACAAATATGAAATTTTCCCTTCATGAAAAAGTGGATGGAAGCTAAGTTGAAGAAGGAGAGAAGAAATACATTTTTCTTGTATGCGGTTTAGAAATAATTACATGGACCTAGGAGTATGATTATTAAGTCCAGTTCTATTAGCACACACATAAAGAAAATAAACCAAGAGCACTCAAAGACAATTGAAAGTAAAAAGAATTACAGCAAGGTGATGTAGATCGGATGGTAAATATTTTTTGACTGACGTGGAGTAATGAGATGATGTTACTGTAGAAAATCCCTTTCAAATTTATATATATTAACAAGAGAGAGATACTTTGCGCGACCTTTTTTGTAGTGTTTCTTTCGAAGTTAATGCTATTAGTATTATATGGCAAGAAAACCTTTTTGGATGGCATTATAAAAACTTTTTTTTTGAAATGGACAAAAAAAAAGATTAATTCAAGGAATAGTCTAGTTTTAAAATTATTTGGGAAAATGGACATTTCGCCTTATATATGGGCGAAAATCAGTTATTTTCGCTCAGATCAGGGGCGAAAAAATCATTATCTCATTTTTCCCTCACTCAGTCTGTTAGCGTTAAATCAGCTATTAATTAAGTTATAAAACAGACATTTTCGCACAGTTATGAGGCGAAATATGGAAATTTTAATTTTTTCCCATAATCTCAGGTTAGAAAGAATTCTTAACGAAATGATTAAAAAAATTAAAAATTTTAGTATTTCGCCTCATATCTGGGCGAAAATTCATTTGGCCCAATAATTGAGCGAACTGACTGAGTCCAAAAAAATTTAAAAATATCATTTTCGCCCCACAATGGGGCAAAAATAGCAGTTTTTCGAAAAAAAAATCTATAATTTTAAAGTTTCGCCCCACTGTGGGGCGAAAATGATATTTTTAAAATTTTTTGGGCTTTTTGGTTCGATTTTTTGGGCTCAGTCTGTTCGCTCAATTATTGGGCCAAAATAATTTTCACCCAGATATGGGGCGAAATACTAAAATTTTCAATTTTTTTAATCGTTTCGTTAAGAATTCTTTCTAACCTGAGATTATGGGAAAAACTTAAAATTTTCAAATTTCGCCCCATAACTGGGCGAAAATATCTGTTTTATAACTTAATTAATAGCTGATTTAACGCTAACAGGAGGAGTGAGGGAAAAATGAGATAATGGGTTTTTCGCCCCTGACCTGGGCGAAAATAACTGATTTTCGCCCAGATATGAGGCGAAATGTCTATTTTCCCAAATAATTTCAAAACTAGGCTATTCCGTGAATTAATCTTTTTTTTTTGTCCATTTCAAAAAAAAAGTCCATTATAAAGGTTGAATTTCATACATGAACAAATTTATTTCTCACAGATTCAATATAAAAACAAACAATACTTTTTAAGAATAGTCTTGTAGTTTAATTTTCTATATTACTCATAATTGTACGATGGACTCGATAGGCGAAAGAACCATTTAAACTGAAATTCAAAATAAAAGAGTAAGTGGGGTAAAGAAAAAGATATTACAAATGCAACTATGTTAGAGTTATTGATACACCTCAACATCATAATGTGGTAAATCTCTCAAAAAAAAAAATCATAATATGGTTAGTAACAAATAGCCAATTATACAATCAAGTCCATTTATACCGAGTTATTCAATTGAGTTTCAATTAATCCTCAATTGTACAAATCTCTCTAGTTTAATGCAACATACCTCAAGTTGACTCTCATTCAGGCATCATTGGTTAATCAAATAAACAGAACTGGAAAAACAACTAAGGAAATCAACTAACAACTAAGGAAATCAACTACTACAGTTACTGAATAAAATTTCAGTCCAGTTCCCATATCACTTGGAACCACATTTTTTACTTGCTTTCTAACAAGTTTGATATCATTTTCATCAATTTTTGAGTTGTGATGCATCTTTCCATTAATAGATAAAAGGAAGCTGAATAGACGACCATCACGAATCCTTATTATGTTATAACAAATCTATACTGGAATAAAAGAAAGAAGGTAATAAGCATTTCCCTAAGCTATAAATAAACATATGCAATAAATTAATTTGAAGTCAAATACCATTTCCCAAATTATCAAAATAATAACTTGTTTGAAGTTTAAGGACAAAAAATTAGAATGCTGGATAATAGACATTTGATCTAAATCTAACGGTTGAAGATTAAAGAGCTGATGTGAAGCATTTGTGTGTAAGTACTGTATCTAAGAACCTTTAGGATTATAAATATAAATAAAAATAGATATGAATTTGGATATATTTATACTTCTCTTTAGGGATATTGAGTTTCATGGCTCTTGACAAGTGTCACTCTTCATGATTTTCTATGTCCTAATTTATGAAGATAAATTTGAAACGAGTCAATTCTACATGACAATTTGAGCCATTATATTCTTTTTTTTTCTTTTGAGGCAACATGTCCAAGTAAGACAAGCATGACCCAATTCCTTATTTTTTGTGTCCTTTCCTTTAGTGATAACTATGAAACGAATCATTTTTTTTGTGATACTCTAATTTGTTATAGTATTTTCTTCTCTTGTAAGACATAGTAAGAAAATGGCCCTTGACCCAATTTATTGATTGTGTGGCTCTTATTTTGTGAAATAGTATGATGTGATTTAAACTTAATATGTTATTTTGATTGCCACATATTGTTAACCATATGAAATTCCATAAAAAAAAATATTTACCTTTCCCTATTTTCATGCTTATTCAATATTACCATCTTTACTAATAATATAACTAATTAACTATATATAAGCTATACTTTTATAAATAATATAACTATGTATAATAATATAACTAATTATTGATAGCTATATTAGTTATATAGTTATTAATTAGTTATTATCAAATTTGAAGAAGGATGAAATTTATTTATAAAAACTAAAATTGATTTTAAATATGATTTTATGTTTTCTCAAAAAAATATATAATTCCTGTAAAAATAAAACTGTCACTATATTATTTATTAATAAAAATTAAAAAAATCATATTTACGAAGCGGAGCAAGGGTTCTCCCTAGTTTATATAATGCATGATTGATCGATAGGATGTATGTTGATGATTCATGTTATATGTTTGATTTGGTATATTCGGAATCAGGTAATTCAAAAAATATTATTTGAGTTTTGTATTAAAAATCATCAATTTGATGTTAGATGGTTAAGTAATTTATTTTATATTAATTATAATTTATCTAGTTAAAATTTATTAAAAACACACATTTCATTCGATTTACGTTAATGAGCAAGTCTGAGTAAGTTCTAGTGCAACCTTTTCAAATTTCAAGTGTATATCCTCAAATCCAGTACCTCATTTTCATACAATCAAACAATAGATTAAATGTACTAACAATCCCTTTAATCAAACAGTATTTACAGTGGCTGATCTTAATATTCTTTCACAGCCCAAAAACTTGACGCAATATTTTACTTATATTGTTTCCTGACACTCCTAAAATAGGCAGGCTTTATTAGTGGGCCACCTTGTTAATTAGTTTGTACATTTGAGCCCGACAGATTAAAAGGATAGTATTAATAAATAAAATACACATGAAAAGCCCAAAGTATTTTGCAAAAAAATAAGAAAGATGTGATGATTTTTTGTCACTGTAGTGTGTATAATGTGAATGTTTGTGTGAACATAGTTCTAGCGGAATAAATAAATTCTGCAGAAGTTGAATATAAAGTTTTAACATGTCAATATATATTTAAGATGATTAATAAAACTTTTAATTGAATGCCAATATTTTTTTAGAAGATATGATAAATTAGAACATTAATTGTTGGCTATTGTAATTGAGGAAATAATTATAGTATTATTATCTTGTTTTCCATGAATATAAAAAACATAACAAAATAAACAAACAAACAAACAAATAAATAAACATGCTAAAATAATAATAATAACAATTATTTTTCATAATAAAAACATAAACCAATATCTGATTCGCTCAACACTATTCACCTCTATATAAAAAAACAAAAATAAATTAAAGTTTCCTCTCCAAAATCTCAAAAGATATATACATTTTCAGATGGCCCTCCATTTTCTAATTTTTTCACTCAATCCCTAAACCAATTTCATTTCACCAATTCAACCCTTATAACTATTTTAAGTCACTAATAAGAAAGACGGGGCAATTTTATTCTCATTATCTAATTTCCACTTCCACATTTAAATCCACAAAAAACCCACAAAAATCCACAGATTACCACAAAAAACCACAAAAATCGCACATTATTAAATAATAAGACCTAATTGCCCCTCAAATCTCTTACTAGATTTTAAAATACTTATACGATTAACCGGTAAAACTATATCAAGTTTATGGATTAAATTAAAAAATTAAAATAAGGGCTGACCTGAAAATGCGAAGTATATATAACTAGGAGGGATCTCTCTCAGTCTATTTTCTGAAATAAATAACTAAAATAAAATAAATTAATTAAATCCTACAACTACAAAGAATCGAACCAATTTTTGAACTCATTCCTCGAATTAGGCCTTTGATTCTATTGTAATTGTATTGCGACATCAATATCTGTAGTGGTTATTAAGTTAGGGTTTCTCTCATTTCCAGCCCCTTCCGCACCCAAATTGATTGTATCATTATTAGGGTTTCGCGCAAAATTAGGGTTCGGGTTTGATGCGCCGCTTGCAGATGGACCCTGCCCATTTCTACCTCTAGATCCCATTCCCGAATTAGGGTTTGCATAAGCAAAATTAGGGTTATTCTGTAAATTAGGGTTTGCAAATTTAGGGTTAAGTGACTGGTTGCTCGTCGATGCGCCTGCCTCGCCTTCATCTCCCTCATCTGTCAGGTCAATGACCTCTACCATCAAATTAGGGTTAGGGTTAGGGTTAGGGTTAGGGTTAGGGTTTGGATTAGGGTTAGGGTTAAGGTTTCCAGTTCTTGCCCTCACAAGCTCCACAGCAGGTCTAATCACCCGCATTAATTGTTCATTTAAACCTTGATTAATCGCTTCAGCCGCTTCAACAGTCAAATTAATTCCTTGCTCTCTTACGCGTTTGTTAAGCCTGTTAAATAGGCTGTTCGTATCGGGTAATTCTCGGCTGTTATAACACGATTCGCTGTCCAGATAATTCCGCGGCCGTTTGCGAGACGGGTCAGAAGGCAACCCGATTGGCGCTGTGATTTGCGGTCCGGTCCTTTGAGGAGGGTAGAATTGTGCCGCGACCCTTGAGAGATCATCGCTGATTGGATTGGTGGCTTGCGTACCTGAGAAGATTATTTAAATCGGGTTGTTATGGAATTAATTGGAAAGATAATTAGAGAGATTGAAACGAGTTTGTGTTGCGGATTATGAAAACGGAATTAGTTGGATTTAAATCGGTTTGGTTTGCACTACTACGGAATTAAAGATAATTGTTTGAATTAAATCGGTTTGCGTTACAGGATTCGAAAGGTAATTGTTTTGATCAAACAAGTTTGCATGACATAATTAAAAAATATAACTATTATGATTAAAACAAGTTTGCATGACATAATTAAAAATATAACTATTTTGAGTTTGCTTACCAGAAACAGGAGCGTAAATACTCGGATTAAAGCCGCCTTGCAATCCAGCTTGCACGCCAGTACCTGAAAAATTAAAATCTGAAAATTAAACTTTCGCACTACATAAATGAAAATAATAACTAATTTATCAAAAATCAATTTTGCTTACCAGAACTGGAGCCAAGCCCGCTTCGCGATGCGGATCCTGAACTGTAATACAGTGAATTATAACAGGACCTCAAAAGCTTATTATTTTCATTAATTGTGTTGTACGGTCCGTAATTAATTGGGTAATTGATCGCATTAAACCCGGTTTGCGGTCCGGAAACGAATGGATTTAGATTCAATCCAATTTGCGACCCAATCCCCGCAATATTATTATTCGGTTTACCACCCATTTTAACCCCGGTAATCACCACATCATCATCCTCCTCCTCAGTCTGATTAAACCCGCTTTGATCACGCGCATTTTGCGGCCCGGTCCCTGAAAGCTCATTAATCGCATTACCGCCAGCTGGCACTCCATCATTACTCGCGTTCCCATCCTGCATTCCATCCCCCAAAAGCTCTTTAATAAGGTCAATCCCGCTTTGCATCCGCTTTTGCGCTTGGGTCCTCGTAATTTTCGCATTCTGCTCCACCTCCTCCCCTTCTTCAACCAACTTTCCCAAAGCAGCATTTTTACCGTTATCATTTTTACCATTTTTAACAGGCGGGGAATTCAAAGCTTCCCCAAAATGCCCGCTCGGTGTTTTTCCTGAATTACCGGGCTTCGCTTTCGGGTCAGAACCCGACCCGTTAAGCATCTTCTCCTTCAAAATCTCATTCTCTATCGGGTTCAAACCCAACCCGATAAGACCCTTTCCTTTCGGGTCAGAACCCGACCCGATAAGCTCGCTGCTCTCCGCGATTCCTTTTCCTTTTAGGTTTTGAGAACCCGACCCGTTAACAGCATTATCATCTTCTTTCTCTTTCAGGTTTTGAGAACCCGACCCATTAACAGCATTATCATCTTCTTTCTCTTTCAGGTTTTGAGAACCCGACCCGTTAACAGCATTATCATCTTCTTTCTCTTTCAGGTTTTGAGAACCCGACCCGTTAAGAGTATTATCATCTTCTTTCTCTTTCTCTTTCAGGTTTTCTGAACCCGACCCGTTAAGAGTATTATCATCTTCTTTCTCTTTCAGGTTTTCTGAACCCGACCCGTTAAGAGTATTATCATCTTCTTTCTCTTTCAGGTTTTCTGAACCCGACCCGTTAACAGCATTATCATCTTCTTTCTCTTTCAGGTTTTCTGAACCCGACCCGTTAACAGCATTATCATCTTCTTTCTCTTTCAGGTTTTCTGAACCCGACCCGTTAAGAGTATTATCATCTTCTTTCTCTTTCAGGTTTTCTGAACCCGACCCGTTAAGAGTATTATCATCTTCTTTCTCTTTCAGGTTTTCTGAACCCGACCCGTTAAGAGTATTATCATCTTCTTTCTCTTTCAGGTTTTCTGAACCCGACCCGTTAACAGCATTATCATCTTCTTTCTCTTTCAGGTTTTCTGAACCCGACCCGTTAATAGTATTATCAACATCTTTGGTTTGCGGGCCCGATCCAGTATGGGCGTTGCTCAGAATGGAACCAATCAGACGGTTGTGGAGCACAATGTTGTCCTTGCCGATTGTTGTGACTGCCAGCCTGGCGAATTTGGTCTTGGTGAGCCGGGTGCGCAGGAAGAGTTCGAGGTATTGGAAGTATTGCTTGGTCTTTGGCGCACCGAGTGTACGGATGAAATGGGATTTGAATTGGGAGAGGTCGAGGCGGGACGGTTTCGGTTGGGGAGTTTCCATTTTGGGAAAGTTTTGGATGTTTGGGAGATCTGATTCGCTGATTGAAAAAGGAAAGAATTGTACGTTAGTATTAAAGAAGCGAGTTAAAAGAATGCGGTTTATTATAGAAGTGAGTTCAAAGAATGCGGTTGTAAATAAAAAGGTTTGAGTAATAATTAGAGAATATTGAAATACGAGTCTGATGTTGTAAGCAAAAAGTGACAAGTATATTTTTAAAAATTTATAAATACATGAATAATAAATATATAAATATGAATATAATTGAATATATACATAAATATATATGAATAAATATATAAATATTTATTTACATAAATAAATACAGGAATTAGGGTGTAAGCAAATTAAATATGGTGGATTGAAACAGATAAATTGAACAATAATTAATGAAAATAAAAAATTCAAAAATTAATTAATTAATGAAAATAAAAAATTCAAATTAAATAAGGTGGATTGAAACAGATAAATTGAAAAATAATTAATTTAAATAAAAAATTAATAAATAAATAAATAAAATCAAAAAATCAAAATCAAAGTCACATATTGCAATAGAGAAATGAAAGGTAAAATTCAAAAAGTAAATAAAAATAAACGTGAAATACCTGATCCAAATGCAGGTTCTTTGAAACCCTAGAAAGAGATTAAATCGCTGAGAAATGTCAAACTGTGCGCTTCAATTGCTGGATTAAAAAAAAAAAGATCAAATTAATGAACAATGCAATTTGATCATTAAATCAAACAAGAAACCAAATATTTTAGATTCCCAAACAACAGGATTGAGCAAAACGTAATTCAAGATAATCAGGCAAACGATTAAACCGAGACCTAAAAACTAGATTGAAAATTCCGAAAAAATTACCTGACTGAAAATGGCTGAGGAAATGTTCGTCAACTCGAATATCTCTCTTTGGCAAAACAGAAAGACCTCTCGAAAATTGGTTAATTTATTTACCTTCCTCTCTCTAAAAATAGGTTAATCTCTAAAAATAGGTCTATGAATTTGAGATTAAACGCAAAAATCGCAGTTGATCATCCCTAATTAGAGTTTCTTTGCTTCTTTGCCCTGGTTTTTGGTTGCCCACATTTATATTTTGATTACGCCCGGTCCACGCGTAAACCAGCAAAACATTCTTTTCTATGTTCTCTGGGACCCAGCTGTCATAGACTGGTTTACAGTTAACAAAAATAGTCTGTGTCTAATCAAGAAAATACCTTCATGTAAGTGTGTAAACCGATGGACTATGTAGTTTACATATGAACTCGGTTCATACAAAGTTTATTATTTTGATTAATGCGGGACCCATTCTTGTGGGAATTAGCTTACGTTGGGAAGTTTGAACCAGGTGCAGATAAGTGTTGGGTAGATTGGTTATCTTAGTGTGACGTGGCAGCTAGCAGCAGAACTTGCACGGACTACAACTGATCATCTGAGTATTTTTCAGAATGAACCTGGTGTACAAGAATATTTCCCTTTATATTTTGTTCTATATATGGAAATGAGATGAGTTGTAATGGACTGAGCGTATTTAAAGTTCGGAGTAGGGAATGTGGGTTCGATTCAGGTTCCTATGACTTCTGAAGTGGTTGGGTCAACGGCACGTGTTGTCTTTTCTTATATGACATGAAACAAATAAAGTATAAAACATAAGTAATAATAATATTATAAGTAAGTTCAGTATGATTGGTTTATATAATCCATATATATATAGTTAAATATAGTAAGCCCAAAATCGACCGCTTATACAAAGGAAGGCGGTTATATCTTGCATATATTTCCCTAAACACAATTTTTTTTTTTTATCAAATGACCCTTTTTATTCTACGGAAAATAAATGCCCAAGAATGAAACTGGAACTTCTGTTCTGGAGCCCAAAGAGATATTTTATCTTCTTGATACTAAAAAATATCTTAAATGAAGAATATAATAATTATAATTATAATACAAAAAATAGTATCATATTTAAATATAAAAGTTAATAATTTAAGTTCAAATAATATATTTTAAAATTAGTACCATCTGAAATAACAAAACTTTTTACTTGTTTTTGTTAGAGAAAATCACCTTCAATTACAAAGGAAGAGTTTGGGAGGGCGACATGGGCGTTGCTTCATATGATCGCTGCTCAGGTGCTTAATAAACTCAAAAATATGAAATATTATTTTGTATAAACAGTAAAGTGAAATGCGGAAAAAGTATATTGATGTGTTTTGACAATATTATTGTATTTTTCAGTTTCCGGATAAACCCTCAAAACGTCATAAATTAGATGCGAGAAATTTGATATATATTTCATTTAATATAGCAGAAAATTCATTAAAAATTAATAAAAGCTTAATACTAAAAAAGAATATAGTAATAACAAAAAATTATATAAACTAAATAACATAATTTCTCGTATCTACCCTTGCAAAGAATGCGCGGATCATTTCAATGAATTTTTAAAGTAAATTTTCTTATTTTTTCAATCCTTTTTAATAATTAACTAATATTAATTTTTAGTTGTAATTTTATGAGAATTTTCTAAATTTAGGGAAAATCCAGTAAAAGTGGATGTTTCATGTTCATAATGTAGTAAATAAAAGCTATTTAAATGTAAACACCAATATAGCTTGTGTTTCTAAACTTGTTAGGGGCGGAACCATAAATGATTTATAGGGGGAGCTGATTGTTATGAATAATTATTGTATGGATGTCCATATACATTTCATTCTTGAACTTCTAAATACATCACCTCTATGTATTCATGTATTGTTATGTTAAGAACAATCTAGAATAGTATGTATGTATATATCTTTTCTTGAACTTCGAATATCATTATGTTTGTATTTATTCTCTCTTATTTTTATGTAATATAAAGGGGATTGTTCTTTCTATAAATAGAGCCTTATAATATAAAGAAGAGAGACAACAATGAAATGAAAGAATACTCTCTCATTTCTCCTTTTCTTTATCTTTTTGTTTTAGTCATTTTATAACACGTTATCAGCACGAGACTATATTTCAAGTTCTGAAATAAGTAACTAAAATACGTTTCAAAGCATAAGACTATCAAAAGAAATTTTAAGTGCATATTTAAATTCCACTTCAAAGGTACAACTTATAATTACCGCATGGGCGTACCGCTTTTCAAAGATATTTTTCAGTCAATGGAACAAGCAATTATTACAAAAGAAGGTACTTTCAAAACTCCGTGTTTTTCCTATTTTCAGTCAATGTTTATGTTCCAATTTTTAAGTCTTCTTACAAATTTGATTTGTAATTAAGCATAAGCATGCATATTTTTTGGTATTTTATTTATTTAATTAGCCTAGATATAATGATGGGTTAAGCTTCTATTGATCTATTAGTTCGCCTCCGTAATGCAACTTAATTATTACGAAAGAGAAAAATTATTTAAATTAAAAAAATCTCTATACGTGCGCAAGTATGTATATAGTATATACTATATACATATCTCTGTGCAATCATCATTATTTGTTAAAGCTTTTATTTGATGAAATAAATAATAAATATATAATATTTTCATAAAGAAAAGAAGCCAGGCCGGATGTATGAAAGAGCAAGGTTTCGTTTCGCACACGCAGAAACAATCGTGCCTTTCATCTGTCTTCTCGGTCTCTTTCTTGACGGATCCGGTAAAAACATCTCTCTTCTTTCTAATTTTTAAAATTTTCAGGGGTATATATGAAATTGGGGTAATTTCATGTATATCCAAAAATCCAAAATATCAAATTTGTCCCTCTAAAACTTAAATTACCAAAGTTTATCCTCTAAAAGTTCATTTTATGTCGAATTTATCCCTCTTAACTAGTATTTAAAAGATTAAATTACAGTTAATTTATAAATGTATTGGTAAATTAACAATTCAGATAAGTTTGATATTTTATGAGTTTTAAATGGGTAAATCTGATGAGAGTTTAATTTTGAAAGGATGAATTCGATAAGAGTTGAATTTTGAGAGGATAAATAATAAATTTGATATTTGCCCTCTCGGTATCTTTCTTGACGGATCTGGTGGGATACAACATTTTCAACTCTTTAAGGGGTATATATGAAATTATCCAACCATTTACTTTTTTTTTTTAAATGATTTAGAATTTGAGAAGATTCAGAGAGAAGAGAAGCCGCCTCAAAAGAGAAATTGGAAGGGCAGTTTTGTTGCTCCTTTTGCTGGAAATAATATGTTGGTTTTGTACCAATGTGGGGTCAAATCAGGGAAAAACAGATCGTATTTCGTGCAAGACCGGTTCCTTTGCTGGTACGATTGTTTATAAATTCATATTAATTTTCAATTTTTCGTTTGGTACTTGCACTCATTTTATTTGATTTTGTATATTGTAATTTTGATCGTGCCTATTGTTTTAATTTTATTTGTCCAGGCTTGTGGACACTCCGATTTTTGTCCTTTCGAGGTTTTTAAGGTAATTAATTCAGTTATATATCAATGTGAAAATATTTAGGTGACTTAAGAGTTTTATTACTTATTTTAATTATTTATTCAGGAATCAGTTGTTGAGCCGCATTTAAAGCATGAGTTTGATATCATATGTGCGATTAAAGAGGCAGTGCAAGATCCTATTGTAGAGGTATCAAAACCCTCTTGTTCTGCCATGTGTAAATTTCGGAATTTTATTGGTGGATTTCTCTCATTGAGTGGATCGAATGCGGGACTTGAGCAGAAGGATGCAGAGCTGTGATACACATTAGTTTTATTGAATAGATAAATGCAAACGCGACCAATTTTGATAGATTTTTCATTCAATTTTGATGAGTTTTTGTTATTAGTATGTAGAGTCTGATTAGGTCGATATAAACATGGTTCAGTCAGAGTTTTGTTGTAGAATGAATCAATGAAGTGAAACTGTGCACAGCTATTTATCAAAAACCCTTAATTTAATTTCATGAGTAAATACAATATGTTTTTTTTTATTTCAAAGGGTATATTTGGCATTCGATAGTTATTTTCATTTATGTAAATGTAAAAATTCAAAAATATATAAATTACTTCTACACTTGGATGGGTAATTTTTAGCCCTCTCCAAATTTCCTAAAAAAAGTTATTCCTAGTTTTTGAACTATAAACATGATATTTTTGAGTTTTTACATGGATAATATATCAAATTCCCCTAAATTTGAGACTTTGAAATATAGAGCTCCCTTCTTTCCGGCGATCCAAGTAAACTCTCTCCCGTTGAGAGTTGAGACCCATCCCCAATGGCCGGCCGGCGGGGTCCTCACGTCCTCGACCTTGACCAATCCCGCGCCGCTCTTCTCGGCCGCGCCCCTCCTCCTCCTCCCAACGACCCTTACCTCCGTCACCACCACCTCCCTCCGCCTCATCATTCCACCGGATCGATATCCGCGTTAGAAGACCGCCTGGCCGCAATAGACCGTGAGATCCACTCGCTGCTCGTCGACAACCAGCGCCTGGCCGCGGTGCACGTGGCGCTCCGCCAGGAGCTACTAAAATCCCAACACGAGCTGCGCGTGTCGGCCGCCACGGCGTCGGGAGTAAGGGCGGATAAGGAGGCGGAGCTGAGGGAGGTGATGGAGCGGGCGATGCACGCTGAGGCGGCGGCCAGGCAGGTGGAGGGGGTTAAGATGGAGATTGTTAGGGTTTGTGAGGATGTGAAGAAGCTGACGGTAGTGAGAGATGAGATGGTCGAGAGGTTGGTAGGGATGAGAGGGGAATTGGGCAGGATGAAGGCTGAGAATGGGAGGATGGAGATGGTCGGAAAGGAGATCGACGCCATGCAAAGAGAGATTCAGAAAGGAAGGTAGGTCGAGTTAATTTGTACCAAATTTCGGTACACAATGACATCTATGTTTTGTTTCGTCAACACGCGAGTTGTAAGAAATTTAATCGATTGATGAGATATATTATGTTGTATTTAAGGGCGGCGATTGAGTTTGAGAAGAAGGCTCATGCGGAAAATTTAGAACAGAGTAAGCAGATGGAGAGCAACATGGTTTCAATGGCTCGTGAGATTGAAAAATTACGTAATGAACTTGGTAATGTTGAGAAGAAAACTGTAGCGGCCAATGCAACTAATCCTGGTATTTATTTTGATCATTTTAATTTTTTTTTTGGTGTTTCAATGAGGTAATATATATTGGTTTAACTGTTTTAGTTGTTGGGTTTTGAAGGATATGCTGGAGCGTATGGAAATTCTGCTGATGTTAATTATGGAGGCATTTCGCATGCTGATGCTTATCATCAGGTTATTTGTTTATTTTATTTTATTTTTACTTTTTTGCGTTTTAATGGCTTGTGTTTTTTTTTTCAAAAGGAGTAGATTACGAGTAAAACTGTGTTTTGTAGGTAAGTTTTCGTATATAAGTTAATTTTTCAAATGCCAGAAAGCAACGGATATTATACTTATTTCTCTGAATAATCTGGTTTGAATTTTCAGATCCCGTCTTAGATTCAAAAATGGGATTTGAAATTCTGCCTTATGTTTTATACAGTCTTTTTAATGTTTTTAACATGTTAATCATGAAGTCAATTTTAAATCCTTTTTCTTTTATCTGATGAGATGAGATTTGATAATCTGAACTGGGTTAGTGAGAGAAATAAGTTGAGAATCAAGTTCTTTTCAGTATTTGAAATTTAGAGGGTTAGATATAAGAACTTGTCTTTTCTTAATCAATATCATGTTGAACAGGAATAAAAATGGAACATTATTTATTCTAATTCTTAATTGTTTATTGTTTATTTCAGGCTCAGGTTCAAAATGCGGCAGCAACTATAACACAACCTCCTATATCATATAATACGCAGCAGATTCATCCTCAAAGATGAATATTTATAAATGATTTCTTCTTGTAATGCATGTAATTTATCAAGAATCAGAAGTATTTGCTCTCTATTGATTGTTTATATCTTTTATGATGGTTTCTTTTTATTTTTATTTGAAATTTAAGACACTATAAAGCTAACTAGACTTTCAAGATATATTAGAACAAAACAACAAAAAACATTTATCTAATTTTGTTTTAATTAATTAGTATATTCATGTATCTTATAATACAATTATTTTAAAGTATTAAAATATATAAATTTGGCTCCTCATTTGTAGAACTTTCCAAGATCGAACACCGATTTATAAAACTTTCTGAAATCAAATCAAAATTTTACAAAATCAAACATTAAGTTTTGTTTCAAATCATGTATTCAAATATAATCCAATGATTCCCCTCAAAGAATCAAATCAACATTCAAATAAAACATGAATTGCACCGATTTATAAAACTTTCTGAACTCAAATGAAACATTGAATTATATAATTTTGCAAAATCAAACATTGAGTTGTGTTTCAAATCATGTAAATTCAAATACAATCTCTCCCTACACCCGTGGCACGCTCAAACTCTCCATCCCAGACCAAGACCGACTCGTATCAAAATCAAATCAAATCCATTCCCAAATCAAAAGAAAACCTTCTCTTCTCCTCTCTCTCCATCTCTCGCCGCCGTCTCCTCCTCGCAACACAAACCTCTCTTCTTCCTCTCTCGCTCGGCGCCATGGGCCGAAAAGACGACGCAAAACCCTCCAAAACCTCCTCTTCATCCTCCGCCGCAGGCGGAAAACCCGCGCCAAAGCTCTCCGTCTCCGCCATGCTCGCCTCCATGGACACCACCGCTTCCAAGCCCACCAAGCAGACCAAACCCTCATCCTCCAAGCCCAAGTCCAAGCCCAAATCCTCGGCTCCTTCTGCTTACATGGGCGACATCGATCTGCCGCCTTCTTCCGACGAAGAGGAAGACGTCGCCCCTCATCCCTCATCCAAGGAGTCTCGCGCGGCGAAGCCCGATCTGTCGACCCTCGGAATTCCGTCGGACAAGGAGCTCAGGAAGAGGGAGAAGAAGCAGCAGGAGGCCGCGCGAGCGGCTGACGTGGCGAGGCAGGAGGCCTTGAGGGACGACAAGGACGCGTTCACTGTGGTTATTGGGTCTCGCGTGGCTTCGCAGGAGGATGATGAAGGTGGAGTGAATTCGTCCATGGATAATGTGAAGGATATAGTTGTGGAGAATTTTTCGGTTGCGGCTAGAGGTAAAGAGCTGTTTAAGAACGCGTCGGTACGGATCGCGCATGGGAAACGGTACGGATTGGTGGGCCCCAACGGTAAGGGCAAGTCCACACTGCTCAAATTGCTCGCCTGGCGTAAGGTACTGTTTGCATTTGATATTGGTCCATTTAAATTTTTACACAAGAGAATTAGATTAACATAAGACAATTTAATCTTATTTCCATTAAGAATTAGCTAGGTTCGGAATACAGTAATGATTATGAGGAAATTGTACATATTTTTTAGACTTATTTAGTTTAAACAAAAAAATCCGATAGAATAAATTCCGAAAATCCAAAAATTGAGATGATCGTATGGAATTGCAACCCCTTGTTATATACACAATTCGGATCTACTAATCCATGTATATAATAAGTATATTAAATAAATAAATAATATTTTTAGATAAACTATTTATTGAAAATAAAAAATAAGTAAGATAATCACTGAAATTTTTTGAAAAAAAAAAAAAGTAAGATAATCACTGAAAATTGATTTGCCATGATTTTTTTCTTTTTTTCCTAGGTCCCTGTCCCACGCAACATAGACGTTCTACTTGTCGAGCAAGAAATAGTCGGCGACGACCGATCCGCCTTACAAGCCGTAATTTCCGCCAACGAAGAGCTCATAAAACTCCGCGAAGAAGCCAAAACTCTTTCCGAAGCCGACAACGAAGAAAACGGAGACCAACTCTCGGAAATCTACGAAAAGCTCCAAATTCTCGGCTCGGACGCGGCCGAAGCCCAAGCTTCGAAGATTCTAGCGGGTTTAGGGTTTAGTAAGGAGATGCAAGCCCGGCCCACCAAGTCGTTTAGCGGCGGTTGGAGGATGCGAATTTCGTTGGCTCGCGCGCTTTTCATGCAACCAACTTTGTTGTTGCTTGACGAGCCGACGAATCATTTGGATTTACGTGCGGTTTTGTGGTTGGAAGAGTATCTCTGCCAATGGAAGAAAACCCTAATTGTTGTTTCTCACGATCGGGATTTCTTGAATACGGTTTGCACGGAGATTATCCACTTGCACGAGTTTAAATTACACGTTTACCGAGGCAATTTCGACGATTTTGAGACGGGCTACGAGCAAAAACGAAGAGAGATGAACAAAAAATACGAGACTTTCGAAAAGCAAATGAAGGCGGCTAAGAAAACGGGAAGCAAAGCCCAACAAGACAAAGTGAAAGACCACGCGAGATCCAAAGCGGCCAAAGAGGCCGCGAAAAGCAAAGGCAAAGGCAAAGCTTCGAAAGCCGACGAGGACGACCAAGCTCCGCCCGAAATTCCGCAAAAATGGAGGGACTATAGCGTCGAATTCCACTTCCCTGAACCGACCGAACTCACTCCCCCACTTTTGCAGTTGATCGATGTAGGGTTTAGTTACCCTAATCGGCCGGATTTTAAACTCTCGGATGTGGACGTGGGAATCGACATGGGGACACGTGTCGCGATCGTAGGCCCCAACGGGGCCGGAAAGTCAACTCTCTTAAATTTACTTGCCGGCGATTTGGTCCCCACCGAAGGAGAGATGAGGCGGAGTCAGAAATTGAGAATCGGAAGATATTCGCAACATTTCGTCGATCTTTTAACAATGGAAGAAACCCCCGTTTCGTATTTACTACGTTTGCATCCGGACCAAGAAGGGATGAGCAAAACCGAAGCCGTTCGAGCCAAATTGGGGAAATTCGGTCTCCCAAGCCACAACCACTTGACCCCGATTGTAAAATTATCGGGCGGGCAAAAAGCTCGAGTTGTTTTCACCTCAATTTCCATGTCAAAACCGCATATTTTACTATTGGATGAGCCGACAAATCATTTGGACATGCAAAGTATCGACGCGTTGGCGGAGGCGTTGGAGGAGTTCACGGGAGGGGTGGTTTTGGTGAGTCACGATTCGAGGTTGATTTCTAGGGTTTGTGAAGATGAGGAAAAAAGCGAGATTTGGGTGGTGGAAGATGGGACGGTGAGTAAGTTTCCGGGGAGTTTTGACGATTATAAGGATGAGTTGTTGAAGGAGATTAAAGCTGAGGTGGCGGAGTGAGGATGGTGGTTATGTTTTAATGATTATTGGATTGTTTTATAGTAATAAGATGTTTGAATGGGTTTCTTTTTTGTGTTGTTGTTGTTATGTTTATTAATTAATTATGGTGTGAGACGAGTTTTGGTAGGACTTTTGAAGTCCAGAGAGGGATGATTTATGTTTATTAATTAATTAAAGATTGAACAGTACGGCATGATAACTGAGGTTTTGTTCAGTTTTTTTCTTGTGTGATGGATCACTTTTAGTAATTTTGAGTCTTTTAACTTAATTGAGGTTTTTTGGCTCTGATGATCTGTGTACGATTGATATGTTCTTGTGTTAAGGTTTTCTTTTCTGCTCATTTAACTCTGTACCAATCGTATATGTTCTGGTACCAAATTTTTTTCTTTTCAATGATATTTGGTATCCAAAATGCTTAGTAAATGTATTTCTCTTTCGACACAACAACCTGATTTATTTCTTACAGTAGCCCCTTGATCTGCATATTTGTGATAGTTTTTGGAATTACTTTTCTCAACAAATTTGCAGAAAGCTCCTATAGTATGCTATAACTGCAAAAAAAAATCCTTTGTTATTAAAAATTGCAAGCCACTACATTATTGTCGAAATTCCGAAAAACTATCTACTGTTAGTTAAAAGTTAACACCGTTGGTGATTATAGTGAGAAACTAACAATGTTAGCTTTTAACCAACAGTAATGAATTGTTTTTGTAATTTTGGCAGTAATGCAACGTCTCTTGTTGCAGTTCTCAATTGTGTCAGATCTCTTTTGCAAATTTGGCATAATGTAGGGTTTTTGTTGCAAATTTCCATTTTTTTTGTTCGGATTTGATTTAAACTCTTATCATTGGTTAAAAAAATATTTGAACTCTATAATTGCATATAATTATTAGTATCATATTTGGAGTATCTAATTCTAACTAACTCATACTATATAATTCGATCAATATAATATACTTTATAATTTCATAAAATATACACAACTATCCCTTTACACTATTTACTGCACAAGTTTTTTTCTAAACTTCCTAATTTTCATGTAGTAATCTCTCTTTTTCTCTCTCTCTCTCTCTCGGATTAGCTCCTACTTTCGTTGACCATCTGTAAGAGACAAAAAATATGTTAATAGTAATTATTCAAAAAAAAAATATGTTAATAGTGAAAAAAAATTACATGTATATGATAACTTCTTTTGGAAAAATTATAAAATGTGCAATTTGAAAAATCTGAAATATATTTTATTTTTCTTATTTGTTCAGTTTGATTAATCGCTTCTAATGCTTTGTAATAAACAACAATTAACCTTATTTCTATCGTCCTAACATAATGGTCGTGTTAGATTTATCGCCCTTTTTTGGGGGGACTTTGATTCACACCGAAATCATCATTATCATTTTCACTTTGGCGCTTTCTACTTGAATCCTTAGATGATTTCGTCTGTAAAAAATAATCACAAGATAATAAAAATAAGTAAACATTCCAAAATGCTCAAAAAATGGCTCACCTCTTTGGTTACTCGTAATGACAATGCTTCATGAATAAAAAATAATAGAAAATAGAGAAGATAACAATATTTATAAAAAAAATGGCTCGCCTCTTTAGTTACTCGTAATGGCGATGCTTGATGAACTGTTATCTCATCAAACGGAACATTCTGATCCGGAATGTCCGCTGAACCGACTCCATCCATCGAGTCCATAGGTTGGACCGGCTCATTCAGATCGAAATTTAACAAACTTGTTTGATCCGTTTGATTCAACAAATTACCCATTGTTGAAGGCCTGGCTTGCGAGACTGGCTCAAGAATTGGGTTGTCCAGATCTTGACCCACTGATCCAGCCGAATCAACACCGAAAAGCTCTTCTATGAATTGATCAATCGTTTTGCCACCTTCAGGTGTGAATGGTGAGTTAACACTCACACATGACTCAGCAGGGCCAGAGCTATTCTCTCTAGAAAACTCTTGCATATTTTGCCCTGGTATTAAATGCATGAGGGCATGTTGAGGCTGGCAGTAAACCCATCGAGTTGCAGTAACACCGGCATGATGAAGACCTGTTTTGAAATATATATGTTACATTAAGAAAGGAAGGAGGGTTCGATGCAATTAGCTGTAACTTGCTATCATATTTGGAAGGAAAGATGCACGAGAACATTTCAAGACATTAGATCGACAATCAGCACGGTTCAAGACAATATTCAAGCAAGCATTCAGCTGTTGAGCTCGCTACGTTAGATTCAGCTCTTTTTCTTATACTAGTCTTGCAGTTATGTAATCTTTTTATTCATTTGGGCTCTTTATTTTCTGAAGTGTATTTAATTTTACTTGTTTAATTCATGTCAATGCTCTTGGCAAGATATGTAAATATTATAACAAACAAATTATCATTTTAATATAAACTATAAGATGTACAGGTTCAACCTGGCATCTAATATTCAAAAAAAAAAGGGAAGGAGGGGAATATATTCACATTTTAATGGAAATTCCTAGGTTTGTATAACATTTTCAAACAATTTTGAAGTTTAAAAGATTACGGGTCATTACCAAGAGATGCAGGCCGATCGCAGAAAAAATTGTAAGGACCTAGACTCATCTTATTATTCACCCCGTGCCTAAAATAGTCGTATGCCACCAGGTTCACACCCTCGGGCTCATCATGAAGGAATTTACCCGATAATGGTCCGATTGAAGTTTTTCGACTTGCCGTGTCATGTCGCTCGCCACGAAAAAGGTCATATTCCATTGGTCTAATTCGGGCTTTGGGCTCGTGACGATTTGAGGAATCCTCTGTTTCAGGAGCAGATTTAAACTTGAGATCCATCCTTTCAAACAATTTGATTGAACAAAAATGAAGGAATAAGTTATAAGAAATTGACTTTTCTCTTAGAAAATAATATGAAACAACTTATGTGAATTGTAGATTCTGTCTCTCGCTAATCCTTTGTATAGACGTATAACGCAGAGATGTATCAACGAGCCCAACTGTTATTTGCTTTTGTGAGTCATTATATGACAATTATAGTAAATAGACAAATCATGTGCATAACAAAATAACAAAATTCTACTTTTAAAAAAACAGAATCCCACTGCTCCACCCTGTTAGTGGTGCCAAATGTTATATACACAATAAACGTGAATAATTATAGGACATGATATTTTTTATTTCCTAATATGAGTCATTTTTCGGGGTGTGTGATATTTCGAGATTTTACAAGTCAAACGGTAGAACACAGCCTTAATAGAAAAGACTTAATTGTTTACATTTTGGTTATACGGCTATTTGCCAAAAACATCTTTTTTTCAGGGAGTTTCTTTGGGTACTATAGCGACTCTGCAGTGACGGTACATAAAAACTGAAAAAAATATATAAATTAAAAATAAACAGTATATAAAAAATTCATTCGGTAAAACAATATATATTTTAAAAAATAAAAATAATATATAAAAACATATAAACTGAAAACAAACAGTACATACAAATTCATTCGGTAAACAATATATTTAAAAAAAAATGAAAACAGTATATAGCGTATATAGAAACGCGAGAAAACAATATATAATTTCAATCCATCACTACAATACCCCGTCGTGATTTCTCATTTCTCTTTCTTTATTGCTAAAAAAAAAGTAAGATAATTTTATGTAAGTATGAAAAGATAATATGAGTAATAGATACTCTGATTCAGCTCGAGTTATCACCAATCAATGCAAACTAACTCAAACGCATGTATAAGTTGAGGAAAATTCGCCAGCATTGAAATCTATTTCTTTTGGGAATGAAAGTTAAATAAATGAATAAGAAACTGTATGTACTTGAACTAGCTAAGGCAAGTTATGAATTTACTGAAACTGTATGTACTTGAACTAGCTAAGGCAAGTTATGAATTTACTGTTATGCTAATTTTGCATCAAACCCTATCATAACTAAACTGCTAGGAAGCGCTCAGCGCCGCCGATTGCAGATTTAAAAACAATACAAAATTAGTTCCAAGCTTCTTTCCTAAATGTAATGAGATAGCATAAATTTTACAGAATAAGAGAACACTCAAGAGCTGGTTCTCGGTGCCAAATCAAATGAGTTATATGATGAATTCTAGAAAGATTCCCATAAACTTCTGCATTTTGGTTCCTAGAAATATATATATGCATTTTTATTTCTAGAAATTCTTAAGAATACAACGATATGAATTTCAATTCTCTAAGTGACACGTGTCAACTACAAAATTCTTCACATCATTTTTTATTTTCCTCTGACCATATCTTCTTAATTAATACTCATAAATTTAAATATTACAGCAAATGCCACAACGTATTCACTCTTTGAACAATTTAAAATGAGTAGATGATATTGTTGTAATTTATAGAAGAATTGAGGGCATTTATTTGCTCCATTTGTGTGGGCCCCACTACTATTAGGAAAAAAACTAGGATTATTGCCGCGCTTCGCTGCGAATAATTTAATTAATTATTTACATTTTTATAACATGACTATAATTGAATTGCATTTATGAAAAATCAAAATAAAATTTTGAAATGAATTCATAGTATATAAATAATATATAATAATTATGTTAATTAAGTTGGCTATGTTTAAAATCATTTTGATTTACATCATAATATATTATGTCGATTTATTATTCAATCAAAAATATTTTTATATCACATCTAATTTTATAAAGACGGATAACTCTATGCAAATAAATTTACATATGAGAAATAAAATAACATAAATGATAAATGCATAAAAAACAAAAAACAAAAAATTGATAACCAACTAAATAAATTGGATAATTGATGTACGATCTCAATTTATGTTTGCATTAGGATTTATAAGATTAAAATATCATCTTTTTTTTTATTCTCTTTGATTTTCTTATGCCGTTATCTCTTGACATATTATATTTAAAAAAAATATTAATCGAGGCATAGACGAAGGAGGCCGGAAAAAATAAAAAAGCAAGATAATTTATTTAAAAAATTTTGTTTGAAGCCCCCTAAGATTTAATTTTAGATGATTAATTTAAAAAAGATAGAAAATAATTATTTTTTTCTAACATGAATTTTTTAAAAAGAAAATATTATATTATATATATGAGAAAAATATTGCATATTATAGATAGAAAAATGTAACATGAATCATTTCTTCAAAAATTTGTTACTACTTTTTTTCTTATTTTTTATTTCTTTAGTAGTTAAAATGATATATATTATGTATAAATTGATTACATATGCTATTTTGAAGTCCGTAATAGATAATAATATAATATAACATTATCTAACTTATCATGTGATATTACGGTAATAATTTTAATGAAAAACTAAAATCTGAGAATTTTTTTTTAATCCGACGGCAGGGAAAAAATTGATGATAGAACTCTTGAGAATGCCCAAAAAAAATGAAAAATAAGGTAGAAGTTAATGAATGTATCATTTTTTTACATATTCTTTTATATAGTTTATATTCACATTTTTGGCAAGAAAAAAAAATTAAGTTGGAACCATAACAACATGGAATTCAAAATCAAGAATAAAATTTCAACAAATTTATATTTGATGATTTTAACATGACAAATAAAATATTTCATTAAGAATTATTATTTTTTAAAGAAGAAAAGAAAAAAAATTATATTTTGATGAGTGAACTCTTCATATTCTATTTGTATTAATATTTGAATATCACTTTGAATCATGATTCATTTAAACCATCTGATGATGATCTGATGGATAGAAACAAACTCAACGGTTCTTACTAAATCGGTGATGAAACACAAAACACCAGTTCAACCAATCAAATGATTATGTTTTAATAACCACACATATATTATCATAAAATATCAATAAATTTGAGAAAATTAAAGGTTGAAATTTAACAAAAATTTTGATCGAACGGCTAAGATAAAAATGATGATGTGGCTCAATGAGAGGGCTCAAAAGGGGGTGAAAAATAAGGGGTTGGGGTTAAACAAAAATTTTGATCGAACGGCTAAGATAAAAATGATGATGTGGCTCAATGAGAGAGCTCAAAAGGGAGTGAAAAATAAGGAGTTGGGGTTAATTATATTAAAGATTTCCTCACTTAAATTTAGCCAAAATTGTTTAAAAAATTCACCATTCTAACCATCGGGGCAGGAGACTTGTTATATTTCCAATTCTTTATCACCTCATCAAATTCCTCTATTCTAAATGGATTATTTAGAAAATTTAGGATTGTGGGATTGTGAGTATAGATTTTTAGTAAGTCGAAATCTGGTTCATTACTGGATTTTTGAGATTCTGTCCCCATGAGGCTTTTATAAAATTGAAACAAGATTTCGGATTTGTCTTTATGATCTGAATTTTCCTCATTAGAGACTGGATCAATTAAATTGAGAGAGACGAGTTGGAGTAGATGGGTAAATGGGTTTAGTAGGTAAGTGGACCAATTTTGTCTCAAAATTTAAAGGCCTAAATCAAGGAATTAATAGGAATACCAGGCCCTCTTTATTTTATGAACCCCGATTTAAGGCCTATTAATAATCAGTAGTCACCAGGTCCAGTTCTCTCTAATTACAACTTTCCGTTGCATAACACACTACATTTGAGTTGAACCGTTTTACAATAATCCCCAACAATTGTTGTTTGTATAAACCAGAATTTATCAAAAATCTTAAAAATAAATAAAATGATGAAATGAAATTCACTGAATGCTTGTTTATTGTAAAAGGGAATTCACTGAAATGGAATTCATTGAAATGAAAATTAGATATTTTATCTTTATTCTTTGGTAACAAAATTCAGAATTTTTTTTTGAAGTATCTGGTTTCAAATTTTTTGGAGATATGCATAGTTGTGATTTAATTTCTCTGGTTACCTGTTTTGTAATGAATATTTTGTAAAGTTTCTGACATTTGAGTATATATGCCGAGCCGTATAACTTGTATGATTTTAGTCGTTATTTTGTCAAAACATTTGCTTCACCAAAACTTCTTGCAAACTAGCACAAGAACAAACTAGCACAAGAAGTTTTGGTGAAGCAAATGTTTTGCTTGGTTAAGAGTTCTAAAAACTTAATTTCATTTGGTAGTTGTATTAAAAAAAATATACCAAAATGTTTGCAAATGCCCAAAACATTATTGTTTCATTAGATCCGGAGAAACAATCAAACCCAAACTCAAAAAACATATATATTGGATTGCTCATTTTTTTAATTAAACCATAACAAACATACATATTAAAAGATAAAATTTCTGCCTGTTTACTCAAAACAGGGCATAACTAAACAAACATTTTTTTTATTTTTAAACAATAATTATGGTGAAACCGAAACATCAAATACTTTCTTCCGTCGTAATGTATTAACTAAAATATCATTTTCTACCAATTTTTTTTCTATTTTTTCTGCCAACTTAAAAAAGAGAAAATTGGTTTGAGGAGAGCTTTACAATAAATAAACTTTTCATCATACCTAACATATGATGTGATCAGTCACTTTCCTTCTTTTCACACTTTTCCACTTTTCGTAGATTCAACGGCAGGTCACCACCCAATTAATTCCTGTGTGCAGTGCCTTTTTTTATTAAAAGAGTGAATTTTATTTGTACAGATTGAAAGTAAAATGAAAGTTCAGTTAATAAAATCATGAGATTATTGACAATTAGATGACACGTGATCATCAAATATTCACCTTGACTGAAATTTATCCTTCTTTTAGTATTAGTATTAGTATCGCATATTGTTATACAATATTATATACTTTTTATCATAATAATGAAACAGCACATGATATGTATAGTGCTCATGTACTGTTGATATGGTGTGTTGAATGCATTGATCCAGTAAAATTCCTTAATATTACTAATATTATCATATAATTTTATTTTATTCACATGCACATTTTCGAACTGCTCTTTTATCTTTATGTCTTATCTTAGAAAAACATATATAAACTTTATTATTATTTTTCAGATATATATATATATATATATATATATATATATATATATATATATATATATATATATATATATATACTGTTTCAATTTTTTGTATTGATGGCCTTAAATAAAATCTGTCATGATGTGCAATATAGGTCACAAAGTAATTATATCATGTAATGCCGGAACATATGTGAGACAGAAGGGACACTGCCATATCAATTATCAGTTTGAAGGGCCCCAAAAACTACCTTAAAGTTTATAACTTGCACAAAAAGAGCCCCACAAACAAATTAGTATTTATTTATTACTTTCAAAAAGAGGTCTCCAACAAATGCCCATGAGAGAGAGAACACAACAGTACAAATATATTAATAAATTGCACCTCGCTCTATTTATCAATTCATATCACAACAAATATATCAATAAACTGCTCCTATCTCACTAATTTATCAATTCATGTAGTTCCGAAATGTTAGGTCTCTTCTTTTATTTTAAACTCTTGTTGTTATGATGGTAATTGGTAATTTATTATATTTACTTTTTCTGTTGCTTCTTCTATTATTTTTGTTCATAAGTAAAGAGTAGTAAATACTAAATACTAATTATACTTTTAGTTCAAAAAGAAAAAAAAAATCATCCCCGCTCTAAATACGAGGCGAAACTTTATAAGAACTTAAAGGATCTATAATCTTTCAAGATTTTCAAAAGACTAATATAAATTAGTAAAATTTTAACTTTTTTTTTAATATATATATAGAGAAAGAGACTAACAAGTATACATAAGCAAAGTTTACGTTTTGCTTACGGATGCGTAAAGTGGTTATAAAAAATAAAAATTCAAATTTCAATTATACGGATGTAATATATATGTTTTGAATATGTTGTGAATTAATTTTCACAGGAATCAGAATAATATATCATTACCATCATGTATTATCAAAATATTATTCCGACATATTTTGATGATACATCAAAATATTATTCCGATATATTTTGATGATACATGATGACAATGATATATTATTCTGATTCCAGTAAAAATTAATTCACAATATATTCAAAATATATATATTACATCTGTACGGTTGAAATTTGAATTTTTGTTTTTTATAATCACTTTACGTATCCGTAAGGTTTTTGCTTATGTATGCTTGTTTGTCTCAATATATATATATAATTGTTCCTTCTCCTAAACTTTTGTACATTATTAATTGAGGTCATGATATGTCTGACAACACATTACACCTTTTCGACCCAAGATCAATTTGTATTCGTACAAAAACAATGTATATACCATGTGTAATGATATATGTATATGACGAAATAGTATATATATATTGTCAAAAATAATATATAAATATAATAAAATAAACTAGAAGCAAGATAATAGCCCATGTGTTTAGGGTTCAGATATCATGAAAAGTAATTAATATTTTTTACATGAGGTAAGTTTTATAATGGATCCAATTCCAACTAGTGAAAGTGCTCGGCGCCGCTTAGTTATTTCTCCCAACAACGACCATAAAGTTTGCTTACATTCTAAACATCACAAAACTAATGAGATGAGTTGGGATTATATGTAACTTTCTTATTAGTGGAATAGCTATTGCTTAGTTACAAGGCTCGTTTTCAAAATTAGTTTTAAAGATAAATATTCAAAATAATATAGAATGTTTTCAGTGTAGTAGATTATATGAGAAAAATGACACTAATACTAATAAAGTTTTCACTATAGTATGACCTTCTTTTTGAAGTGGCCAAAAAAAAAAAATAATTAAGAGAATAACTTAGCTTCGAAAATATTTGCAAAAGTAGCTGTTTCGCCCATTCACTGGGCGAAACTGAGGTAGTTTCGCCCAGTAACAGAGCGAAACACAATTTCTGACACTGTTCACATTATTTTGCCCAGCCACTGGGCGAAACAGGCGCTGTTCACACTGTTTCGTTCAGTTACTGGGCGAAACTGGCACTGTTTAGCAAACAGATATTGTTTAACACTGTTTCGCCCAGTGACTGAGCGAAACTGGTACTGTTCACACTGTTTCGCCCAGCCATTGGGCGAAACAGGCACTGTTCAACACTGTTTCGCCCAGTCAAATTTTTTTTTCCAGTTTCGCCCAATCATTGGCACTGTTAATTAAATGCAAATGGGACATATTATTAATTTATTACAGGAATAATAAAAAATAAATAGTGCTTGTTGATAAGATAATATTGGAAGATATATTTTTCAAGCTTCTCATGTGAAAGATATATTTTTCAAACTTCTTGTATATATTTATTAATTAAATAAAAGAAATACTAATGTGATTTGAGATTATAATCCTTCAATTAACAAATGCACTTAATTAGTTAGATTATGAGTTTTCAATGATTTATATGCCATTATTATTTATGTAAAATTCTAGAAAAAAATGATATGAGTATGCCTCTAATTGCTTTTTTGGTAATATAAATGAAATATTTAAAATTATTTTTACTGGGAAAAAAATTTCACTAGACGGAACAGTGCCAATGACTGGCTGAAACTGATAAAATTTTTTTTTGACTGGGCGAAACAGTGTGAACAGTGTCAGTTTCGCCCACACTGGGCGAAATTGTGTTAAACAGTGTCTATTTCGCCCAGTGGCTGGGCGAAACAGTATGAACAGTGTCTATTTCGCCCAGTGACTAGGCGAAACAGTGTGAACAATGCCTGTTTCGCCCAGTGACTAGGCGAAACTGTGTGAACAGTGCCAGAAACTGTGTTTCGACGTGTTACTGGGCGAAACTACTTCAGTTTTGCCCCATAACTGGGCGAAACGGCCACTTTTACAAATATTTTCAAAACTAGACTATTCTCTTAATTATTTTTTTTTTGCCACTTCAAAAAAAAAGTCCTATAGTAGAGTATATGAGAAAATGAGGTACTTGTGCTAATAATAACTCGTTAAAAAGGAAATGTTCTCGTAAAAATGAGATTCTTAAGATATCGAAACGTTCTCATAAAAATGAGATCTTTAGGGTTTGCGTAGTTGATCTGAATTCAACAAGGTGACAAATGTATGCTAATTTTTTTCTTGGATTAAAGTGAAGGATCTGCGTAGTTGATCTGAATTGTGAACGATGTTTTAATAAGAGTTTTTATTGAGTACTTTCAATCCAAATCAAATTGAAATCAGATAAGTTAATACTTTACACTATTTATGTTCTAAATCTAACAATATCAATAACAATTACGAGCTGACTAAAATCTAAAGATAAATAAGTTACAGAATAATTGTATGAATATTACATTAAATAATAGTAGTGATTGAAAAAATTATTTTTATTTCTCCTCTTTCCAAATAGTAAAGATTGTTTCCATAATATAATTTGATGCATGCCCCATTTTAAAATTTTAATAAATAAATTAAGTTGTACAACTTGCATATACTCGATACAAAGGTTTATCAAGTTACAGAAAATCTTATGCCTCTAGAGCCTAAAGTTCAAAATCTGTTGCACCCACTCCATCAAACCAGACCACCTTCTCTGTTTTTCTCTCTCCCTCTTTCTCTGCTTTCCTTTCAAAATACTTCTCTCCTTGTTTTATACTAAGTCCAACAAACTTGGCAAATTCGAAAAAATGAAGCATCCTCTTCCCCTCCAATTCAGAAAGAGCAGACTCTCCTCTTACCTTATAACCATATGCTTCATTACATTCGCATGTTTTTTGTACTTTGAGGATTTCACATGCTTTCTAAGCCGCTTATCAGCGCCGGCCGATAAAAAAGGTGAGATCTTCTTTTCCTTTCATTTATATTTTGTGAACTTTATCCAATCTTCGAACGCAAGATTGATTTCGTTTAGTTAAATTTCGCTAGTTTCTGTTTGGATCCAAATATTTCTGTAAGGTATTTTCCATTATGTTAAACTATAAAGTGTTAATCGTAAATAGCCTTCTATTACAAATGGAAGGTGTTTCCAAAACATCTACAAAATAGTAAAGGTGAAAATTTGGAAATACCATTCATAGATTGTTCATTAACATAATTAATACAACCAATGTGATTTGATTTGAAATTCATTCATCCAAACCAAATCATTGGAATCATTCATTCTTAAAACCAAATTACCGAAAATGACGATTATTAATGATTTTCATTAGAAAATGAGGATGAGGGTCTAAACAAGCTTCCATTCACAATTAGAGAGAGAAAGCAGAGTTGTAACATATTTGAGGGGGAGTGGGTCTACGACGAGGCGGCTCGCCCGTTCTACGGAGAGGACGAGTGCCCTTACATTCAACCTCAACTGACGTGTCAGGCGCATGGCCGTCCTGACACGGGATATCAGTATTGGAAATGGCAACCCAACGAATGCGATCTTCCGAGGTACTTACGGGTTTTTAATTGTTCAAAAATATGATTTTGAGTCTTCGAAGTGTCGGCATGATTTCAGAAAATGATTTACATTTTGGGGTTCCAAAAATCCCATTGTTTTTTCATATTTTAGAAAGAGACCTAGTAGAATATCAAAAGAACCTCTAGTTTTAACTTTTTCATTTTTTAGAAAAATTCCTGACTTTTGGAATTTCAGAAAAAAAAATCCCACTAGCAATTTTTTAATATTCCACTACTTATGTGATTTTCCACAAAAAAATTCTGTAGGATTTGAAAAATTACTTAAATTTTTTGCATAGATACATGAATCATAATGATGTAGCGTTTTACTGCATACCATTTAAAATAATGAAATGTTCCGAAGTTAACAAGCTACCTGAAAATATTCTTAAAGAAATACAAAGCTTGCATTTTCATATACAAACCTAGAAAATGTCAAAAATCAAAATATCAAGTACACCTAAACATTCATATGCACCCATGTAACGCGAGATATGGTAATGGAAATGGAAAACCCATGATTTAAGATATGATTCTATCTTTTTAAGCTATTTTCATGAATTTCTGTAATCTTTTCAAAGAACCTTTTATAACTGTATTCTTAAAAAAAAAATCTCATTCAACCTTTTATAACTGAAATAAATACACTATGCATGATTTATTTTGGTAGAATTTAATATTTATGACAAAATATATTTTCCTCCAAATTTTTCCACATGCACCCACTCCCATCGACAAGTGGCAGTGTTGACATGAATGATCAACAAACATTATTGTAAAGGTTAATGATGTGGAATATTATCGGAATATATTTTCCTCCAAATTTTGCTATTTTAAGCTTCTCAAATGGGAAATTTTTTCTAGCAAATACATATAAAAATATACTTTTATTTAAGTATAGTTCGAAAATTACTCTGCTTATACATGCGAAATTGACTAACTTCTGTTGACTCGGATTGGAGTTAATCATGGACTCATGAGCGATTTTCACAATATTTACTCTGGTTGCTAATATTTGGATTCGAGTTGGCTCAATTTTGTGTGATTCCTT
This sequence comes from Juncus inflexus, assembly GCA_024447665.1. NCBI lineage: Eukaryota > Viridiplantae > Streptophyta > Magnoliopsida > Poales > Juncaceae > Juncus > Juncus inflexus. The sequence continues at coordinate 4,177,885 of JAJHPC010000020.1, forward strand.
GCCAACTTCAACGGATTATATCCTAGATTATTCATTTAAGTCAAAAAATTTCCTAATTCAGTTGATTGAGCTCATTACGACTAATTCTTTGTTTATTCCAGTCGATTCCTGGTCCCAATTGATTTCTTAATATTTTTGGAATTTGGGATAGAAATCTAAAAACAGTACATATCCATTATATTCAAGAAGTATATATTTAAAAGAAAATAATATATAGAAAGCCAAAACATTACATATTTAATCAAAAATAATCTGTAAATATCCAAAACAGTATAAAGAAAAGATAGTATATACTTTGGTACAATTAATTAGGGGGTATATAATAGAAAATGCCACAGTGAACTGGTTGGAAGCGCTCATTAGGGTGAGACTCAATTGTTGTCCTAACATTTCTTAGTCACTTTCCCTTGTGAAAAGCTTTTTTGAGTTATAACAAGAAGATAACTAAATAACAAACATAAATTATTCGGTGTGGAGTGTGGACCAACCTACTTCATAGCTTTCCATGAGTCATTTACAAAAGTGTGTTCATAATAAATCATAAATCATGATTCATGTTATGTCATGACAACTTTTGTCCCCTATTTAGTGGTATTTAGTGGTGACATAAGTCAAGGACCAAGGTACATACTTCAACCAGATTAATGGATGGTTGGTAGGTGGGTCGGTGGCCATAAATTATGTATTTGTACATACAACATTGAACTGATTATTTTATATTACAGATTGTATGTATACATAAATAAAAAATTGGACATTTAATATATTGTAGTAATTAAATTTAACCTAGTTCACAGGCCAGTCACAACTCACAAATCTATAAATTAATTAATGTAGAAATTACTCTCATAATCCACAGTCTAACACATCTCTAAACCATAAATCTAATATCAAAACCTTAAACTCTAAAGAATTTTATATGTATAAGCTAAATAAATTAATTTATAAATTACTCTAATAATCCACAGCTTCAACGCAACACTAATGTGGGAGAAGCTGAGAGGCAAGCGCATGATGTACATTGGCGATTCACTGAACAGAGGGCAGTTTGTGTCGATGGTATGCCTCCTGCACCGTGTCTTACCAGCAAACGCTAAATCGTGGGAAACCTTCGATGGCGACTCTCTTACTGTTTTCACAGCCAAGGTACCTTTTATTTAGGGAATGTGGAAGGTCAAATATAAAAGAGTATATAAATTGGTAATTTTTGAAGTTTATAGCACAATAGAGTACATATATAAATTGTTGATTTTTGGATTCCATTGGCACCCTCTCTTTCCTTCCCAATGCAGCAAGCTAAAGCTCTAATGCCTAATTTACACTTTTGCCCTATGTATGCTGTTAGAAAAATAGAAATTTCTATACACTTTCTATTTTTTTTTTTGCTTAAAGGCCATCCCTAGAGTGAGCAAGATAAGGCCCCTTTTATTCATTATGACTCTTCTCCTAGAAGCTCTGAGCTCATTCTTATTTAGAGCTCATTAATAGGAGATGGCTAACATTATATATTTTGAGTTTCAAGAAATTGAACTATAGAATGAAAACATTGATGTTCTCTTTTATCAAGATCATTTTTCTCTTCTTTGTCTTTTTTTTTTTCCATATTCGACATCTCAGTGTGACATTTCATCTATTTTAGGATTACAACGCTTCGATTGAGTTTTACTGGGCTCCTTTTTTGGTCGAGTCAAACTCAGACAACGCTGTCGTGCATAGAATCACGGACCGAATTGTTCGGGCCGGGTCTATCAACAAGCATGCCAAGCACTGGAAAGGGGTTGATATTTTTGTGTTCAATACCTACCTCTGGTGGAAGACTGGCTACAAAATGAAAATTCTGTAATTAATATTCTCCCTTTGCAGATTCTTTTTTTGACTATTATATTTTTTGTAATTAAAAAAGTTTTCGAATTTTAGTATAATGTATCAGTCTAAATTTAGGAGAGGATCTTTTGACGGCGACATGAAAGATATAACAGAGATGGAGACGGATGATGCGTATAGAATGGGGTTGAGAAGAGTAGTGAGATGGCTGGAGAAGAATGTCGATCCTCACAAGGCTAGGGTTTTCTTTGCCACCATGTCGCCTTCTCATCAAGGGTTATAACCAAATCTCAGACTAATATTCTATTAAATATCACGTTAATATTTTAATTAACATATCGACCAACCTGGCTAATACAGTAATTAACATGTATTATTTTACGATTAATTAGCTTACACTTTGGACTCATTCTTTCATTGAAACTGTAATACAGGAGCAAAGAATGGGGAGGAGAGCCAGACGGAAACTGCTACAACGAAACGACCCCAATCAAGGACCGGACATATTGGGGATCCGACACAAGCAAGAGCATGATGCGAGTATTGGGTGAGGTTTTCACAGCTTCAAAAGTACCTGTCACAATTCTTAACATAACACAACTGTCAGAGTACCGAAAAGATGCGCACACCCAAATATATAAGAAGCAGTGGAACCCACTTACTCCAGAACAGCTGGCTAACCCTAAGAGTTATGCTGACTGTGTGCACTGGTGCCTGCCTGGACTTCAAGATACGTGGAACGAAGTTTTGTATGCTATGTTATTCTTCCCGTGAGGAACGGTGGATGAATCGGAAAAACACAGGTTGCTACTCTTTTTGCGGGTCCTTATGTTTTTGGAGGTGTTTATGTTTTATTTATTTTCATTTCTTTTATTATAAAACGGAAATTGTTAAAGAAGCTGAAGGGGGTTTCTCTAACTTTCTAATTTTTTGTATATGGTTAAATTGTGAAAAGAGAACGTATATTTGTGTAATAGAATGTAACGATCCGAGAGGGAATCAAGAGAATTTGAAGTATTCACCCATATTTAAGTTATGGGGTGCATAATGATTAATGATTCGTTCAATTTCATGAAATTGGTCATAACTGATGAACAATAAATTTCTTACTCAGACATATTTCTCCGTCAAATAAAATGGCATGATATTCAATACATAATACAAGTTGTGAAAAGGAACATGAATCAAGTCGGCAACTAAAATTGCCATCGCCAAATCTTTCTGACTTTGCGAAGTCCAAGGACATCCATTTCTATGATAAGATCAGAAGCAATTACTAACAGATATCTTTAAGATTGCTTGCGGAATGCGGAATTTTAGTGAATTTAATTGGTGTTTTATTCAAATTACTACGATTAGTTAGTTTGTGCTGAGTCAAAAGAGTAGCCTTCATGATAGAGTAAGTAGTCATATCTGGAATTTTTTTGAATAGTAGCACTATTTTGAAGAATAATTAATCAGATAGCATGATTTTCAAAATATTTGGGTAGTAGCACTTCCGCCAGACCTTCTGGCGGACCTGAAGTAGTTCCGCCAGAGGGTCTGGCGGAACTAGGGAATTTTTTTTTTGTGCTAATCTCGGCCATTTGGCACTCTTAAACAGCCTTAATTAATGAAAAATGCTAGTTCCGCCACTGGGTCTGGCGGAACTAAGTAAAATTTATTTTTGGCCCAAAAATGACGAAAATATAGGTTCCGCCAGACCCTCTGGCGGAACTAACTAGTTCCGCCAAGTTCCGCCAGCTAGTGGGTCTGGCGGAACTACACATTTTCCCAACTTACAATCCAAAAGTCCAAAAAAATGGTCTAGTTCTGCCAGTGGGTCTGGCGGAACTAGACCATTTTCCCAACTTACAATCTGACCCAAAAAAATTTCAAAAGTTAGGGTTTAGTAACGGTTTTTAATAAAAAACCGATACTAAATATTAGTATTGTATCGGTTTTTTCGGGAATTTTTTTTTTCATTTAGTAACGGTTTTTATAAAATAACCGTTACTAAATCTGAAACTTAGTAACGGTTCTTTGTTAAAAACCGTTACTAAATAAGCAGTTAGTAACGGTTCTTCCATAAAAACCGTTACTAAATTTCCAGTTAGTAACGGTTTTTATAAAAACCGTTACTAAATGAAAAAAATTTCCCGAAAAAACCGATACAATACTAATATTTAGTATCGGTTTTTTATTAAAAACCGTTACTAAACCCTAAATTTTGAAATTTTTTTGGGTAATCTAAGTTGGGAAAATGGTCTAGTTCCACCGAACTAGGCCATTTTTTTGGACTTTTTGGGTCAGATTGTAAGTTGGGAAAATAGCTAGTTCCGCCAGAGGGTCTGGCGGAACCTATATTTTCGTCATTTTTTGGTCAATTTCACCGTCTAGGCTGTTTAAAGGTGCCAAATGGCCGAGATTAGCAAAAAAAAAAAAATCCCTAGTTCCGCCAGACCCTCTGGCGGAACTACTTTAGTTCCGCCAGAAGGTCTGGCGGAAGTGCTACCTACCCAAATATTTTGAAAATCATGCTATCTGATTAATTATTCTTCAAAATAGTGCTACTATTCAAAAAAATTCTCATATCTGACCATATTCACAAATAAGGGTGGTGATAATTACAGGAAGAATATTGATATTTGCAGGCTTGTTTTCTTTTTGGACAAGTTTATTCCTATATTGAAATGGAAAGAAACTAATTAAATATTTGCAATTATATCTTGCCATATTAACTTCATGACGGCATCTTTCATCCTTCTTTACCTCAGAGAAAAAAAAAGAAAAATAAGAAAATTAATTATTTTGTCAAATTCGTTCACCCCAAAACCTTTAAATAACATCAATTATTTAAATTTCGTGTTTCTTATATTTTTTGTGAATCCAGCACCAAATTGATGCATTGAATCCGAATTGACTTATATATATATATATATATATATATATATTTAATTGGATAATGAGTACATATTTTATCTTTTTGTGATGCTTATATTTTATTTTATATATATGTCAGAATCTAGTTAATATAATATATAACTAATGCAAATTGGAAACAAGTATAGTTGAATAACATGATAATTGTGTTGTTGTGAATTGTGAATTATAGGGTTACTCCAGATTAATCATAAGTGTGAAAACCACACATTTTTTATTTTTATTTTTTTACTTTTTTTGACATTTTTCATAAGCATAATATACATATATTGTTGATTTTAAAACATCAAGGTGCCTGCACCTTTTGATATATGTTGAAGTGCTAAAGTTGTGTGCTTATTTTCATTATTTTTTGAATGAAGGTTTAGATCCGGAATTTTACTCAATATAATTGTAATAATTACTTCCTAAATATATGATATTAATTAAATGAGGATAATTAATTGTCAATAATTACAAGATATCAAACAAGTAACCATTTAAAAATAGGGGCAAAATTATCTAAAAAAAATTGAGCATGCAAATAACAATTAACAAATACCTATAATTAACCAGGCTTAAATAGCTAGAATTGTAGTACTTAATATAGTTCTTTCTGTCAAGTTTTTTTTTCCTTTTTGGGAAGATTTGGAGTGGGCTTGTAGTCCCCTTCCAAATGTAATTTTTTCTTTTTTTCTAAAATATTTACAATTGTTTTCCTATATATATTTACATCATTTTAATTAAAAAAATGAACCAAAATTTAAAAAGGGAACTAAAATTAGGCCCAATGGAAATAATTTACAAATCGGCCGAAGCCCAAAAAAATCTAATAGCAGTTTGTGATTTTTTTTTATATCATTTTCATCAAAAATAAACTAATAAATACATCTCTTTTAAAATAATATGGTATATACCATTTCTGTCACTACCAGCAGCGGAACACATCTGTTCCGCCACTACTAGTGGCGGTACCTGTGAATTTTCAGTTTTTTCGAAAATTTCTCATTCGATTGACTAAACATGATTAATTAGCGCAAATGAACAGTGTTCGGCCACTGGTAGTGGCGGAACATGAATTTTTTTTTTTTTTTTGAGAAAAAATAATTTTTTTTGTTCCGCCAGTGGTAGTGGCGGAACACGTTTTTTCACTAATTAATCCCGTTTTTGAAAAATTATAAAATCCACATGTTCCGCCACTACTAGTGGCGGAACAACATCTGTTCCGCCACTAGTAGTGGCGGAAATGGTACTTACTCCATTATTTTCAAAACAGTGATAAGTATTAGTTTATTTTTGAAAAAAATGGTATATAAAAAAAAAACTCACAGTTTGTATCAACTAGATCCAATATAAGAGTAATATATTAGATAAGATCATTTAAGTGTTTCTATGAGGGGTGTCAATGGGTTTGATAATATCGACTGAACCGGAGACCGTATCGGAAAAATATCTAGATCCGAATAAAAATATCTGGAACTATGAGGAACTTGATACGGAACTGAATCCATTTTTATAGGTATAGATCCAAATATATGACTTTAAATATTAGGCTCGAATCCGGATAATTATCAAAAATAAATATCGGTTTTTAGCATAAATAATCAAATACGGGGTATATATTTATGGACCCAAATATATATATAACCAGAGATGAATTGGAACAATTGGTTTTATTTGGTCTACTGTTCCTTTTATTCTGTGAATTGTATCAATTTATTGTTTGTACTTTGTATTATTACAATACCACCAGAGAATATATCAATTTTATTTAGTTCTCATTATTTCTTTTTTACTTCTTTTATTTGGTATTTATTTGCTTCGTCAGTGGTATAGATGATATTCTTGACTAGTATTTACTTAACTGCATTAGAGTTGGTACCAAATTGGATAGGTACCAACTTATAATATTCAAGTTAATATACATGTCAACTGATACTATAACTCAAATTACTACCATTCTTGTACCATTATGGATAGTGACTTAAAAAATTCAAGCTGATATACATACATAATTACTATCATCCGGGGCTCAACTAGTACAATTACAACCATCATACCACTTCAATAAAACTTCTATTTCACAACTAAAATTACAATAATTGCCCAATACTTCAAAAAATCTCTTCATGTAACTAAAAATAGCATCATTATATCTACTCTCAAAACTTGAAAAATCAGTCACATCAACATTTAGCTTAAACCAAAACAATAAATCCTAATCAAACAACACCAAGCCTTAACTATACAAACCTAAACACTATATCCTAAACCAAAACATTAAACCCTAATCAATCAACACTAAGCCCTAACATTTCAACCCTAAACCCTCAACAACTAGACATAACAACATTTCATCATCATCATCTTCATATCACATTCTGGCATTTGCAAAATAGCATACCTCCCACAAGAATTAGTCCATATCTTTTCGCAATTTCCCCAATTGTTCTAACTATAATGAATCCATGTAGAGCGCAATCATACAATATAACCTGAAATAAACCAAAACAAAAAAAATTAATTAATTAGATAATAAACCCTAAAAACAGTAAAGAAAACAGTGAAAAAAGAATTAAAAAAACATTGGAAAAACAGTACAAAAAAATTAAAAAACAGCAAAAAAGTACAAAAAAAAAGTAAAAAAAACTTCCGCAACAGAAAAAGGAAAATTCAGCACAAAAACATAAAAATCAGACAAATTCAGCCAAAAAAATAGTAAAAAAATGCACAAAAAAAAAGTAAAATACAGCAAAAAGTAAAATTCAGATTAGTTAAACCTAATTAGACACAAATTCAGTATAATTAACTTTAATTGGTCCTAATTAGGCCTAATTTTGCTTCATTAACCTTAATTTCGGCCAAAGTTCAGCTTAAGGAACCCTAGGTAGACAAAATTCAACGGTACTAAAACACAATAAACCCGAATTAAGTCAATCCAGTCACTACAAATCAGCCTCACTTAAACCCTCAGTAAAACTTGAGTAAAAGTTCAGTCAAAATTGAGTAAAAGTTCATTAAATTCAGCAAAGCGCAAAAAAAAAAACCTTCACGACAGGGAGAAGAAAGGCTTGTGCTCTGTCGCCTGATCTGGTCTGGATTACGACAGCAGGCAGAGAGAGAGAGAGAAGAGAGGCAGAGAGAAGTACTTCGCGCGCGAGAGAGATGGGCGGAGAGCTGTAGAGAAACAAGAAAGGGGAAGGGCGGAAAGAAAGAAAGGAATAGAGGCGGGAAAAGAAGCTCCGTTTCCTAACTAATATTTTGCACTCATCTTAGAGCAAATCCAAGGGTGCATAAGCTGTAAGCAAAAAATGTGGTTTTGCTTACATATGTCTTTTAGATGCGTTTGATTCGAGTTTTTGAGCATGAATGTCTTGGCATTCTGTTACACCCTGATCCCAGATGTAACCGCGACACGACCTATTAATCGTACTAAGCGACATACACCAGTTTCAAGTCATTCCAAAATGAATCTAAACTCACGAATCGCCCGTCCATTCCGTCAAGTACCTACGCTGATAAGAAAAACAAAACAAGTAGAAAAAAATTAGCTAATAAATTTAGCTAAGTAACTGGTTTGGTTACGACGCAGCTTCTATATGACCAACATTTTATAAAAAATACAATATAATAATATAAGTATTAAAAATAGTCTTATCAAGCGGCCGCGGTTTCACTATCCCACATGCGACTATGTTTTTATTATCAAGTGGCCATGGTTTCTCTATCCCATGTGCGACTAGGCGGGCACAGTTTCGCAATCTCGTGTGCGGTTGTTTTACGACTCACAAATTTTATAAATATTTCATAATCGTAATAAAAAAATAATTTAGTACATATAGAAGTCCAGTTACCTTATTAAAGTGCTATGATGAACTCATTATGCAAATTATATGCAAATTTTATGCTTCGAAAATTATCATGTCGGACAAAAGCGATGACAAATTCAAGACTTGAATCCACTAACAAAGAGATGATGGATCGAAATAGGAAGAAAGATAGTTTATTCTTTTATTTTGAGTGAGATATATGAAAGAATTTAAGAAAGATGGTGGCTGCCTGGAGAAGATAATTAGAGAGTATTTATACAAATCCCAAAAGAAACTGATATTACTACCATTTCTTTCGTTTTTTCTTAATAAATGAGAAATGCATGTTACAAATGCATGAGCCATGAATTGCCTTTAAGAAAGGACATTTATTGTAGCCGTAATATATATATTTTATATCTCTGGAGATAGAAAAATAAGGAGACTAGGCCAAAAACTTCTAGCTGGCGGTTGCACAATGAAATTAAAGGATGAAATTTGCGACAAGGACCTTAAAGAGTTTGGCTTTTAAGAAAGAAAATATGAAAACAGTTTCAACTTTTAACACTCAATGACCACTACACAAGGAAGTAACTCAGTAATTAATGGGATTATTATGCAGAAAAGTCCCTAAATCTTAGAAATTTGTACTTTGTACTTTTATTTCATTTTATTTTAGAAAAATACGGGATATAACACATTCAATATAAATGGATTTTATTCACATGTTTGATTTTCACTAGATAATAAAAGTAAGGAAATTCTTGATTTTCTAGGTAATATTTGATGGGAATATGATTACCACTAAAATTGGTGGGTTTCTCGTTCCCATGACAAGAGAATGCAAAATTAAGGAATTTTTTTTTATAAAGAATATTTTTCATTCATTAATAAGTCGATCTAAATAGATTTTACAAATTTAGAATCTCCATAAATTAAGATTTTTTACATTCCTTAGAATATATACACCAAACCAAACATGATAATAGTGCATGTCTTGAAATTAGATTTCTTGAAATACATGCATTTCAAGACATCTTTCAATACTCGAACCGAATGACCCCTTAGATTTGAGTTGGAACTTTAAATTTTAATATATAGTGAATGTTGTCACCGTTGTCAAAATAAGCTTGTTGTCAAATATATTCTTTAAATATTATAAATTTTGTAATTTAATAATTTAAAAAGGTAATTAAGCATTATGTATGACAAATTTGTGATCTTTTTCTTACATATTCACATTTTTTGACAATTTTTTTCTATATTTTGTATGTTTTTTTTATCTAATCATGATATTATTTTATGAAGTCAAATATCTTCCTTATGCAAATTTCATATATTTTTATATATACTGATATATTAGAGTTATTAAAGAAATATTTGTATTATTTACTAAATATTCGTTTTACTTATTCAAATAGAATTAGGATTCGTATGCATATCCGGAATTGAGGGATAAATGGACTAAATTGGGTTGAATTGGGACTTAATTGATCGATGATTGTGTAATTGAAAGAGTAAATAAGCTGATTTGGACTTAATTGATGCTTTAGTGCATAATTAAGCACCGAACGAGTTAACTAAGGATAATTTGCTGAATGGAGAATAAATAAAGAAAGGAATGAGAAATTTGAAATACCTCTGTTTGGCTGAAAAGGCCACAAGCTTGATCAGTTATATCCAACAATGATGCCTCCTAAAAAACCAACCATCACAATTTCGTAAAATAAAATAAATAAATTATATATTATTTTACATTAAAACTTGAAAGAATGAGATAACCTGTTTACAAAGGAACCACAGCGAGGCGATATCTTGTCTTTCGAAATTAAGTCCATGCCTCAAAATTAGTGCAGATGTGATTTCATCCAAAATCGGCTCTTTCAACTTTTCGACAGCTGGATTTTGACTTTTTTTGTACTCATGAAATGTTATGTAATATAATGCTGAACTTTAATATATTGCTAGTATAAATATCAAAAGGCTAATTATGATTACCTTGTACGTTTTTACATGATTCAAAAAACCGAAGATGAATATCGATCGCACGATTCCCACTAATTACGGAAAAAGCTCGGTTCTTTCCCGGCCCAATATTTTCTTTTCTAGAAAATAACCCTAAACCAAACGCCATTGCACTCACCGATGCCCTAGGAACCTACATTTTCTAAAAAATGAAATTGAGATGTAGAAATAAAAAATAAATCTAACATCATAATTCATAATCATAATCAATGAAACAAAAAGCTTCTCCTCAAATATACAAAATTTCATCATAACTTCATACACACCACTGGATTTCCTTTTTTTCTTTCCATTAATTTTCCTCTAACTAACCTGTGTGGAGGCCAAATAGGATATACATCAGGATGATACTCTTCCCCAAAATTCCCACCAAATCTCTCTCTCACTCTGAGCGCCAGCCTGTACAGCTCTTCTTCACCCAATCCTACAAGCTCCCCGCCTTTTTCCCAGCCTTTCCAGGGCGATTCCCACCCTTCCATCCACTCCGGGATCCCGCGGGAATCTGTGGGTTTCTCTTTGAGAAGGATTTGGAGTCTGAGGGAGAGTCGGTCGAGTTCCTTCATTCTTTTCTTGGTCGACAAGCAGGTCCCGTGCCTTGACTTGTAGTAAAAAAAGATATTAAATAATGCAGAATCATAAAATTGAACTCAAATTTCTAGGTTTTTCTTATTCTTTGTATTGAACTTTGGTAAATTTGAGAATTTTTGTAATTGGGTCTCTTTATATGAACTTAATAGTTTATTTTAAAATTGCTTACTAAAAGGTTTAAGTGGATTGGTTCGCATCCGTCTGGTATAGGAGAAGAGAAGGAAGCAGCATTACGAGTACCTCTAGATGCGTCATATCTGTAATAAATTTGAGAGTAGTGGAATTAATTTTCCGATCAATTGTGCTTCTGAACCTTTTGTCTTTTGTAGCACTTGTCTGGTTTTAGTTCAATTGGACATTTGAACTAAACTTCAGACTTAATTACAAAAACAAATTAAATTCCACACTTCACTGTACCCAATTATACAGCACGAAGTGCTTGCATGATTACCAAACCTATCAGGATTCAAACATCAAAGCGACTCTACACAAATTACAGAAAAATGTCAAGTGGGTCTAAGTGATAAATCATCCGTTTGTAACCAGTTCATTTCAACAACGAGAGAGAGAGAGAGAGAGAGAGAGAGAGAGAGAGAGAGAGACCTGGTAAAGGTGGAGAGGTGTTGGCGAACGTCAAAGAACTCAGCGGCAGAAGATAAAGAGAGAGAACTAGAAGGGAGATGCTGCAGAGGAGGAGGAGAGACGGAGCAGTGATCTTCATTGTTTTGCTCCCCGAGCGAGAGAGAGAAGCGAATTTGTTACCTTTGTTGACCGTTGTCGTTGCTGAAAGACCAGAGCAAAGGTTAAAATTGTAAAACATCTCTACTGTTATTAAAGTTAATACCGTTATTTTTAATAGTTTAATTACTTATAGAATATTTTAAAAATATTAATTAATATTTTTCTCTCTCATTAGATTATTTAAATAATATTTTAAAGTTAAGTAACATTTTGAAATAATATTTCTTAAACTTCATTAAAAAAAACTTTAACAATTCTTTTAAAAAAAATTTCAAGTAATTAAAGTAAAAATTAACTGTGTTAATTAATTATTATTGAGAAAAATATTTATGTAGTCTGTTCTGGAAAAAAAATAAAAAAAGCCAAGTGCACATATCGTACACAAATCAAATATTCCCATAATGATTTGTTTGTACAATTAGTGCTTAATGTATATAACACACATTCAATGCCTACGTGTTACGACTTCAGCAATTCCATTCCTTTCTCCAGCAATTATTATCCCTTTCACACTACTGTAATAAATCTTGGTGGGATTATAATGAATCAATCCTCCCCAATCCGGCTTGTTAAAAGCATTCTTAATTTTGGAATCCGTTTTAGAAATAAATCCCAACCAAAGCAAAGCAATGAAGATCGCTCTCCGCTCTCTACTTCTCCTCCTCCTCTGCGCCTCCCTCCTCCCTCTGTTCTCTGCCGCCGCCGCCGCTTCCGAGTCCTTCGACGTTCGCCGTCACCTCTCCACCGTTACCAGGTCTCCCTCTCTCTCTCTCTCGTTGTAGGACTATTGGTTGATTTGAGCGGGGGACCAATGGGATGATTTACATTTATCACCAAAACCGACTTTCATTTTTCTATAGTTTGTGCGAGGTTCATTAGGATGCTTAAATCGTGAATTTTTTTTGGGAAATATTTTAATATTTTGTGCTGTATAATTGCACGCAAAGAAGTGCTTAATTCAATTCAAGCTTTTATTATCTAGTCTATACTTAGTATTGCTTCAGTTGGATCTGATGTGCTCAAATCAGCTTTTACTATCTCGTTTGTTGCTTAATTGCTCAATCAACCCTAAGTGGTGCCTTTTTTAAGAAAAAAAATTGCACATTTGAAGGTTAATTGACGCGGAACTGGATATGATTATGCTTAATTTCACAATAGAATCGTGAATTGATACTAAATCGAAAAGTTCAAAGGCCCAGTTGAGCTAAAAACAACAACTGCAGCAAAACACAAAAGTTCAAAAGCACAATTGATCAAAAAATAATTTAGGAGTCATACTAAACAAAAAAGCACACAAATTCAGTTCAGTTCAAGACTATAATTCTTTCAAGCTATTATTCTAAAAAAAATTAACTATTTTTTGTATAATTTATTTCAGATATGAAGCGTCTAGAGGTACCAGTAATGCTGCTTCATTCTCTTCTGCAATTCCAGACGGATGTGAAGCAATCCACTTAAACCTTGTGGTAAGTAATTATAAATAAATCATGGGAATTTTGCAAAAAAGCCCTGCGTTATTGAAAATCGTAAAAAATTCAAGTTTTCAAAAAAAATTAAAAGCCCTTGTATTCTTCAGAAATTCAAAAATCTATATTTAGAATTTTTGAAGAATACATTTTTTTGCAACTCTCAATAATTCAGGGGTATTTTTGCAATTTCTAAACTACGGAGGGGCATTTCTGGAAATTGCGCATGATTATATTTACTGAAAGAGATCCAATTACACAAAACCCTCAAATAAACCAAAATTTCAACACAAACTACAAAGCCCTGACTGAAATATTATTTTATGATACTATTTCACAATATATTATTTCATTTTTTTGAAATTACATAAAATATTATTTCACTTAACATATTACAACATAAAATAATATTTTAAACATAAACCAATACTTTTTCTTTTCTTCCAGGCGAGGCATGGGACCCGTGCGCCGACCAAGAAAAGAATCAAAGAGCTCGACCGACTCTCCCTCAGACTCCAATCCCTTCTCAAAGAGAACCCCACAGATTCCCGCGGGATCCTGGAATGGATGAAAGGGTGGGAATCGCCCTGGAAAGGCCGGGAAAAGGGCGGGGAACTTTTAGGATTGGGGGAGGAAGAGCTGTACAGGCTGGCGCTCAGAGTCAGGGAGAGATTTCCGGGGATTTTTGGGGAGGAGTATCATCCTGATGTTTATCCTATAAAGGCCACACAGGTTGGTAATTGTAACCAAATTTCAGTGGGAAATAACCGAAATTCAGTTGGGAAAAAATGAAATTCAGTGGGGAAAAATCGAAATTCAATGGTTGATGTGTATGTATGTAGCTGTGATGAAATTTTGTGTGATTGGGGAGAAGCTCTTTGTTGTGGTATTTATGATGTGTCGTTTTATTTTTCGGTATCTATTCGTGTTGACTGATTAAAAAGGGATAATTGCACGGTTTGGCCCTGTACTTTAATTAGATTGCAATTCGGTCCTCATTCAAACCAACAGTACAAGTACCAACTTGCAATCCAATCAAATTACATAAACTACTCATCCATTTATCCCTTTATTTTTTTTTTCCGTATTTACTTTTGCTCATTCCTAACCTTTGCAAAACTGTAGGTTCCTAGGGCTTCGGGCAGCGCGGTTGCATTCGGTCTGGGATTATTTTCAGGAAAGGGAAATCTCGGGCCGGGAAAACATCGGGCTTTTTCGGTTGTTAGTGAGAATCGTGCGAGCGATATTCATCTTCGGTTTTTTGAATCTTGTGGGACCTACAAGGTATGATTAATATTAAAAGATAAATATAGTTATGGTATTGTTTAATGATTATTTATGGTTATCGTCTTGTGTGCATGGTTAGTTATCTTTTGTGAATTGTTGCCCTTTATTTGCTACTGCTTGTCCTTTTGATTGTTTGGAATTAAGTGATGAGTGATTGCATATAATGGATTACTTATAAAATAAAGAATATTATAAAGAGTGTTATAAAATATTAAATTTGTGGTTTGATTGATAAATATTATTTTCATCAAGGTGATTAATTTAATGTATGATAAACCTTAAACCTCATGTTCTCATTCAGATCCTTTTATCTCTACTTGCTACCCTTTTTATTCACCTTTTGAAATTGTTACAATTACCCTTTTGATATTTATACTATCAATCAAATAAACTTTAACCTTAAGTAACATTTCAGCAATACAGAGAGAGTCAAGAGCCAGCTGTCGAAAAGTTAAAAGAGCCCGTTTTAGATGAAATCACATCTGCACTAATTTTGAGGCACAAACTTAATTTCAAAAGACAAGATATCGCATCACTGTGGTTCCTTTGTAAACAGGTTATCTCATTTCTTTCATGTTTTAATGTAAATAATAAAATAATATAATTTATTTTTTTATTTTATGAAATTCTGTGGTTGGTTTTTTTAGGAGGCGTCGTTGTTGGACGTAACTGATCAAGCTTGCGCCCTTTTCAACCAAACAGAGGTATTTTCACATCTCACTTTTTTCTTTATTTTTATTATTCACTTTTTATGATATATGATAAAAAGAGTAAATTAGGCAAATTATTTTCAGTTAACTAGCATCAGTTAGCCCAAATCAGCTTATTCTTTTAATTACGCAATCATCCATCAATTGAGCCCCGATTCAACGCAATTTAGCCCACTTATCCCTCAATTTATTCAGTTCATCCCAATTTGTAAATCACTGGTGTATTTATTTAAACTCTCTTTCATAAAGACAGCTTTAACACTTCAACTTTTGTTGTTTGTTCAGATTGAATTGCTTGAATGGACAGATGATTTGGAAGGTTTTATACTAAAAAGCTACGGTAATTCCATAAATTACCGCATGGGCGTACCGCTGCTCAAAGATATTTTTCAGTCGATAGAACAAGCAATTATTACAAAAGAAGGTACTTACAAAACTCTGTATTTTTCTTATTTCTTCATAAATTCAAGCTAGCTAAGTCAATGGTTTATTGTACCTATTTTGAGATATTCTACGAAGTTCGATTAAGAGCATAAACGTTAATCTTTTTGGGTTTTCTTTTTTTTTATTTTATTTATCTGGCCAAGTTATAACGATTTGTTAAGCTTCTGTTGAGCTATTAGCCTCAGTAATGCAACTTAATTACTACAAAGAGAAAAAATAATATGTATGCAAGGTCCTGATACGCATAAATGTGAATAATTATCATTATTTATTGGAGCTATTATTTAATGAAATAAATTATTAATTATTTTTACAGAAAACAAGCGAGGCTGGATGTATGAAAGAGCAAGGCTCCGTTTCGCACACGCAGAAACTATCGTGCCTTTCAGTTGCCTTCTAGGCCTCTTTCTTGACGGACCCGGTAAAACATTTTTCACTTTTTTCTACTTTCTCACTTCTTTCTAATTCTTACTTTTTGAGGGGTATATATGAAATTGGGGTCGTTACAAATTTAATTATATGCTTCCAAAAACCCAAAATATCAAATTTATCTATGTCAAAGTTCATTTTTTGTCAAATTTATCCATGGGATGCTCTTAACTAGTATTTTAAAGATTAAATTACGGTTGATTTATAAACTTAATGGTGAATTAACACTTGAGATAAATTTGATATTTTCTAACTTTTGAATGGGTAAATTTGATAAGAGTTCAACATTTAAAGGATAAATTCGATAAGAGTTGAATTTTGAGAGGATAAATAATTTGATATTTTAGGTGTTTGGAACGACATACCCTAAATTCCCCCTATCAAAATTACACAAACATTTACTTTTTTTTTTTAATGATTTAGAATTTGAGAAGATTCAGAGAGAAGAGGAGCTGAGCTTGCCGCCCAAGCCGCCTCAAAAGAGAAATTGGAAGGGCAGTTTTGTCGCTCCTTTTGCTGGAAATAATATTTTGGTTTTGTACCAATGTGGGGCCAAATCAGGGAAAAACGGATCCTATTTCGTGCAAGTGCTTCACAATGAAGCACCGGTTCCTTTGCCGGTACGATCAATGAGTAAATTTGTCTGGAATTTTCAATTATAAGTTCATAAATTCGTCTTAAATTTATCTTAAATGGCCAATTATTTGTTTGGTATGATCAGAAATTTATCTTAAAATGTTCGAATGTTCATTTGGTACAGATCGTACCGATAAGTTTATGATAATAAACCCTAAATCCTCAACCAACTACAAGTGTACTTTTTATGTATTTAACTTTTTCTTTCTATGTTAATACATCACTTGTCAATTTTCTTTTTTCTTTTTTTACTTTACTCATGTTTTTGTATATTGTAATTTTGATTTTTCCCTTAATTTTCTTTGCGCAGGCTTGTGGAAATTCCGATTTCTGTCCTTTTGAGATTTTCAAGGTACATGTCATATCTCAGTACCGCTATTTCCTAATTTGATTATACATCAATGTGAAAAATGCTTAGCTAACCTGAACTTTATTGTTTATTATTTAGGAATCGGTTGTTGAGCCGCATTTAAAGCATGAATTTAGTAACATTTGTGCGATTAAAAAGGCGATTGAAGACCCAATTCTAGAGGTACCAAAACCTATGTTTTGGAATTTTATTGGTAGATTTTTCTTTAATGCACGACCTGAGCAAAATGATGCAGAGCTGTGAAATGTGTTGGTTTTATTAGATCAGTAAATTTTCGATGGGGAGTTTTGATAGTTCTTTTTCCTGGAATTTTTTCTACAGGGATTAAAGAAAAAGAATCAATCGGTTTATTATGCAAAGTTCTGATTAGTTGATATAAATTTGTGTTGAGAGTGTTTTGAGCTTTGAGTGGCTTAAGTTTTGTAGTAGCATGAAGTGAAGCAGTGTACTGTGCCTTTTCTTTGATTTTTCTTTTCTTTTCCCCTTTTTTGTTTACTTCTAGACAAATTTCTTATCAAAGTCTTCGCCATGATTTTGTTCTTACAAGAAGTGATTAAAGACTAGTGACTGGATGTTATTCATATTAAAAAAATATAATCTATTTTCATATTAATATTATAAAATTGTAAATTCAAATATAAAAATATGTATACTTTTTTATATAAGTTTTTTAGTAATAATCTCATATTATAAAAAAATTATAATATCATTACAAACCTTTTTCATTATTTTATGGCCCCCTAGCTTTGGGCACCAGTGTTCAGCTCAGAAGTTAGAACATCAAACTCGTCTCCATTTTTCACACCGGATAATAATATACTTAAGGCCAACACTTACGTAAGATCACTTTGTGTAAAGGACATATCAAATGAATTCCTCAAATGGAGAGCACTGAATAGAAAAGTAACGCTAGTAGTATATTCAACTGGAAGATATTGGGAATATGAAAGGAATTTATTCTTTTGAATATCTGATATGAATTGGATTCAGGTAAATCAGTTCTTGCAGAAATAGCATAGTTTTTATGAATCAATTTCATGCAAAAAACCAAGTTACTGATTTCACATTGAAAACGCGTGAAGTGCAAATCATGGTCCACGTGTCAAAATATACTTCATTGTGTATTCGGCCCATATGACATATCGTGTGGATCATATTTTAACTCTGGTTTATGTGAACCATGTTCACTTAACATATTATTGAAATTAACATGTGTTACTGCCTGATTGGCTCTGGACAGAAGAACCAGGCAAAATAATTTATATTATTGAAGCTTCAAGAATTATTACATTTTTTTGTACATCATTAAAATAATTTAAAAAAATGTAACAAATTAATTAACCCTTAGTATAAATGTTCAAATTTTATTATCCCTTTAAATTATTTGCTTTATATATATATATTTTTTTTGAGGAAAACTACGAGCGTTCGCTCGATGCGTTTTTCATTAAACATAATAAAAGAAGTTACATATTGTTTGCTAGATGCGAACAATTTAAACCAAAAATACAAAAGATCTCCTATCAAGAGTACTACCTAACTACTAGAAAAGACTGAAAAGAGGTAGCAAGAATGAATGAAGGATGGCTCAAGCAATGCTTGACCATTGGTCGAGAGTGAGTTAATTTCCATCACTAGAAGTCGATGGGGGCGTCTCTTGTTTGTGAAGATTCTTCGATTACGTTCACGCCATATCGACCAGCATGTGCCCATGAAATATGCCAACTAATTTGGTTCGTTCGGGAGAGAAGGCGAGTTGTCGAACGCCATTTTTGAAAGTAGTGTGTATCAGTGGCTAGTATGTTCCATTGTGCCATGATGTGCGACCATACACCAACCGCATAAGCACAGTCGGAAAATAGGTGAACCGCTGTCTCTGGTACGAGGCGACACATCTCGCACATAGGGTTGTGCGGCCAACCACGCTTTTGCGGTTTGTCGGCCGTAAGAATTTTCTCGTGAAGTGCTAACCAAAGAAACATTTTAACTTTGTTTGGCGCTTTAATTCTCCAGAGAGACCTTTGCCACCATAGTTTGATTCCGGGATTTATAAGATAGGAATACGTAGCTTGAGATGAATACGTATTTGATGGTCCCCATCGCCAAATTCTTCCCGTCGGACTTGCTACAGTGGCGGAGGTATAGATGGGCAAAAGCGTCAGAAGGTCACGCATAAAGAAGGATAAGTAGGATGGGTTTATTAAGGTTAGCTCCTCCGAGTTTTGGCATCTAAAGAGAGAAAGAGCCAGATCTTTCCATAGAGAGATCGTCGCGTCATCGAGTCTCCATAGCCATCGCATTAGTAGAGCGATGTTTTGTGTTTTAATATTTAGGATACCTAACCCTCCATTGTCTTTGGGTAGCGAAACTCGTTTCTAATTTATTAGACAATGACCTCCCGTACACTTTTGATCTCCCTTCCAAAAGAATGAACGAATAAGTTTTGTCATCTCTTTGATTAACCAACTAGGTAGGAGGAAGGCTTGCATCATGTATGTGGGCAAGGAAGAGAGTACCGATTTTATAAGAGTTGTTCTTCCCCCATAACTTAAAATTTTCCCTTTCCACGAAGCTAACCTAGATTGCATCTTTTTAAGAAGAGGGAGATACATCACTTCCGTCGGTTTTTTTATGGTAAGAGGAAGGCCTAAATATTTGATCGGGAGAGAGCGTCTATTACATTTAAGAATATTTTTAATGGTGTCGTAGTATTCTTCAGGAATGGCTATTGGGACGAAGCAAGTTTTCTCCCAATTTATCTCTAGGCCGGAAATCATCGAGAAATGTTGTAATGTGTGAGAGAGGATTTTGAGATTTTGGGGATGGGCTTCAATGAAAATAATTGTATCATCGGCGAATTGTAGAAGTTTAGGGGCCACTCTAGCTGCCGATGTTAGAAGAGGAGAAATTTTATTGATAACGGCTTGGAGTGAATCGACGGCTAGATTGAAGAGGAGGGGGGAGAGGGGGTCGCCTTGACGAACGCCCCTTTTGTGAAAGAAATATTGACTAGAGACTCTATTTGTTTTGATGGACGAGCTAGAAGAGGAAAGGAGGTTGCGGATCCACTCTATCCATCTCATTGGAAGGCCTCTAGTATGGAGAAGATTTATGAGGAAATCCCAAGATATATTATCGAAGGCTTTTTTGAAGTCTATCTTCAACATCACGGTGGGGATCTTGAATTTGGAAGAGAAGTTGAGAATCTCTCTTGTGGCCAAGAAGGTCTCCATGATGGATCTTTTTTTAATAAATGCCGTTTGGCATTTATCGATAAGCGTCGCGAGGTGAGGTTGAAGTCTATTGGCGAGTAATTTAGTGAGGATTTTGATGGGTAGGGATATGACACTAATTGGACGAAAATCTCCTATGTCTATCGCATCATCTTTTTCGGGATAAGAGAGATGGTTGCTTGATTAAGTCTCCAAAGTTGAAGTTCATTTTTGTGGAAATCTTCCGCTATCCTAACGAGATCATCTTTGAGGGTGTCCCAAAATTGATGAACAAATTCGGTGGGAAGACCATCCGGGCCCGAGGCCTTTCCCCGTTGTAAAGAAAAGACGACATCTTTCAATTCTTGTTCGGTAAAGGGGACTACTAGCGATTCAAGGTTAGAGAGTGGTGGTGAAGGAGGATATAAGAGAGAGAGGTTGTAGAAACCAACAGAAGAATGAGATTGTCCTAATATAGACTTATAATAAGAGGCACATATTTCATTTATAAGAAGAGGATCTTCATATATGATATCATTATATTTAAGTTTTGAGATAAGATTATTTTGTCTCCTTTGAGTTGCAATTGCGTGAAAGTAGGTGGTATTGTTATCGCCTAATTTTAACCAATTACATGAAGAACGCTGTTGCCAATATTCTTCTTGAATTGATGCGAGGAATAACACTTTTTCACGAAGATTTATTCTAAGCGAAAATTCTTCTTGAGAGAGAGAGCGTTCTTCTTCACATCGGTCTAGGATTTGAAGAAAAAATTTGCAGTTTTTCAGAAGAGTGGTGTGATTTTCTCTTTTTTCTCTCTGCCACTTAATGAGTTTTTGTTTAATGAGAGAAGTTTTGTTTAGAAAAGATAAGGCCGAGTTAGATGTAGTCTCCACTTGTGTCCATGTATTTTGCACTAGTGACACACACTCTCCAAATTTGAGCCAATATCGCTCAAATTTAAAGGGTTTAATATTATTATGGATCCTTCTAGTAAGAGAAAGTTTTAGGGGGACATGATCGGATGTGGACGATGGAAGGTCAATAAGGGTTTAATATTTGCTTTATATTTTACTGAAGCTTCAAGAATTTTTACAATCTTTTTGGACATCATCAAAATAATTTCAAGAAATGTTACAATTTAAATAGTATAGATTAACCCTTAGTATAAACATTCAAAATTTATTATTCCTTTTAATTTTGTTTGCATTATTTTAGATCATAACATATTAGGATGAAAATAGTATAAAATTCAAATATTCACCAATTTTCTTTGAAATAAATCACAATTTAAAAACGGATCATTCTCCATTGCAATAAAATGACCCGCTACATAAAAGATATAGTAAGTGACACAACAAAAAATGGAATTATCTTGATTGAAGCCCAAGCCAATCAAGTATTTGGTGTTGTAACAACGTGAAAACGAGTCGTTATCATAATCACATGTTAACAAAGATATTTATAAGTGTCCTAATTCATCAACATAGTGTATAAGTGTAATTTGAGTTTAGGGTGTCGAACACAAGGAGACTGGCCTTAAGCAAAACAAGTTCACAAATCAATTCTCAAGTGCTAATTGTTTATGCAAGTAGAAGGGTTATGATTTAAGAATGAAAATTTTGTATAATGAAGTTGTTCAAGATAATAGAAACAAGTGTAAGAAAGTAATATCTTTTTGTTTTTTTGATTTTAAAAGTTAATAAAATTGTAGGGAAATTATGACAATTTATATAATGTGTAAATCATTAATCACAACAAGTGGCAATTTATTTAAATTGTTCAAAAAGCAAGGTTTGATAAATTTCCTTCCAAAAATTAATCAATTAATAAACCAAAGATTAAGCTCAACTCAAAAACTTCCACTTTCAAGTTTTACATAAACTCGATTTAAAACCTAACTTAATCACAAAAACCTCTTCCAAGTGTTCCAATGATTAAATAGCTCCTAAACACGTCACAATTTTAAATCAAAACTAATCTTCTAATTAGAATTAATTTAATATTCAAGTTTTGAATCAAATATATTCTTCCAAATAATTCAACTCAAACAATTTAAGTGTTCTTAAGCTAATCT
The DNA here is from genome assembly GCA_024447665.1 of Juncus inflexus. Classification (NCBI taxonomy): domain Eukaryota; kingdom Viridiplantae; phylum Streptophyta; class Magnoliopsida; order Poales; family Juncaceae; genus Juncus; species Juncus inflexus. The sequence continues at coordinate 4,200,404 of JAJHPC010000020.1, forward strand.
TATTAAACCTCAAAAATGCCCAAATCAAACACAAGATTTCATCACAAATTATACAAAAAGTATTTCCCTACACAAAGTCTACTCACTCATGCTCATACAAACCATTTTACACAAGTTTGAGACTTTTTATTCATTCAACAAAATGGAGAAAAATTAAGGAAAAAGAAGAAAAATAAATCAAACCACAAATGAAGATTCAAGTGAGAGCCTCCTTGGTCGATTTGAATCTTCCTTCAATTCTCGCTCCTTCTAGAACAAGAATTTCCTCTTGAAGCTTGGCTCCCTTTTGTCTCAAGGCACCAAAATAAGAAAATTAGGTTTTGGGACAACCCTAAATAAGGTCATCCATGGAGAAAAAGGAAGAGGAAGAAGAAGATAATGATATTTACAATGGTTTCAAGATGAGAGAATATGATGTATGGATGAGTTTATTTATAGGGAAATTTTCCTTGCGAAAAATGGAAAATAAGGGTTGTGGGACTAAAGAAATGTGCAAATCCGGTTCTGATATTGGGTAGTAATTTGGGGGATGTTTAACCTTTTTCACCTTCATTTTCCTTCAAAATATCTCAGCCAGCACACGTGGCACATGCTGATTGGGGGACAGATTCTTCACGGATCTGAGAAAACGAGGTAGTTGGGGTGAATGGAGATGTCCATTGACACGTGGCCCCTTGTTATTTGCGGAAAGGAAATCTCAGGCTCGGATTGGTCCACGTGTCACGTGAGGATAGGGAAGATTGGAATTTGATTTTGCACGGACCGAATTGAAGGAGTAATTACTTTGATTTTTTTTTTTTTTGTTTCCCGAATTTTCTTCGAAATGGAGGGGTCAAGTGATGTATTTCTAGAGCTTATAGGGGAAAATGGAGAGATCTAGTTACTGAGGAATGGAGACATGAAGGTTTAAATGGAAGAAAGAAAACGGCTTCTGAATTTTTTGTGATTTGAGTTGAATTGTGGTTTATCTCCTGACACGTGTCAGATAATGGTTGGCCCATTTTATTGCTATTAAATTTTTTATATCAGATTTTCATTTGTCATTTGCGAGAGTTCTAGAAAGTCTCTTTACGCTAGATTGGTACCGTTGGATTCGTATCGTCAAGACCTTCGTGTTGACACCCCACAAGACTCTGTTTCGGGAAAGTTGACTTTTTGGTCAAAGGCGATTTTCGGGTTTGACTTTTTATATTTTTGTGGATTTTTGCCGTTTTGCTTGAATGATTTGTTGGAAAGGGTTGTAGAAGGTCGAAGAGGCGTGTGTAGGGTTTTTCGCGGATGTTTGTCGAGAATTCGGCCATCCTTGACCCATGATTTGCATATCCAAGACTTTATTTGGAATCGACTTCTCACCAAGGTCTCCAAATATCGTTTTATCGGTCTTTTTACCTGAAAAATCACACAAAAGTGTATTAAGAGTTTCACAAATAATTTTTATTAATTTTAAATATTTTTCATACAATTTATGTGATTTATTGAAGAAATTTTCATGATAAAAACCCTAAAAATGTGTATAAAAATACACATTACAGGTGTGCACCGGTTTTACTTGAGCCAATGTTTTAGTAGACTCGAGGTGTATATGAAACGGATTCATATGTTTAAATACTGCAACAAAATGTGTTCACACAATCCACACATTCGATGTAGTAGTAATGCTTTGACACGTATCCATCATCTATTTTTCTTTGTGGTAATTTTTCTATAATTTTTTTTGTAATGAATCAACAAAAATAGGTTTAGTTCATTTTAACCCGTTTCAACTTTTTAGTACCAAAAAAGTGCTACAAATAATCAAAAAGAAAAAATATGAGCCCACTAATTTGACAAAAATTTTATGATCATATTTGTACAATATTTTGTATAATGGGTCATATCAATTAATTATTAACTCATTATATTTTCTCTTTCTCAAAAATGTCATAAAAAATCACAAAAAATTACCTCATCTCTTTGCAATTATTACAAGAAGACCCTTAAATAAAAATAATCACAATCTTAATATTTTTGCTCATTTTTCAAATATATTATTACCTTTCATAATTAATTTTTTATGTAGATATTTATTTTGTAAAATATATTTAATGTAATTACTATTTTTGTCTTTTGAGAAAATTAATTATTATAGTATCTATGAGTAAATATTGCTAACTATACTTTTGTAGTTTTTAGAATTAACTTTTTGTGCAACTATTTTTTTTCAATATTTTTTTTTGGTAACTAAAAATTTTGGAAATATTTTTTCATTTTTTTGAGTTTATTTTTTTGTCAAAAAAAAATTCTAGAATTATTTATTACTATATGATATTATTTTTACTTCTTTTAAAGTTGGATGAGTGGAGGGAGAATGGGAAACCTCATTTATACTCTACTACGATGTTTGTAGAACATGTTTTTTCTTTAAGAAGAAAACAAAATATCTTTGTGCTCACATTGATAGACGTTGATTGAGTACAAAACCGAGTCCAGCCACTTGTCAAGAACTAATTGGTTACATTGCACCGAAATTTCTGAGCTACTTTATTTCTTTATCATAGTTCATTTGTGCAGTGTTCATACAAACTATTATAGAAGTTCAACACTAGTAAGAGGTGATTCGCTCTGGACAAAAGGAGGATGCACACAAGCACCTAAACTCTATGTTTTTTTATATATAGATAGATATATCATAAAGCACGTTGCATGTGATGATAATTTTATTGAGTTGTACTTACGTCTATATATACTGGAGTCTATATTTATTATACTAAAAATATGGAAACAAGTTTTTGTCTGTTTTAAAAATGAAAGCGATTATTTTGCAAACAAAAATGAAAAAATACAAAACTGTTTTTTTATTTACGAAAAATAAAAAATAAAAAAACAAAAATGAGAGCCCTAAAAAATGAAAAAGGACCATTTATATAGTCTTTCAGCGCGAAAATGGACGTCTCCATTGGTTTAAGACCTGGAGATAAGCCGAGACATCTCATTTTATTTGTGTAGCCTTGTTCCAGTCACCAGTCTCTGTCCTAGACTTGCACTCTTATTCTTCTGTGTGTGTGTGTGTGTGAAGGAGAGAGATGGCTGGAGAAGAAGGAAGAGAGGTAGAAACGGTGTGCGTGACGGGAGGGAGCGGCTTCATCGGCTCATGGGTCGTGCGCCTCCTCCTCCAGCGGGGCTACTCTGTTCATGCCACCGTCAAAAACCTCGGTTCTCTCTCGTCCCTTCCATCCTTATTACACTACACGTTCCAAATTCTAGATTACTCCGCTTGGAGTAGCAGTAGTACTTTCTGTATTCTGTTTTAATTTGTCGTTGCAAATTTAGTGTTTTTTCCCCATAATCAGGAATTTGAGCGCAATCGTATGGTTTTTTAATCTCAATTTTTAAATATTAACGCCACTTGCAGCGAAATTCTGTATTTGCAAATTAAAAAAATAGTGTTTTTATATATTTGAAAAAAAAGAGGGGGGCTATTTTGGAAAAACACTGATCCACTAGCCTAGTTATAAACTGCCAGTCTTGTATAATTTGGCATGGAATATGTTTGAATGATATACTAAATAAGGATTCTATTGGCATTTTCCATTGTCATAGCATAAGAATTAATCTTAAGTTACATTTCCAACTGCAGCTTTTGCTTACCAGGCCCATTTCATAATCAATTAATTCCACTTCATTCTTGTTTAACTTTTTCTGTATGCTTTGCTATATATAGACGATAAAGCCGAGACAGATCACTTAAGTTCATTTTATGATCAATTAACTCCGCTTAATTTTTGTTTTAACTTTTGCTAAACTCTTTGCTATGTTTTACCTATACAGATGATAAGGCAGAGACGGACCACTTAAGAGCACTTGATGGAGCATCCGAGCGGCTCAAACTGTTCGCGATTGACTTACTCGACGCGAAATCTCTTTACAAAGCCATTGAGGGCACGGTGGGCGTTTTTCACCTCGCCTCCCCGTGCATCGTAGACCGTGTCCACTATCCCCAGGTCAGTTATGTGATTTCCTGAGTAGAATACGAATACTGGCTGAATATAAATACCACGGTTGAGAAAGTAAGAATTGGATTGGGAGTTGGTCTCTGAGGGTTGGGATTAGGAATCGGCTGAATTAGATACAAAATCAGATCAATCTGTAGTAAAAATTGATTTTACATAGTGGTGAGAATTGGGTATTAATTGGATCTGATCTTGCTGATTGCGATTCGAATCGGCTAATTCAGATTGGGATCGGCCGATTTTCGTCAACCATGATAAAAAGTCAGGATTTTAGGCCCAACCTAAAATATTTAAGCCAATTTATAACGATAATAAGTAAAATAATGTTTAAGTTTAACATGTGAATAGGTAAAACATCCTAAAAAATAAATAACAAAACCTCGTATTGTTTCACAAATACAGAGCCAGTTGCTCGATCCAGCAGTGAAGGGCACGCTGAACGTGCTGCGAGCCGCAAAGGAGATCGGAGTGAAGCGGGTCGTGATCACATCCTCCATATCCGCTATCGTTCCGAGCCCCGATTGGCCTGCCGATAAAGTCAAGGATGAGAGCTGTTGGACCGATGTCGAGTATTGCAAGAAGAACGAGGTTTTGCACTTTTGGATTTTTTCAGTTGTGAATTTGTTCATTGTTAGAGTAATTGGAAGAGAGTTTCCTTCTTCCTCGAGATGGGGTCATTCGTGACCTATGATTACCCTTATGAAATTGTGGAGTTGGATCCTCTTAGTTTGAAGGGAAATTTGTAAAAAAAGAGAGATTAAAGTTAAACGCTGTTATACTAAATTGCAAAAAAGCATCTCACTATTGAAAATTGCAAAAAAAAGTCTCATTTTTTAGGAAACTACAAAAAAGTCCCTCCTTTTTTTAGAAAATTGCAAAACGCACCTTTGTTAAGATCCAACGCCATTAGTTAACTCATCTTGATCATTTCTATTCAATTTTTTTTTGCAATGTAAGCATAATATGGATCCTTTTTTTGTTCAAATTTCTCTAGTTTAAATCTTTGAACAAGAATAATCCAATATTATCATCTCAAGTATTTATTTTCTCTTATAAGTTATGGTACTCGGCATCGAAGACCATGGCGGAAAAGGCGGCGTGGGAGTTCTCGAAAGAGAACGGGTTGGATATCGTGGTGATCAACCCGGGGATTGTTCTGGGCCCTGTCATTCCTCCTTCACTCAATTCAAGCATGTCGATACTCGTTCGTCTTCTTGAAGGTCACCAAAACAATCTTAAAATAAAATAAAAAAAACCTTAGCTTTTTATAGTATTATAAAAAAATTACTTACTTTTTAGATTCCCTTAGAAACCCCTAAAGTTAACTTTTTCATCCAATTTTTTTGACCAAAATACACCTAACTAATTTTCTATTAATGAGGGGTATTTTGGTCCAAAAAGGAGAATGAATTGGATTTTGTGGTGGTGATCAACCCAGGGACGGTTATGGGCCCTATCATCCCTCCTTCAATTAATGCGAGTATTTTGATGCTCATTCGTCTTCTTGAAGGTCGCAAAAACTATCTAAACTTTTATGCCTAAAATTCCTTCCGTTAATGCTAGCATCTTGATACTTGTTCATTTTCTATGAAGGTCGCTATCTAAATTTTGATGCATTATGGTGGTTTTTTGGCAAAGATTTGGACTTAATATTGATAATAGAAAATATTTGAAAAAATAACTACAACTATAATAATAATAAATAATAATAAGTAAACATCATAAAAGTTAAATAATATTTGAATAAATAACTACAACATAATAATAAGTAAACATCATAAAAGTTAAATGGGTTCAAAACTTCGATAAAACAAATTAATTACGTAATATCAGTCTATTATCCCATCGGTCCAATAACAACAATCTAGTTTCTCTTTTGTACTTAAATTCCCATGTTAATCTGTTTCCACAACAAGAAGAAATAAAAGTTCCTTCTCAAATCCATACCATACTCACATATACACATCACAAACATCGTGCTACTCATTCTAAATTTAAATCACACTGTCACCGCACACAGGTTGCACAGAAGAGTACGCTGATATTTACATGGGGCCGGTGCACGTGGAGGATGTCGCTCTCGCCCACATTTTGCTCTATGAGAATCCGTCGGCTTCCGGAAGGCATTTGTGCGTTGAATCCATCGCTCATTGGAGCGATTTCGCAGCCAAAGTTGCCGAACTCTACCCCCAATACAAAGTGCCCAAGTAAATTTTCTATATGTGTTATGTTGATACTTAGAGTTCGTATTAGGTATGGGACTTGTATAGTACGTTTCGGATACTTAACATGTTTTTGGTTTGTATTATTTGGCTATTGTTTAGTTTCTAGAACAAATTAACCTAAAATTTACTTTTGTAATACAAATTCAGATATTATTTGCAAAAGAGACAAAAAGGAACAATATTTACTATTTTGTACCATAACAATGTTTATATCGATAAACTATATGCTTTATATAAAATCAAGCACCTCGTCTTCCTAGGAATACCGGTCCTTACAATATAGACCAATAGATTATGGTTTGAAATACCATCTTAACAATTTAATGTTTGATTAAATGATAAATTACTGAAAATAGTATCTTGTGGTGACTTTTTTTGTGGTTATTATAGGTTACCAAAGGATACGCAGCTTGGACTCCTAAGAGCCAAAGATCCCGCAAAGAAGCTCATAGCTTTGGGCGGAGAATTCAAATCCACGGAGAAAATCATCAAGGATTCAATGGAAAGCCTCAAAAGCAAGGGTTACATTTCCTAAGAAGGCAAGGTTTCGGTACTGTGTTTAGTGTCTCTTTTTCAGGAGAGCTGAGATGTCAATAATGCTGGAAAATAATGGGTGATAGGAGAGTCATAATAAGAGTAATTTAGGTTATTTTACATAATTAGTGTTATGTACCGGTACTGGTTTGATATGTCTCTTAGTATTTGTTTATGCTTTTATTGACATGTTTTGTGTTAATAGCATAATTGAGGTGATTTGAGGCTAACATGAGTCTTAATTGAGGTATAATTTCACGAGTTAGTCGACTCTATATGTAGTGTATAAATTGCAATGACCTCGTGAAATATGGATTTTGAAAAGAAAGGAGCACATCTAATTTAGCATTTTTAACAAAATAGAAAATAGCTCTCGCTTCTCAACCATACGGAGTCTTGCGAGCTCAGTATTTTTTAGCATTGTGATTTTTATAGCGAAAATTCAAACGGATTTATATATGAAATTAATAGCTTGAGAAATGCATTATTAGAAAAATTTTATTTTTTTCAAGGAGGTTGTAAAAATTAGTTGTGTTTTGATAATTGAACTCCTTTTCGTATTAATAATTGAAAACCCTAGATAATAAACATAAATTCAACGAATAACAAGCCACATCATCAATATAAGGTGATGAGGTTTTCTAAAAAGGTACCAAAAAAGTTATAAAATACGGACAAAATAAAGTCTACAAACAAATATTAACCATAAAAAAGCAGTAGTTGATGAGTGGTTGAGATTTGCCTATACCTCATGACTGAAATAATTGATGTGATTTGGGAAAATGAGAATACCCAATAGTATGGGCGAAAAATAAAGGGGGGAGTTTAATATTACTTATTAGGCACTCATGCCACATCCAGATGAAAGGATATGCTAAAGTGTAGGCATAAACCAACTAAACGCTTTGATAGGACAATCGAGCTCCGCTTTGATAGGGCAATCGAGTTCCTCTGAGATGGTCGCCTCCAATCCAATCTACAAACTAAAAAGCAGCAAAAGGACATTTATGTAGATTTGACGAGTTCTGCTGAGTTCTGGGTGGCTTCAAAGAAAAATCAAGCAAGAAAGGGTGTCAACATAGTCATTTGTGTGCATCGAACAAGTCTCAACGGAGCATCGAACCGGCAATGTATCAACAAGTTATTAGATCTGCCAGGTACGTTTTGGTTAATGTCTTTTACCTTCTGTTAAGATATATTTCATCAAATTCTTGATTTCTATTTAAGTATAATTCGATTCTTTGTTCATAAAGCAGCTTAATTCTTGATCTGTTTGGATACTAAATTACGAATATAATTCAATTCTTGGTTCGTAAAGTTCAATTCTTGAATCTGTTTTGATATTAATTTTCGACTATAGTTCAATTCTTAGTTTATAAAATTTGATTCTTGAATCTATTTTAATATTAAATTGAGCCACTAGTTCATTTCTTGGTTTATAAAGTTTGTTTCTTGAATCTGTTTTGATATTAAATTGCAACGATAGTTCAGTCCTTGGTTTATATTATTATTTTCTTAAATTTGGTTTGATATTAAATTGCGATTGTAGTTCAGTTCGTGATTTATATTGTTCAATTCTTGAATATGTTTTGATACTAAATTGCTAGTATATTTCACTTCTTGGTTTATATTGTTCAACTCTTGAATCCTGATTTGATACTAAATTGCTAGTATAATTCACTTTTTGGTTTATATTGTTCAAATTCTTGAAGTTGTTTTGATATTATAAATGTGTTCGATAAAATGCTTGATTCATAAATGATAGAGAAGAAGTTGTGGGCAAGTTGGTTATAATATCTTGGTCGTTAAAGATTCTTTAATTTCAAAAAAATCCAGAACCAGGAAAATTTGATCACCGGTGAGTCTCGAGGTAGAACTCCGACGATCCTAAAGAGGATAATGACTGTGCCCCGTAGTTTGTCCGGGGTATTGAGCCTTACTTCTAAGGGAGAAATCATCAACCACTTGAGTTTCTAGGTTTAAGATTCAAGAAATAAAGGGGATGGATTGACTAAAAATCCGGCAAAGAGGAAACGAAAGTGAGAAGGAACAAAAAGATCTCGAGTTGGTTTTTGAGGAAACAACGCGAGAAACAATGGATAATTTAATTCGATCTGATCTTAATTAACCATCTTTTGCTCAGACCGTCTCTCAAATCTTAGAACAAGAAAACTTAACAACTATAAATCAACAAAGCAAAGATGAACACAATCGTATGATTGGTTGAATTGGTGTTTTGTGTTCCATACCCGATTTAGTGAGAACCGTTGCGAGTTTGTTTGTAACTATCAGATTTTAATCTGATGGTTTCAATGAATCATGGTGCAAAATTATGTTCAATTATTAATACCAATAATTAATGAAGAGTTCACTCATTAAAATATAAATAATTTTTCTTTTCTTCTTTCAAAAATTATAATTCTTAATGAAATATTTTATTTCTAATGTTAAAATCGTCAAATATAAATTTGTTAAAATTTTCTCTTTATTTTGAGTTCCATATTTGTTAGAAGACTCTGAATACCCTAGCCGCCTATTGAGAGAGAGAGAAAGAGAAACTGGATCTAGTAATCTCGGTTTCTCCGCCAACAAGTTCAGTTCGCGTGTGGATACGTGTAGAGGGCGGTGCCAGAGTCGTATCGCCTTTCGTGATCAGATCCGCAAGAGACGTAGGAAGATCGTTTGGAGACGAATCGCGAAGCCCAACAAACAGGATTAGTCGAATCCGAGGTATAAATAAGATTTATTTTTCTGATTTGATTGATAATACACGGATCCGCGGTTAGAAAACGGGTAAAATTTTAATTCCGCTGTGTTTCTGTGATTACACGTTTCCTTTCAACTAGTACAGCCGGTCACTGCTGTCTAAGAAAAGGTTTGAGCTAATTAATACATTTAGTGAGTTCGTTGACAGTGAATTTTGTATGATGAATTCAATATTTGGATGCGCTGAAAAAGTATTGCAAACATAAATTACCATAATTATGATCCTTCTAATCTATAGATAATTCAATAAAATAAGAAATTGGTACACAAACATGCATCAATAATTGTAGTAGTTGGCAAAATTGCCAAGTTTGGAATATAAACTATTTATTCATAAATGATTCAATACCATTTTAGTAATATAAATTATCTATTTTTAATCTTATGCATACATTACTATTAGACAATCAGCTGTCTCATATATATACTATACTGATCTATATATACTACTTCAACTTGAATTTGCTGAAAATTGTGCAGATTGTTACTTCCATGCATCAAGGCGGAGCCGGGTTAGACGGATGTTGTCCGAAAAGGCCAATTGGTGACGGAGGATGGGAGCATTGCGGTTCCCCAAAAACCTACTCCCAACTCCTGGAAATAAAAAGAAAAAATAATATTCTAAATATAGATATACAAACTGACAAATTGGTCTCAGGGCCATTTACGTTGCATCTTGACATTTTTACAATTTTTGAAAAAATTGGTCTTGTGATTATGACAAAGAGATATTTGGATTAGGGTTTGAAGGAAAAGGAGAAAGAAGAGGAAAGGAAGCTTAGCCAGCTGTTGTCACTCAGAAAGGTTGAGTTAGAGTGGAGAAATAGAAAGTAGGATAGGAACATAGCATGAAAGGATGCTTAAGCTAAATTAACTGGCTTGGATTGACTGTTAGCCAAATTGATGTCAATGGATGACTTTGACCAATGTGTGGATAAAAAATCTCACCACTTTAAATCTAAAAAGGGGTGACTTTGACCAGGAATTTTCAACATAATTGTAAATACTGTCAGTTTCTGTCATGTTCATAGATATAGGATTAAACACGAAAGCATTGGAATGGTATTAAGCACGTACTTCGTTATCTTCGAGGAACCATAGATATATGATTATTATATCTAAAGATCTCAAAATCCAAATTAGTTGGATATGCAGATGCTGGATATCTGTCAGATCCACATAAAGTCCGATCTCAAATCGGATATTTATTCACATATGGTAATACTGCCATATCCTAGCGCTCAACCTAGCAAACTTTGGTCGCAACATCATTAAATTATTCAGAAATCATAGCACTTCATGAGGCGAGTAGGGAGTGTGTATGGCGTAGATCAATGGTTCAACATATTTAGGAATCATGTGGTATTAAAGCAATCAAAGGAAGTCCAACTGTAATTTATGAAGATAATGTTGCATGCATTGCACAGATAAAAGGGGGTTACATTAAGGGAGATAGAACAAAGCCTATTTCTCCAAAGTTCTTCTCAACACACGAGCTCCAGAAGAGAGGTGAAATTGATATCCATCAAATTCGCTCATGTGATAATCGTGCAGATTTATTCACCAAGTCATTGCCAACTAAAACTTTCAGGCAATTAAAACAAAAGATAGGACTCCGTCATTTTAGAGATATTTGTACACATGCTGTAATCTTTTTCCCTTTCTATGGTTATTGTCCCGTCGCGTTTTCCTGGCAAGGTTTTTAATGAGGCGGCTTTCTAATGCGTATGAAATATGGACGTCCAAGGGGGAGTGTTATGAATATATGAATTATGGATGTCCAAATAATTATCTCCTTAGCATGTGAATGGTTATGAATGTATTAATTATGACTGTCCAAATACATTACCCTTGCCATGTGAAGAGTTATTGCAAAGATATAAATATCTTGTATTGTATGAGAAGTTATTGTATGGTATTTGTTTGTATATTTTTTACTAAATTCTAAGATAGATTCTAGAGTAAAATGCTGAATTCTAGGATAGATTCTAGAGTTGATTCTAGATTATAATGCTCACTCCTCATTATATAAAGAAGTAGAGACTATTGTTTTGGTGTCTCTTTACCATTCTTTTTTTGTGACTCTTCACAATTAGGAAGAAATAATTTGTATCTTCCAAACTCTAAGAAATATTAAGACTCATAAATGTTACCATATATCAATAAATTTGAGAAAATAAATGGCTAAGATTTGACAAAAAAATTGATATAATGGTCGAGATAAAAGTGATGATACTGCATTTTGAGGAGGCTCAAAATTAGGTGAAAAATGAGGAGTTGGGATTAATTATCTTCAATCAACAATGTCACAAGAAATGTTAAATAGATTAGCAATATTATCCATTGAAAATGATTTCATGAAAAAGCTAGATTATTCGAATTTAATTAATTTCTTTGCTTCTAAAAATTCAAAAAGAGCGAATTTTAAATAATTAGGAGTTGTTGTAGCGTTATGTAATTTTTGTGAACTTATAATATAAGTATCTTTTGTTTGCTTGTTTTGAATAATTTCTATATTTAATTTGGTACATTTCTATTTTTAAGAAAAAAAGGCGTCAAGTAAATTCCGCTTTGGGTCAATGATAACGCAAGACTGGCTCTGGGTATCCTATTAACTCCTCTCATTCTTACCTTTTGCTGGCTCCGGCAACGGGAAAATAACATACGTTCCCGTTCAAGTAGCTCAGTCTGAGGTCTCTAGACCGGTACACTCACCTCAAGCTCTGATCAACTTCAACAGAGAAGCAAACCAGTGTGTCTTTCCTAACTTCCTCTCTCAGGAAAGCAAAGCTGAAACTCAAGAGAAGGTACAACAACCTTTCACTGGACCTCTTGCTCACCGGCTGTCATACCCAAAGAGGTTGACGGCGGCTGAAAAAGGCAAGGGTCCAATGAGACACACTGAAGCTTCTGCAGCGCCCACTGTAGTGAAAAAACGCAAGAAAACCTCTGTCATCTCCATCTCCTCCTCTGAATCCCTTGAGAGAGTTGTTCAATAACCTCTTCTCCTCCACAACTGGCCCAAACATTTCTTTCCGATGAATCAATCAAATGCTTTTTGGAAGGAAAAGTGTTTCAATTGTTTGGAAGATAATCACTACTTGAACAACTGCAACAAGAAAAGACAATGTGTAGCGTGTAGAAATGACAGTCATACTATCAACCAGTGTGATAAACTCAAGAAAGCTCACGAACAATCCGCTGAGGCTATGGCCATGGAAGGGATCTTCGGTGAGGAATTTTAGGAATCTAATCGCTTTTGGATCGAATCGAAAGAATCCAAAATCATGAACCTTTTTTCAAATAAATTATTCAGTTATTATTAAACTGAGTAACAAAAAAAGATTTGTAATGAAATAAATTGAAGAATTTTGATTTACAGGGTCTCTATAAATGGGCTGAACTGAAACTACTACTCTGTTTACAAACATTGCTTCTGCTACAACTGGACCAGAAATAATGAATAAAGATAATTATAATAAATTACAAAAATGAATTATTGCTCAGAATCAATCTTCTATCTTGATTGTACATCAAATGAATCAATTTATTGTTAATAAATTCACTTCAAATTACCTCAAACTGATCATTACACTTCATCTCATCCTCCGTGACAAGGTTGGTGTTCTCCTCCACTTTCTTTTCGGCATAGCAAACTTTTGCGTAATGCCCGACCTTGCCGCAATTGTAACACTTGTCGGAGTTGCAGTCCTTCGCATAGTGACCGTATTTGCCACACTTATAGCACTCGACATTATAGTGATTTGACCGGCCACCTCTCCCACGACCAGGTCCTCTACCTCGCCAATTTTGTTGGCTTGACTGCCCCTTCTCCTCATAGTATCCACCTCGACCACGGCCTCCACCACTGCGATCATTGCTGCGACCTCCACGGTCACGCCCTCTTCCACGAAAGTTTTGAGTGTAGAGTGCCTTTTCGTCTTTGATAGGCATCTTGGCTTGCAGCGCTTCGTCAAGCGACTCGTTCTTCTTCTTCTTGCGTTGCTCGTGTGCCTCTAACGACCCATCGAGATCGTCAATAGTTAGCTCCTCTAGGTCCTTCGATTCTTCGATGGCGCACACGACATTCTCGAAATTGTCGGTTAGCGACCGTAAAATTTTTTCCACGACCCTCGAGTCGTTTAGAGTTTCACCATTACACTTGAGCTGATTTACCACGGTTTGCACACGTGTGATGTAGTCGGATACACCTTCTGACTCCTTCATCTTCATACACTCCAACTCGCCACGTAGAGTTTGGAGTCTTACTTGCTTTACTCGGTCGGTTCCCTTGAAAACTTTTTGCAATATATCCCATGCTTCCTTGCCCGTTACCGCGCTTGTTATCTTTTCAAAATCTGACTCGTCAACTGCTTGGAACAGCATGTATAGTGCTGTCTTGTCATTCATTCGCTTTTGTTTCAACGCCTTGATTTCACTTACTGTCATATCGTCGGTATTCTCTGGTTCGGTGTAGAACTCACAATTTTAATGGAAGAAGAACAACTTTCTTTTTCTCAATTTTTCTTAATATATTTCTTTCTTCTTGTCTCTTACAAAATGAAAATGGGTTCTATTTATAGGCTAAATGGTTCATGCATACATGAATCACATTAAACCCTAACATTATACTCACACAATTATCTAAGTACATGATCCATATTTCTAGAAGGTGGATACATGTATTACAATTCTCTAGATGAATTTACATAGAAAAAAACACAAATATTATTTTTTTTGGCTTGGGCTTATCAACAAGTTGTCCGCAATTTAAATAAAAAAACAAAAGTTAGTTCTTTGTGACAGTGATACATTTGATTCTGAAATTTATTTCTGAAACCTTGAAAATCCGCAACTTCAAGAATATAATAAAAAAAAAACATTGTCATTTATTTCTTTTTTTTATCAGCAAATACTGAGATCATTTTCAAGAGGAGAAGAATCATTTTGAGGTCTATAGAAGAGGCTCCTCCTCCGCCGCTCTCTAATTCAGATAGAGGAATGATTCATTGAGGTCTGGAGGAGAGGCTCGTCCTTCACCTCGCCCTAGTTTAGAGAGTGAGGACCCCAAACTCCAGGGGCATGATATATATATTATACTATCAATGTATTATATTTAATTTGTATTATTATTATTTTTTATTATTATAGTAATGTCTCAGTAGAATTCTTCATTCTGTTCAAATGATGATGATGTTGAGAAATTAATGGAACATTTCAAAAAAATCAAAGTAATGGAAGATACCATTTATTCAGTAGAATTCTAAACTCTGAAGCTCATTGGCTGCGGAATTTGGTATTTACATGATTGTATTCTCTTCTTAACTTTGGATGTTGATTAACTAAAGAGTTAATTCGAATTTGGGATTAGAAATTAGGATGTTGTAATTAGTATCTTACTAGGATGAAGAAAATTATGCTTTAGATTTTGGTTAGAAATTAGGGTTTTGATGCTAATTGGCAATTAGGATTTAGATTTTGGTTAATAATCAGTATTTTAATGCTATTTTTTGAATTTCATATTTTGAAGAAAATTTAGAATTGATATTTTAAGGAGAAATAGGCCTTGGGTCCTTAAAACCCTATGGCCGATCCTAAAATTTACTCATTAATTTCTTACTCAATAGATTTATTAATACACAATTTCAGTTTTATCTTTTCTTTTGGTTGCCAATTCTACATCCATTATTTTTTGTGAAGCTCAATTCCACTTCCATTGGAATCTTTGAACTTTTGAATTTTATTCAATATACTCAACCAACATAAAATCGAACTGCTTCCTCCTTTCTTTTGTGCATATCTTTTACTTTCTTAAGGTGCTCATTCGGTGTCAAAAAAAATAAAAAAAATTTCAAGCTTTACATATTAAAAAAAATCAAATACATATATACATACATAAGGGTTGGGTACATAATTAAAATATATGGTAATATCCATTATTCAAACTTTTTTCTAAAAGCCAATACGTGAGCTTTTCTTCAGAATTAAAGCAACCTTTTTTTTAATTTATTGTTCAAATACCTCTAAAATTTTATACTTCACCAATAACGAAACAATTTTCATGCACAAAAAATTCAAACCACAAAGCACTTCTCTTTTCAAAATTGCAATAGCCGAAGAAATGTTTAGAAAGTCAAAGGTCAAAAGTAAGAAACTTGTAAAGGGAAGGGGCCCAATTAAAGATGGCCCACGAAAAAAACATGACAAAGAAAATATGGCCTCAACTGCAGTTAGAAGAAGTTCTAGAGGGAAAGTACCAAAGAAACAATATGAAGGCCTAATTCCCACCAAACAAAATATTAGAATTAAAAATCCACCTAAAAAATCAGTAGTAAAGCAGGCTGCAATTAAAGGTTTACTCCAAGAACTAGAACATGAAAAATTAGTGCAAGAACCAATGAATGACACACTCATCACTAAAATTGATTCTTTTGTAGGGTTTGAAATTAATACAAATGCATCTTCTCAAATGAACAATGTAGGACAATCAAATGTCAGGGGCATGACCCAAGGGGCAGCTCAGGACCCCTCGGAGGAGGACTCCTCTTAAAATTACTCTTTCTATCCTATCTTTTGCTCTTTTGTGAGTAAGGGTGTGACTTTAGCATAGTCCCTTTAACTCTTTTATCTTGTATCTTTAAATTCATAATTGTTGTAATGAATACGCTATACTTACGTAATTTTGGAATTATGTCGTGGAATGTCAGAGGACTAGGTTGTCCGAAGAAATGTAATGTTATTCGTGAAAGCGTTAAGTTCTCGCTGTAAGATAATGTGTTTCCAGGAAACAAAATGGAGAGATAACCCTTATAAAATCTCTCTAGTAGCACCACCCTACATTAGAAACTTTGTGTCAAATGTTGCGATAGGATCCAAAGGTGGCACCTTGATAGTATGGGGTGAAGCTTTCATCCTAATTAGCAATTTCAATACTCTCCACTGCTCTAATGTGATTCTTAGAGATAACATTTCTAAACAAGATTTCCTAATCTCAAACGTTTATGGGCCGACAGATGATGCCTTAAAAACGCAATTTCTAAATGAAATATCTCAGATACATTCCAACCATCAGAGTCTCCCTTGGATTCTTTTAGGAGACTTCAATCTTCTTAGAATAAGAAGTGAAACTACTTCCTCTTCTTTCGATAGACAAATGTCCATAGAATTCAATCAATGGATTTTCGACTTAGACCTCTCGGAGGTTCCTCTTATTGGAAGGAAGTTTACATGGTCCAACAAAAGACCGTTACCTTGTCACTCAAAACTCGATAGAGTCTTCCTTTCCCACCACTTCGTCTCATCGATGCTAAATTATTCCCTCTCGATCTACCGACAACAACTTCAGATCACTCTCCAATTTTGCTCTCCTTCTTCTCGCAACACTCAAGCCATTTTAAACGGTTTAAAATAGAAAGAATGTGGTTTAAGAGAGAAGGGTTCAAAGAGATTGTGCATCACTCATGGTCCCACCCGACCGGGGCAACCAACTCGGCTGTCAACTTTCTAATTAAACTACAACGTCTTAGAAGATCACTTCTCACTTGGTCCAAAGACTTGAACGCTAATATCAATACATCCCTTGAAAAGGCCAAATTGATCACCCAAATCTTGGACAAAATAGAAGAGACAAGACCCTTAATTCAAGAGGAATTGTCACTAAGAATAAGACTAAAAGAACATATTTATGACCTAGCTAATCTTCAAGAGATTAAATGGCAACAACAAGCGTCGTGTAGGTGGATTAAATTAGGGGACAAAAATACCGCCTACTTTCATTCCATCGCGTCAAAAAAATATAAAGGCGACCATATCTCGAAACTAAAACTCTCCGAGCAACATGACAACGAGCTAGAGGGCTCAAGTGATATACTGAATGCATTTCAGAATCACTACACCTCTCTCTTTGGATTCTCCTCTCAACCTCAACCTCACCCACCTACTTGATTTATCTTACCTCTCTTCCACACCTTCTCAACTCTCTTCGTTGGCCGATCCCTTCACGGAAGAGGAGGTCAAGGGAGTAATAGACAAACTCCCAAAAGGTAAATCATCGGGTCCGGACGGTTTACCGTCCGAGTTCCTCCAGGAATTTTGAGATGTACTCAAAGTGGATTATCAATGACTTCTTCGGCAATAAGCTAGATCTCTGGCGGATCAACCAAGCCGCCATAACACTAATCCCAAAAGTTGAGGGAGCGCTTCTACTAAATGATTATAGACCAATTAGTGTCATTAACATGCCTATAAAAATTATAACAAAACTACTCGCTAATAGATTACAACCACACTTAAATGATATGGTACATCCAAATCAAGCTGCTTTTATTAAAGAAAGGTCCATCACAGAATCTTTCGTGCTCACGAGAGAACTAGCCGCCTATGCTCACAAAGAAGGCATACCGTCGGTCATCTTCAAAATCGACTTTAAGCGAGCTTTCGACACGGTAGATTGGAATTTCTTAAAATAAATGTTCCAAGCTAGGGGGTTCCCGAAAAAATGGACACAATGGATAAGCAACTTGCTCAGTTCTTCCTCATCCTTTCTCAAAGTAAACGGACTAGAAAGCCGACCTTTCTTCCATGCGAGACGGGTGCGCCAAGGCGACCCTTTATCGCCAATGATATTTAACTTGGTAGTGGACATACTACAAAAAATGCTCATACAAGTATCCCCTCTTATGAACCCTAGTATAACAATTGCACCACAAATGTTGCAATTTGCTGATGAGACGACATACTTCGTGGAGGCCTCTCCGTACAACCTCAAGGTCCTCGTAAGGGTTGTACAACGATTCAGAGACATGAGTGGATTGAGACTCAATCTTGCAAAAAGCTCATTTACTCCTCTCAAAGTTCCTGCCCAATACCATGAATCTCTTTCTCTCATTCTTGGGTGCGCAAAGCAAGATTTACCACTCAAACATCTGGGCCTACCACTCACAATCAAGAAGCCTAAAAAACAACTTCTCATTCCCCTTTTACAAAAAATACAAACAAGACTAGCCGGGTGGAAAGGCAGAACGCTATCATATGGCGGCCGTCTAACACTGATCCAAGCAGTACTCGCACCGATCTTGAATTACCACATACAAGTC
Source organism: Juncus inflexus (assembly GCA_024447665.1). Lineage (NCBI taxonomy): Eukaryota > Viridiplantae > Streptophyta > Magnoliopsida > Poales > Juncaceae > Juncus > Juncus inflexus. Next base: position 4,219,013 of record JAJHPC010000020.1, read on the forward strand.
ATGACACTCCCAAGTTGGTTAATTCAACAATTCGAGCGAGTAGCTAGGAGCTTCCTATGGAGAGGGGATAAAAAATGTTATGGCGGCCATTGCCTTATAGCGTGAAGTAAAGTGTGTATGCCAAAAGAGCTCGGGGGGGTTAGGTGTTTTAGATATTAAATACCAAAACAAAGCAATGCTCATGAAATGGCTATGGCATGCCAGGGCGAAGCCGACAAGCTCGTGGAGCAAACTATTGGCTTTTCTCTATAATTTCTCTCTGCTGTCTACTTCCAGACATGCCCTTGCAAGGCCATCCTTCTTCCTTGAGGACCTGCTTGACTTACTACCTATCTTCTCATTATCTAACTTGACCAACATTGGCAGAGGGACTAACTCATCTTTTTGGAAGGCAAAGTGGCATGAAAACACATCTTTAGCTTATGAATTCGATCTTGTTTATGCGGAAGCATCAAATAAAGATGATTATGTAGCTCAAGTGATGGCATCCCAATGGGATCTCACACCATACATCAACTCGAACAACCACAAGTTAGCAAGCCAAGCCACTGAACTCAGACAATTACTCTTAGCCACCACTCTCTCAAACGAAGAGGATAGGCTCAAATGGCGGTGGACAGAAAAAGGTACTTTCTCCACCAAAACGTGTTATCAATTCTTCTTTAAAACGAGAGTCCAAGCTCGCTGGAAAAACCTTTGGACTATCAAAGCCCCTAATAAAGTACGGTTCTTTATTTGGCTCCTAGCGGCCGCTAGAATCCCGACACAACGCAACCTAATGAAGAAAGGGTGGCAGAGCATCTCCTCATGCACTCTCTGTAACACGGGAGAAGTAGAGACTTCCCTCCATCTACTGGTGGACTGCCCTTATAGTAGATATATTTGGCGTTTGAACCAAAAAATGACACAAATTATAGACACTTCGCCTTTACATTTTTAGATGCGAGAGCAACAATTGTGCCAAACTAAGGACGCAAGGAGAGATTGGGATACCAAGTGGGCAGCAACATGTTGGAATATTTGGAAGCAAAGAAACCAACGTATCTGCTCCACTGGAGGTCGTCCACCAACTAGCTACTCAAGACACGAAAGTTTGGAAAAGGCTAGCCTAACACAGAACCGGTGTACAAGATGACACAACACGTCCTCTCTCTTTTCCTTGATTTCTAATGATATTGGTTCTTGTTGTGATGCAACCGGGTATCTTGTGCAAGTCACTTTTCCCCTAGATTGTAAAATCCAGAGGAAAAATTAATATATCTGTACAAAAAACTATTTTTATTTTAATTAAATTATAACACTCCGTAGGCAATCACCTATAAGGACTAAAAAAAAAACTATTTTCATGCTCCAATGAGGAAATAAATGGTTTAGGCGGCATCTCCAAATTTTGCAAATTTCCAATTAACATATGCACTACTCTAGGCATGGAGGGCCGGTCAACCGGGTTCCATTGTACGCACCAAAAAGCCACAATAATTAGCTTTTTCGCAATCTCTGTATTGCTTGGGGTCATTATATCCTCCTCCAATTGTAACTCTTGACTATCTACTAACTGGTTATATAGTAGTTCTGGAAAATAGTTCTCGCTCTGATTCTCAAACTCAGGATCCACGCTCTTCCTACCTCCAACCATCTCTAACAACAACATTCCGAAACTATAGACATCAGATTTATAAGACACAGTTCCGAAGTTTCTTGAGTAAACCTCGGGTGCGATGTAGCCCATCGTGCTCCTCGCTGCAGTCATAGTGACAATGCTTTGGTCCTTCGCACATAACTTGGCAAGCCCGAAATCTGCGATTTTCGGTTTCAGATCCTCATCAAGCAAAACATTATGAGGTTTGATGTCGAAGTGAAGAATGCGTTCGTTACACCCTTGGTGCAGATACTCGATCCCTCGAGCAATTCCTATTGCTATTTGTAGCATTTTTTTCCTTTCTTAATGGTAAATGAATGCTATTGTTTCTTGTTATATATTTCTCTAGTGACTCATTTGGCATGAATTCGTACACTAAAGCGCGTCTCGTGCCTTCAGAGCAGAACCCTAGGAGTCGAACTATGTTGACGTGGTGAATTATTCCGATTGTGGCCACTTCATTTATGAACTCTTCGCCAGCACCTTTAGTCCTCTCGAGCATTTTTACTGCAACGGGTAATCCATTCGGTAGCTCGCCTTTGTAGACACTTCCAAAGCCGCCCTGACCTAACTTATCTCTAAATTGTTTAGTTATCTTCTTAAGTTGGGTGAAGGTGTACCGAGTGGGCTTTGTGATTCTGTACGTTGCGAGGAACCGTTCAACCTTCAACCGGGTTTCTTTTTCCTTGTCAGACTTTTTGGATAAATATATTAGTACTGCTGGTATTGTTAAAATAAGAACAAACGCTGTAGCACAAGTAGCTGAAAGAAGTTTTTTTAAAGAAAAAGATGGAGTGAGCTTTTGGATATATAGGAAGACATCAAAATAGAACTATTCATTTATATAAACACAAGGAAGTACCTGAAATAAGCTTGATGTTGAGATCTGCAAAATTATAGATGGATTTTTAAATGTCAGGAACTCGTCTTTTAATTTATTTAAAGAAACTAATATATTTATTGTTTGATTTAATTCATGAAGTAAAATTGACATAACAAAACCAGATGCATATATTACCATGAGGCTTGCAAAATGCTCTATTTTTTGCCTCATCATACCCACATTGTCTCCCTCTCTGCTGACATTTTCTGCATCGACTCGTGACTTTAGTGTTAAACCATTCCAGTGTCACTAATCTCCTCTCAAGAAAATTATCGGCGAAAAGTTTAAACGTGGTAATTGGCCGATCACTCTTCCTTTCATAACTCCTTCGAAAAATATCAATGTCCTTCTTCCGCACGGTACAGTCAAATGGAAGTACATCCATTGACTCAGAGGCTGCCACAACATAAACATAGCTACCTCTACTACTCAAACAAGGTATGGGCCCATGTAAGTCGAAATGCGTATTTGGAGAGAAACTTTTCTCACAAGTTACTAGACTAATGGATGGAGGAATCATTGGCCAGTACATGTGAGTACTCAACATGTCCAACAAGGTTATGTTTTGAAGTAGACAGTTAGGCCATGAATCTCCGAGTTCTATCGTTATATAACCATAGTGGTAATCAACATTTTGTACTTTAAATGAGCCCACATTTTTGAGGGTTAAGAGAGTATCATTGTTGGACGAGCAGGTTAGAGTCATGCCTGGTATGCCACAAAATTGCGGACTCGAGTCGAGTCGGAGGGGGAACCGGATCTCAGGGCCATTTACGTTGCATGTTGACGTTTCACAATTTTTGAAAAATTTGGTCTTGTGATTATGACAAAGGGATATTTGGATTAGGGTTTGGAGGAAAAGGAGAAAGAAGAGGAAAGGAAGCTTAGCCATCTGTTGTCACTCAGAAAGGTTGAGTTAGAGTGGAGAAATAGAAAGTAGGATAGGAACATAGCATGAAAGGATGCTTAAGCTAAATTAGCTGGCTTGGATTGACTGTTAGCCAAATTGATGTCAATGGATGACTTTGACCAATGTGTGGATGAAAAATCTCACCACTTTAAATCTAAGAAGGGGTGACTTTGACCAGGAATTTTCCACATAATTGTAAATACTGTCGGTTTCTGTCATGTTCACGGACAAAACATTAAGAATAATTATAACGATATGTTATCTATCATATTCACTTATTTACATATTAAGACTAATAATTATTTGTTGTCAAAACAAATAATAAAAATTACTAGCTTTGAAAAAATATGTTGGTGATTTTTTTTTTTTTGGATTCCTCAACCTTTACCGCAAGAAGGAGTTCTCGAGCCGAGCTTCAAGAAAGGAGTTTCGCAAGCCGAGCTTCAGGAACGAAACGGTTGCGAGTCAGAAAAGTTCAGACTTACATCCGTTCTTCGTCTCGCGGATCAGGAAGATCCGAGGTATAAATTTTAATAGCATAATCTCGTATCTTTATTTCCTTTACGATGATCCTAGGGAGGGTTTAACCCGTAGGTTCCGCTGCGCATGTAACGTATATGGCTACGGGTTTCCCAATACAACATTGGCTGCAAGTTACTGGACAATGTGGAAACAACTCAATCAAAGAGTCTTCAACAACAAAAGGGCTCGTACGATCGTAACCTGTAACGTGGCGATCCAAGAAGAACAGCTTTGGAGAGACAATGGCTAAAGTCTCCCTTCTATCAGGATCGACTATTCTGTTAGACTTTATTAGACATATTCTGTCTAAATTCTCTTCACCTTAATTTGTAATATTTTTCTAGTTTTCATGGTTCAGAAGATTGCTTACCCATAAGGCAGTAATGTAACAAAACTTTTATTTCTTTTTAATGAACATCTTAGTAGGCAATCGCCTACCGAGCATCAGAAAAAAAGAATTAATGACTAATTAATCCAAAAGAGAATAAAAAAAGCTAAAAAGAGAGAAGAAGCAAGAGGCCTAATTCTCCAGTGATTGGCAATCGATCAGCGGTTCTTTGGGAGAAGGTGAAGGCGTAGAATTTGTAAGAATAGCTTGATTATGTGAGAATCATTTATTTGTAATGTATTTTGTCTCTGCTATAATCAAATCTCGAGTGTAAAATCTCTGTAAAATTATATGTGATACAATTTCAAATATATTATTGATTTCATCAAGAAACAATTTCAGTTAAAGATATGACACTTGTGTTTTGGAGTCGGGTATGTGATGTTTTTGATGATATGGGTGTATGAATGATTATTAAATTAATGACTAAATTAAACATAAAGCAAAAAAAAAATAATAATAAACACGATAATTAAGCTTAATTTAATTTCTAAATTCTAGTTGATGTACCTTTTTTGTTTAAACATGCAATTTAAGTTACCGGAAGCATGCTTTGTTTTTTTAAAGAGATTTTACTGAAAAATAATACATATTTAAATCGTATACAAATGTTTATTTTTTGGTATGATAAAGTTTCATATATATAGTATTTCATTTGATAACTAAATAATATTATGCAATTACATATTCAAATTACATCAATTCAAACAAGAAATATTGTAACAACATTAGTTTTAGCTTCTTCTATCTGCAATTGTAACTTTTTGGAAGATTCAACTGCAAGAATTCCAGTTTCTCCTGTAATTTCTAATGCCGCTATCTAAATCGCCCCTTAAATGCATCCAATTTTATAATCTTCCTTTAGTTAAATCACCAACATATTTTTTCAAAACTAGTAATTTTTATTATTTGTTTTGACAACAAATAATTATTAGTCTTAATATGTAACTACGTGAATAGTTATAATTATTCTTAATGTTTTGTCAGTGAACATGACAGAAACTGACAGTATTTACAATTATGTGGAAAATTCCTGGTCAAATTCACCCCTTTTTAGATTTAAAGTGGTGAGATTTTTCATCCACACATTGGTCAAAGTCATCCATTGACATCAATTTGGCTAACAGTCAATCCAAGCCAGTTATTTTAGCTTAAGCATCCTTTCATGCTATGTATGGATGTCTAAGCTTCCTTTCCTCTTCTTTCTCCTTTTCCTCCAAACCCTAATCCAAATATCCCTTTGTGTGGTATATGTAACCCCTTCGTGAAATCTCAACCCAATAAAACTCTATCTATGAGCTTAATCTAACAATTAAAGTAGAGCTTATTTATTTTCCTCCAACAAAAAATTAAGCTTAATTGCTTCCTCTACCCAACACCATGAACCAGCCTTACACTTTTCTTCCTTTTTTGTTCTCATTTCTTTTCCTCTCCATGGTTGAACCAGCCCTAAGTCTTCCATGGATCCAAGGCACCACAAACCATTGTGGCAACTTGAAAATCAGGCACCCATTCCGACTGAAATCAGACCCTTTTGAATCTGGCAATCCCAAGTACGACCTAAATTGTGAAAATAACATAACCTATCTCGAAATATTCAAACCAGAGAAGTATATTGTTACGAGAATTGACTATTACAAATTTTTGGCAACTGACTATTCGAAAATCGATATTGTTGCCTCAAGTGTGGCTAATGGCGATTGTATTATCCCTTCCGTCTCTCCATCTCCTTCGATGCAAGGAAAAATGTATCGTGGTTACTTTCTTAGCGGATATACATGGGGAACATTCATGAAATGCACAGAAGCAATTTCAAATAGTAGTTATATGTCGGTCCCATGCATCAGTAAGAATGGCACATTTGTGTACTTCGTATCGGGATATGATGCGTACCAAGTTAAGTACCTCGAGAAATCATGCTCGTATCTAGCAAGTGTTCCTTTCAATTATTATGATGATGATAGTTCTTCTGATGATACTAAAGAGGATGCTTTTAAGCTCCTTCAGCTAGGGTTTACACTTGTAGTTGAGGGACCACGGTTGATTAGTATCATTTTGGTGTATGCTATAATAGTTGGAATATGTGTGCTAGGTATGTCATTTGCTAAAATATTTTTTCTTTTTCCTAATAAGTTATCTTCTTAAAGTTTTAAATATTTAAAAGAAGTCAGCAGTTGGATTTATCTTTGTTTTGGTTTTCTAAATAGTTCGTTTATTTTGTGATTAACATGCATAGTTTTTACTAACTGAACTTCTGGTCATTCTTATTGCAGTTCGTATGATTATAGCTCGATTGATGTTAATGCCGCTAGTTATTCTGGCCTACCTAGCCTACCTTCTTCGTAGATCGAAGATACCTATCGACAAAATAGAGAAGTTTCTCCGAAACCAACAAAACCTAATGCCAACAAGGTACTCATACACCGATTTAATAGCAATGACAGGTCACTTTAGAGAAAAGCTAGGGCAAGGAGGGTTTGGTTCGGTCTTTAAAGGTGTACTTCCCGGTAATATTCTAGTGGCGGTTAAGATGCTCGGTAACTCAAAATGCAACGGAGATGAGTTCATCAATGAGGTCTCTACACTTGGGAGGATTTATCATCGTAATGTCGTAAGACTTGTTGGATTTTGCTCAGAAGGATCAAAACGAGCCCTTGTTTATGAGTATATGCCAGGAGGATCCCTCGACAAGTATATTTTCGTAAATAATAATAATACTAATATTGATCTCCATGTTGTAATTACCTTGGAAAAACTAAATGAAATTGCCTTGGGCATTGCGCGCGGTATTGATTACCTGCATCGAGGCTGTGACATGCAGATCTTGCACTTCGATATCAAACCAAATAATATTCTACTGGATGCAAATTTCATTCCGAAAATTGCGGATTTCGGGCTGGCAAAGTTGTATCCTAAGGAGTACAGCTTGGTGCACGTGAGTGCTGCAAGAGGAACTATCGGGTACATAGCACCTGAATTGGTTTCTCGAAGTTTTGGTGCTATATCGCAAAAATCTGATGTTTATAGTTTTGGAATGTTGCTAATGGAAATGATGGGTGGCCGAAGAAATGCTGATTCAAGAGTTGATAGATCGAGTCAAGTGTATTATCCCTCGTGGATGTATGACAAGCTCAGTAGGCAACATGTGAAAGAAATAAATGAAGTTTGTGATACATCGGAGACAGAAAGGAAGTTATGTTTGGTGGGGTTATGGTGTATTCAAATGAAACCTTCGGATCGCCCAACTATGAGTAAAGTTATTGAGATGCTGGAAGCAATTGTTGATACAATCGAAATACCACCTAGTCCATTTTTTGATTCAGAAGGTCCGTATATGACGGAGCTTGATATAAGTTATTCGACCATTGATCGAACTCTTGATAATACCACCACAGAGCTCGAAAGTATGTGTTTCGAAATAGATCACGTTAACATGGTGTGATACCATTAGTATGGTTCGATCATAAATATTGTAGGGAATTAAGGGTAATTATGTATGAATAGCTTGATTATGTGAGAATCATTTATTTGTAATGTCTAATTTTGTCTCTTCTGCTATATAATAAAATCTGGAGTGTAAAATCTCAGTAAAATGATATGTGATACAATTTCAAATATATTGATTTAATAAAAAAAATTCAGCTAAAGATATTGCACTTGAGTTTTGGAGTTGGGTATGAATGATGGTTTCGATAATAAATGGGTGTATAAATGATTATTAAATTAATGACTAAATTAAACATGATAATTTAGGCTTAATTTTTTTTCCTAAACTCTGGTTGGAGTACCTTTTTTTGTTTAAACATACAATTTAAGTTACCGAAAACATGATTTTTATTTTTAAAGAGACCATATGTTTTCATTATGTACCCAACCCTTATGGATGTATGTATTTGATTTTTTTTTTAATATGTAAAGCTTGAAATTTCTTTTATTTTATTTGACACCGAATTAGCACATTAAGAAAGTAAAAGAGATGTACAGAAGATAGGAGGAAGCAGTTCAAAATTCAAATTTTATGTTGGTTGAGTATATTGAATAAAATTTAAAAGGTTCAAAGATTCCAATGGAAGGGGAAATGAGCTTCACAAAAAGTATTGGATGTGGAATTGGCAAACAAAAGCGAAAGATAAATCTGAAATTGTGTATTAATAAATCCATTGATTATGAAGTGAGTAAATTTCAGGCCCGGTCATAGGTTTTCTAGGACCCAAGGTCTATTTGAGAAAGGGCCCCTTAAAATATCAATTCTAAAGAACTTTCAAAATATAAAATTCAAAAAATAGCATTATAAAATCCTAATTATTAACAAAAATCTAAATCCTAATTGCCAATTGACATCTAAATCCTAATTGCAAACTAAAATCTAAAGAACAACTTTGTAGATCCTAATAAGATACTAATTACAACATCCCAGTTTCTAATCCCAAATTCCAATTTACTCTTTTTTTTTTTTTTTTGAAATTTAATTTACTTTGTAGAGTAAAGAGACGAGATTTGAATAAAACTTCTTTATTATTCTCTCAATAATATTACAATACACTTCACTACTCAATTACTAAACCTCCAAAATTACAACCCTACTACTTCTATATTATTAGACCTCCAACTAAACCACTACAACTCTCACAACACTCTTTATTAGAGAGGAATTTGTTTTGTGGCTTAATCCAAATGGTGAGAATGAGACTCATATTTATACTAGAGGATGGAGTCATCTAGACCCAAAATATTTTTGAAGAATTTTCTAGAGACAAACATATCTAGTGTTAGTAGTATGCCCTAGGCCAATGTATTTGAGACCTAGATATATGGATTGTGTTAAACAAACATTGTTTTTTATTTAGAGATATTTTATATAATAAATGCGTATTGGTTATTTTATTCTTATTACTAAAATGAACCTTGAATATGATATTCATATATCATCAAAGTATGTGACTTTGATAGTAAAACTTTAAAGTATTATGAATGATATTCTAAACCGTCCCTGATCATTCATAGGATGTTTGTGAGACAAACATACTTTATGATAAGCTATAAATGTACATCAGTATGTTAGTTGACTGATGGTCACGTTTTACTGATCATGAATAAGTGTTATTAAGTCATTAACATAAGTATATGTTAGAGACCATATACTTGGATTGACCCACCGTGAGAATACTACATGGTTCGTGTCATTAGTTATTCTCAGTAAAGAATGTATCTGTAATCCTTAGACTTGAGATTATCTCAGTTTCCTACATGAGAAAGTTTACACTTTAATATAATCTAACATCGTCTTTAACCGGGCGGTCATAAAGATTATAATTAGGTATATAATGAATTATGCGGAGGAAAGAGTTTAATTAAGATAGGATTTGTTCCTCTCATAAATTGAGAGAGATATCTTTAGGCCTCTTGATGATTTGATTGAAGAAATGCACGGCCGTGCTCAAGTGAATTAATAAAGAGTTATTAATGTCATTTCATGTTCAATCAAATTCGGTGTCAAGAAATATTTATCGACCAACATAAGGTTGACACATACCATGCCTTATGGACGATATAGATATCATGTAACAAAGGAATACAATGCATGACATAAATTATGTTTGATCGAATCATCTATATTTGCTTAATTTGGATAATCATGATGTCTTGCCAGAGGCCGCTCATGATTTATAATCCGTTGTGATTATTGCCAACATTAAGTAAACCTACAGGGTCACACACAAAGAACAACTATTGAGACGTACACAGAAAAATCATAACTTATGTGATAAGTTGTATGGAGAGCTACATAGTCAAGTGACACATCCAATCCTACATCTTATATGATAAGGTGTGTTGCATATATGGTTACATAGTTACCATGCACATAGGATATGAAACTTATGGACTATGTAGGACAAGAGACACCCCAAAATCAGATTAAGGATTATAATATTTTCGTCCAAAATTTTGTGAGACAAAAAGGAGAGAAAAATCCGAAAATTATTCTCTTGTTATTTCTGTGAGAGAAATGAAGAACGGATACTAGCATATATCGTTCTTTATCCGTTCAAAGGGGTTGTTCGTGTGGATACCGGTAGAGGACGAAGCGAAGTGCGGCGTCTTTGTGATTCGGGTTGAAACCGTAGTTTTACTTGGAGAATCGGTTTACTTGGGGAATCCGTTCGTTTGGAGATCGGTTTGTTAGACCGGTTAGGCGAAACATACAAAGGATCGGTTTGGAAACCGGTTTGGAATCGACCAAAGAAAAGCGTTAACCAAATTCGCTTTTGATCATCACGGATTAAGCGTAATCCGAAGGTACAAAGTTATGAACTTTTCTTTGATTTAATTGTAATTCACGGATCCTTCTTTTGGGTTTCGAATTCGATTTTGTTTCGTTTTGTATTTTCTGCTGCGTTATGAATGGTAGAAACCCAACATCTAGAACAAAGATATTTTAATAGATAATTCTAGAATCAAGATATTTTGCTAGCCTTGGCTTGCTTCTAGATTTTTTTTCATATTTAGGGCTAAGTTTGGATTGGGCTTAGTGTTGCATATTTAACACTCCCCCTCAACACTAAGTCCTCTAAATCGCTGATCGACTGAGCACTCCAAGTTGAGCGCGCATCTCCTCAAACTTCTTTGTGTTGAGACTCTTCGTGAAAATGACAGCGACTTGCTCTTCCGTCGGTGTCAGCTTCATTTGGATCTCTCCTTGTAGTACCTTTTCTCGTAAGAAGTGGTAGTGCACTTCAATATATTTGGTTCTTGCGTGAAACACCAGATTCTGTGCTAAGCCCACTGTCGGCCTGTTATCGCAGTGGAGTCTTACTTTGTCGATTGGCTGGTGAAGCTCTCTTAGTAAACGAACCAGCCACGTGCTTTCTTGTGCAGCAGTAGCTGCTATTCTATATTCCGCTTCTGTCGTGGATAGGGATATGGTAGGCTGCCTTTTGCTACACCAAGACACTGCTCCTAATCCCAAACTGAACACATAGCCGGTTGTTGATCTCCTTATATCACAATCTCCAGCATAGTCAGCATCACAATAACCGACTAGTTCCCATTCTTCACATCTACAGTACATAATACCGTAGTCTAATGTACCCCTCACGTATCGAAGTATCCGCCTAACTGCCTCCAAATGTGGCTTCTTTGGGTTCTGCATATGACGGCTTACTACTCCAACAGCGAAGCCTATATCGGGTCTGGTAAGAGTCAGATAGATGAGACTTCTCACCAGTTGTCGATACATTCGAGTGTCTAGTAGATCTTTCCCTTCTCCAGCGCAAAGCTTTGCATTTGGTTCTATCGGCGTAAACAACGGCTTGCTCTCCAACATTCCATAAGCCTCTAGAAGATCCTTTGCATATTTTTGTTGGCAAATAAATACACCTTTACTCGTCTTCTCAACCTCAAGCCCCAGGAAATGCTTTAATTCTCCGAGTTCCTTCATCTGAAACCGAATAGACAGGTTCTCCTTCGTTTGCCGAATCTCTTCTATGAGATCACCGGTTAAGATGAGGTCATCTACGTACACCAAGATAATAGCGAGTTTGCCTCCAATATTCTTGGTGAATAGGCTCGAGTCTGCTGTCGCCACTGTATATCCACTTTGTACGAAAAACTCTGCTATTTTCCCATATCACGCTCTTGGGGCCTGTTTTAGCCCGTACAATGCCTTCTTGAGCTTGCACACATATTCTGGATGGATTTTACTCACATATCCTTGTGGTTGATCCATATATATTTCTCGATCAAGCTCACCGTGCAGGAAGGCATTCTTCACGTCCATCTGCCATATCTTCCATCCTTTGCTTGCCACAAGTGCTAGGAGAACTCGTACCGTTGTCATCTTCGCCACCGGACTGAATGTCTCATCATAGTCCAGCCCGTACGTTGTGAGAACCCTCGTGCAACTAATCGAGCCTTATATCTTTCGATTGACCCATCTGCTTTGGTCTTCACTTTGTACACCCATTTACTCGAAATTGGTTTTACTCCATTCGGTTGTGGCACTAACTCCCACGTCTGGTTTTGCCTTAGAGCCATCATCTCCTCCTCCATTGCCTTTTTCCACTTATTGCTCTTTGCTGCTTCTTCATAAGTTGTTGGTTCTTCAACCGAGTTCTCCTCACCGACCGCTGTGTTTGCGTACTTTGGATTTGGACATCTTGCTCTTGATGACTTTCTTATTGGCGGGGGCATTTCTTCCACCTCATCTTGTAGGTCTGGAGTCATACCTTCGCCATGTTCGAGTACTCCGGTTTTCCATGGGCTCTTGGTTTTTGTGGCGTTTGGACTTTGTCCCTTTTCCATTGTGGACGTCGGTGTCTCGACACTTTCTTGGGCTTGGCCGCTAGAGCTTTCCTTAAATTGTGGCTCGAGATCCTCTGAATTTATTTGTATTGCCCCTTCGGTTGGCCACCATGATGAGGCTTCGTCGAAAATTATGTTTCTTGAGGTGTGGATGCGCCCTGTCGTTGGATCACAACACCTCCATCTTTTCCTTTCATCATCGTACCCGACAAAGATACATCGAATCGCCTTTTTGTTAAATTTGGTTCGAAGATGATCAGGCACAAACACGTAACACACACATCCGAACACCTTGAAGTGGCTAATTTGGGGTTTAAGTTTCCAGAGTTTTTGGAATGGCGAGACATAACCCATCTTCTCTTGTGGAAGTCGGTTGATGATGTGCGTGGCTGTCTTCATGGATTCGGCCCAAAATCTTGCTGGCACATTTTTAGCATGCAACATGCTCCGGTAAATCTCTACAATATGCCGGTTCTTCCTCTCGGCTACTCCATTCTGTTATGGGGTGTTGGTGCAGGTTAACTGCCTTCGGATCTTATGCTCCTTCAGGTAGGCATCGAATTCTCGGTTTACGTATTCTCTTCCATTATCCGTACGGAGACACTGAACTTTCTTGATGAGTTCACTTTCCGCCTTCTCCTTAAACTCCTTGAATTTGGATAACGCCTCTGATTTTTCTTTCATGAAAAACACCCACACATAAAAAAATAACCTGTTCCGCTAAACAGAGGCTGTTCCGCTAAGGGTTCTGGCGGAACACACCCGGGTCATTTTTTCTCCTAATTAGGATTATTTAAGAAATCCTACTTACGAGAAAAAATGGCCCGGTCGTGTTCCGCCAGAACCCTTAGCGGAACAGCCTTTGTTTAGCGGAACAGGTTAATTTTTTTAATCTGTAGCGTTAACTGCAAATTTAGAAAAAAAAATTAGTCAAAAAATAAAAAAAATCCTTGTTCCGGCAACAAGCTTGGCGGAACAACCTGTTATATATTTTTTTTGCCCCTAAAAAGACTCTGAAAATTTATCAAAAAAATATATATATTGTTCACTGTTCCTCCACTCTTTTTCTTTTCAGAATCCGTTTAATGGTAATAGAAAATTAAAATTTTAACCTGTTCCGCCACTACCAGTGGCGGAACAGCGTTTTTTAGTCTAATTAAGATTTTTTTTAAAAAAATTAAGAAATATATCATGTTCCGCCACTATCGGTGGCGGAACAGATTCTGTTCCGCCACAGATAGTGGCGGAAATGGTAGTTTCTTAATTTTTTTCAAAAGAATAGTATTTGTTGAATTTTTTTTTCAAAATTGTTGTATTAAAACAAAAAGTCGCACTTGAAGGAGAATATGGGCCAAGTATTTTAAGCATTCACAGGCCATACGTAATACTTACATATATAATATAAATAGTACTAATACTATTATTACATTAAAATACTATTATATTATATAAGTAATAGAGGGCCTGGGCTTTGCAGGCTGTATAATTGGGCCGATTCTGAAGTAAATGCTATCTTTCATAACTTTAATTTAAATAATCGATTGCTTTAATTTCTTAACATCATCCTCTAAGCAAAATGAAGATTTCTACTGATAAATCACTATTTTTATTTTATTAATTGGGGAATTAAAACAATAATAACAAAATTAATAATACAAATTAAATAAAATACTTTTGATAGTATGATATATATATCATGCCCCTGGAGTTTGGGGTCCCGTCTCTAAATTAGGGTGAGGTGAAGGAGGAGCCTCTCCTCCAGACCTCAAAATGATTCCTCTCTTCTTGAAAATGATCTCATTATTTCCTGACAAATAAAAAAGAAATTAGTGACAATATCTTTTTCATTATATTCTTTAAGTCGCTGAGTTTCAAGGGTTCAGAAATAAATTTCAGAATCAAATGTATCACTTCCACAAACAACTAACTTTTGTTTTCTCTTTAAATTGAGGACAACTAACTTTTGTTAAGATACTAATTTACATAAAGAAATAGAAGAACATAGCTTGCAAACCTAATTAATTATCAAGAAACGTGGAACTGGTAATTATCGAATCGATAAAATTTGAATAATAAAGGAATATTAATTAAATAAAGAAATATATTCCTGAAAAACATAAGCCTCCTCTGCCATTAAAATTAAGAAAGTAAAAAGAAATTGTACATAAATAACCTACCATTACTAACATTTACGTCAAGGGTCGCATCTGCCAAAAATCCATGAGAGAGATTTGTAGTCATAATAAGCAATAGTAGAAATATTACTGGTATTTTCATCGTAGTAAAGTCAGGAAGATGAGTAATAATTTAATTCTTGTTTCTTTCTTTCACTTTAATGTATGATGTAGTGTATCTATATAGATCTACTTATGGAAGAGCTTTTTTAGGAAAGCAATATATAGAAGAGTTATTATGTATGCCCATACTTTGAAATAGTCATGATAATTATTTTTCTTTTGCCAAAAATAATCATCATAATTAATATTGAGAAAAAGGTTATAGATATATAATATTTTCCCTTCAATTCAACTTAATGAATGAAAAGCGTGTTGGAGCATTATCCATTCAATTCTCTATCCTTTGATTAGTATAAAGTTTACGGTCAAAGATATTGATTGTGGTTTTAATTCCATTTTGTTAGAAAACAGATGGTTGTGTGAGTCTTAATATTTCTTAGAGTTTGGAAGATACAAATTATTTCTTCCTAATTGTGAAGAGTCACAAAAAAAGAATGGTAAAGAGACACCAAAACAATAGTCTCTACTTCTTTATATAATGAGGAGTGAGCATTATACTCTAGAATCAACTCTAGAATCTATCCTAGAATTCAGCATTTTACTCTAGAATCTATCCTAGAATTTAGTAAAAAATATACAAACAAATACCATACAATAACTCCTCATACAATACAAGATATTTATATCTTTGCAATAACTCTTCACATGACAAGGGTAATGTATTTGGACAGTCATAATTAATACATTCATAATCATTCACATGCTAAGGGGATAATTATTTGGACATCCATAATTCATATATTCATAACACTCCCCCTTGGACGTCCATATTTCATACGCATTAGAAAGCCGCCTCATTAAAAACCTTGCCAGGAAAACCCGACGGGACAATAACCATAGCAAGGGAAAAAGATTACAGCATGTGTACAAATATCTCTAAAATGACGGAGTCCTATCTTTTGTTTTAATTGCCTGAAAGTTTTAGTTGGCAATGACTTGGTGAATAAATCTGCATGATTATCACATGAGCGAATTTGATGGATATCAATTTCACCGCTCTTCTGGAGTTCGTGTGTTGAGAAGAACTTTGGAGAAATAGGCTTTGTTCTATCTCCCTTAATGTAACCTTCTTTTATCTGTGCAATACATGCAACATTATCTTCATAAATTACAGTTGGACTTCCTTTGATTGCTTTAATACCACATGATTCCTGAATATGTTGAACCATTGATCTACGCCATACACACTCCCTACTCGCCTCATGAAGTGCTATGATTTCTGAATAATTTAATGATGTTGCGACCAAAGTTTGCTAGCTTGAGCGCTAGGATATGGCAGTATTACCATATGTGAATAAATATCCTATTTGAGATCGGACTTTATGTGGATCTGACAGATATCCAGCATCTGCATATCCAACTAATTTGGATTTTGAGATCTTTAGATATAATAATCCTATATCTATGGTTCCTCGAAGATAACGAAGTACGTGCTTAATACCATTCCAATGCTTTCGTGTTTAATCCTATATCTATGAACATGACAGAAACTGACAGTATTTACAATTATGTTGAAAATTCCTGGTCAAAGTCACCCCTTTTTAGATTTAAAGTGGTGAGATTTTTTATCCACACATTGGTCAAAGTCATCCATTGACATCAATTTGGCTAACAGTCAATCCAAGCCAGTTAATTTAGCTTAAGCATCCTTTCATGCTATGTTCCAATCCTACTTTCTATTTCTCCACTCTAACTCAACCTTTCTGAGTGACAACAGATGGCTAAGCTTCCTTTCCTCTTCTTTCTCCTTTTCCTTCAAACCCTAATCCAAATATCTCTTTGTCATAATCACAAGACCAATTTTTTCAAAAATTGTAAAAATGTCAAGATGCAACGTAAATGGCCCTGGGACCAATTTGTCAGTTTGTATATTCTATATTTAGAATATTATTTTTCTTTTTATTTCCAGGAGTTGGGAGTAGGTTTTTGGGGAACCGCAATGCTCCCATCCTCCGTCACCTATTGGCCTTTTCGGACAACATCCGTCTAACCCGGCTCCGCCTTGATGCATGGAAGTAACAATCTGCACAATTTTCAGCAAATTCAAGTTGAAGTAGTATATATAGATCAGTATAGTATATATATGAGACAGCTGATTGTCTAATAGTAATGTATGCATAAGATTAAAAATAGATAATTTATATTACCAAAATGGTATTGAATCATTTATGAATAAATAGTTTATATTCCAAACTTGGCAATTTTGCCAACGACTACAATTATTGATGCATGTTTGTGTACCAATTTCTTATTTTATTGAATTATCTATATATTAGAAGGATCATAATTATGGTAATTTATGTTTGCAATACTTTTTCAGCGCATCCAAATATTGAATTCATCATACAAAATTCACTGTCAACGAACTCACTAAATGTATTAATTAGCTCAAACCTTTTCTTAGACAGCAGTGACCGGCTGTACTAGTTGAAAGGAAACGTGTAATCACAGAAACACAGCGGAATTAAAATTTTACCCGTTTTCTAACCGCGGATCCGTGTATTATCAATCAAATCAGAAAAATAAATCTTATTTATACCTCGGATTCGACTAATCCTGTTTGTTGGGCTTCGCGATTCATCTCCAAACGATCTTCCTACGTCTCTTGCGGATCGGATCACGAAAGGCGATACGACTCTGGCACCGCCCCTCTACACGTATCCACACGCGAACTGAACTTGTTGGCGGAGAAACCGAGATTACTAGATCCAGTTTCTCTTTCTCTCTCTCTCAATAGGCGGCTAGGGTATTCAGAGTCTTCTAACAAATATGGAACTCAAAATAAAGAGAAAATTTTAACAAATTTATATTTGACGATTTTAACATTAGAAATATAATATTTCATTAAGAATTATAATTTTTGAAAGAAGAAAAGAAAAATTATTTATATTTTAATGAGTGAACTCTTCATTAATTATTGGTATTAATAATTGAACATAATTTTGCACCATGATTCATTGAAACCATCAGATTAAGATCTGATAGTTACAAACAAACTCGCAACGGTTCTCACTAAATCGGGTATGGAACACAAAACACCAATTCAACCAATCATATGATTGTGTTTTAATAACCACATAAATGTTACCATATATCAATAAATTTGAGAAAATAAATGGCTAAGATTTGACAAAAAAATTGATATAATGGTCGAGATAAAAGTGATGATACTGCATTTTGAGGAGGCTCAAAATTAGGTGAAAAATAAGGAGTTGGGATTAATTATCTTCAATCAACAATGTTACAAGAAATGTTAAATAGATTAGCAATATTATCCATTGAAATGATTTCACGAAAAAGCTAGATTATTCGAATTTAATTAATTTATTTGCTTCTAAAAATTCGAAAAGAGCGAATTTTAAATAATTAGGAGTTGTTGTAGCGTTATGTAATTTTTGTGAACTTATAATATAAGTATCTTTTGTTTGCTTGTTTTGAATAATTTCTATATATAATTTGGTACATTTCTATTTTTAAGAAAAAAAGGCCTCAAGTAAATTCCGCTTTGGGTCAATGATAACGCAAGACCGGCTCTGGGTATCCTATTAACTCCTCTCACAACCCTTTTCTTACCTTTTGCTGGCTCCGGCAACAGGAAAATAACATACGTTCCAGTTCAAGTAGCTCAGTCTGAGGTCTCTAGACCGGTACACTCACCTCCAGCTCTGATCAACTTCAACAGAGAAGCAAACCAGTGCGTCTTTCCTAACTTCCTCTCTCAGGAAAGCAAAGCTGAAACGCCAGAGAAGGTACAACAACCTTTCACTGGACCTCTTGCTCACCGGCTATCATACCCAAAGAGGTTGACGGCGGCTGAAAAAGGCAAGGGTCCAATGAGACACACTGAAGCTTCTGCAGCGCCCACTGTAGTGAAAAAACGCAAGAAAACCTCTGTCATCTCCTCCTCTGAATCCCTTGAGAGAGTTGTTCAATAACCTCTTCTCCTCCACAACTGGCCCAAACATTTCCTTCCGATGAATCAATCAAATGCTTTTTGGAAGGAAAAGTGTTTCAATTGTTTGGAAGATAATCACTACTTGAACAACTGCAACAAGAAAAGACAATGTGTAGCGTGTAGAAATGACAGTCATACTATCAACCAGTGTGATAAACTCAAGAAAGCTCACGAACAATCCGCTGAGGCTATGGCTATGGAAGGGATCTTCGGTGAGGAATTTTAGGAATCTAATCGCTTTTGGATCGACTCGAAAGAATCCAAAATCATGAACCTTTTTTCAAATAAATTATTCAGTTATTATTAAACTGAGTAACAAAAAAAGATTTGTAATGAAATAAATTGAAGAATTTTGATTTACAGGGTCTCTATAAATGGGCTGAACTGAAACTACTACTCTGTTTACAAACATTGCTTCTGCTACAACTGGACCAGAAATAATGAATAAAGATAATTATAATAAATTACAAAAATGAATTATTGCTCAAAGAATCAATCTTCTATCTTGATTGTACATCAAATGAATCAATTTATTGTTAATAAATTCACTTCAAATTACCTCAAACTGATCATTACACTCAAAAAGCCGACATATTTACACTGCAAAACGCTAATCAGTGATTCTTTCAATTCTAAATCCCAAATTGCCAACAAAATTTCCCTTCAATTCCCCAATTTTCCACACTCAAAATCCAACTTCCACACCTCAACCAACAAAAAAGTATATTTGTAAACACAAAAGTTATATTCAAGTGCAAATATATGCGTACAACTAAATTGTATGGTGGGAGATTTTGGGCACTCTGAATAATTTCTCTTTTATTTATTGATTTTTTAGCAAAAGTTTAAAACCCCTCATTATTATTATTATTATTTTTATTATCTTTCTTAATTTTCGTTTAATTATCTAATGAACCACTTGGTGGTGGCTGCTGGCTGCTCTTTGCATTAGATTGTTTAATTTACTTACTTGACTAAAACACGTAGGCAAGTACTATTTTATGATCTAGTGCTGAATATTACATACAGCTTACAAGTAAGTGAATAGTTAGATCTTTGATCGGTCCAAGAACAATGGCAGCTAATAGTTTGTCTTGTTTAATGATTTTTCATTTGTGTTTTGTAGTGATCAAGATGGCTAAGCTAGCTAGTGGGGACTTTAGATGTATAATAATAATATAGGTTTTTTTTTTTTTTTTTTTTTTTTTTACAATAGCCCGTACGTATATCCAACACATACACACTCACATACTGAGAGGTCACAATTAATCTTATCTGAAAATTCCATTAAAATCTTTTCAAAATTCTGAGATTTGATCACCTCACTTATAGAAAATGGGGCCAACTATATTATTATTATCGGGCATGATTAGAAATAATAATAATATAGTTGGCCCAATGAAACTACTCAAAATGTGGATAGATTTATAGCAGAAATCAATTGGCTTGGGTTAGAAATTATGCTTGGCGGGCTGTGAGGAATTTTTTCAGCCTATATATACTCTTTTATGTATAGATTTTTTCGTGCTCCTATATAGTTCTTTATAACTTATGTATAATAATTACTTTTTTATACTTATATGCGATAGCTGATTGTCTAAAATGGTATTGTATCATTTATGAATAATTCCTCCTCCGCCACCACATGCTCCTCCATCACCACATGAAGGCCGTCCGGTCAGACCTTATAATAAACCACCTTCGCCAGATGCTGTTTCATACAGTAACAAAGCAGAAGAAGAGAAACAACAATCTGCTAATGGTGGGGACTAAAAGTACCCTCGCATAAATTTCAGGATGTTCAGGTTGATTGATCAGGATAATATGTCCGTGGTAGCCAATAGCAATGTTTATGCATATGGGATGTGTATGTTTGAATAAGACTGTAATATTTGTGTGTGTGTGTGTCATTTATAAATTAATAGTTTATATTCCAAACTTGATAATTTGCCAATTAATAAAAATTCTTTTTTTTGACGAAAATGAGACAATTAATAAAAATTATTGATGTATGTTTGTGTATAAATTTCTTATTTTATCAAATTATTTGTAGGTTAGACGTTAGAGGGATAATTATGGTCATTTATGTTTGTAATACTTTTTCAGCGCATCCAAATATTGAATTATTCACACAAAACTCACTGTCAATGAACTCACTAAGTAAAGTAGAATAGACTTTTGTTAGACTTAATTTATTGCTCTGAACTTAGCCAATACATTTGCATTTCAGGACTTAGAGGCGGGTTCTGCGACCCGTCTGATCTTTTGTTCCTTCGCCATCAGCTAATACTCAACATGGCCAAATTCCTTTACGTGATCAAATCAGAAATTACAAATCACGGTGCACGCCTTCTTCATGATTCATACAAATTAAATGATATATTGATTTTTGTATATGTATGTAACTATGATATGCGCAGTTTTTTGTCAACTAATAAAATTATTAATGTATGTTGTACAAGTTAGAGGGATAGTTATAGTCATTTATATTTCAAGTACTCCACAAATCAAAATATTGAATCCAACACAAAATAAGACTATAAATATCAACGTGCAATGTGCATATGTTGATATTTATGGTTATGACTTACGAGAACTACAGAAATCTCGACATTTGATATTAATTTCTAAAATAAATTACCGGTTTCTAAAAATGGACCTGTAGCAATCTTCAAACATCCAGCAATTCTCGATTGGTACAGTTCAGATGCCAGAAAAGAACAATTTACAAAGTCGTTAGAATTTGCAGTGTATAGAAAATAAAAATAACTAATTTAGACTTGGCAAATTAAATTAATTAACGACTTGAAAAGCGTAAGCAGAGACAGGCAGTAAGATTGATAGCATATATAAATTATTCTTGCGAGGATATTTATACAAATTCAAACATAACAAATAAGAAAAATGGAGTTCTCTTTTAGATCCATTATTGCAGCATTGGCGATCGCAATTCTTCTGATTCTAAATGGCGTGTATGTCGAAGGTTTGTTTCTACTTTCAAATTCATTTTCATTATTTATTCCAACAAGCATAAGTAGTTTCAAAACTAATTTATTTTCCTTTTATTTTCTCTTCTAATTTAATTTTTCATTTTTCAGGACGGCCACAAACACCACACACACACACAACCACACACAAGAAGTGGAAGAATTGACACAATTATCAGATAATACTAGAAACTAGAAGCATTCAAAACGTATCCAAGATATTCAAATTGAATGAAGCATGGAAATTTTGTGGGTTAATTGAAGTTTTTTTGTTGTGAATTTTCTAGAATATGGAATGGAGTTTCTGAATGATATGAAAATGATTTTTGGTTATATAACTGAGTTTGTAATTAATCTTTTTGTGTCTGAGAGTAATGACACACAAAATGTTATATGCCCTTGGCCATAGTAAATAAGTTTTTTTTTAACAGATTTTGGGCGCCAAGGCCAACAGATTCAGTTACTGATTTATTTTCTTTCAAGTGTTACATGCTCTGTTGAAGGATTCCATTCTTTTCATATTCTCAAAATCAAATATTGCTCCTCAAACTTTAACTAACATTTGCTACTGAAAAACTGAAAATGGGGCGAAAAAAGTCCTTTTCGTCAAAATATTCGATAATTAATCTATTGAACAGAACAAAATTCGCATTGAAATTTTTGAAGCAATTTCTCTTTTTGTATCCAAAATTGCTTAAGCATCATAATGTGCATCATTTGAATAAAAAAATAGAGAAAAATGGAGTCCACAAGATTAAAGAAAAGGGAAAAAAAGAAATAAAAATGGTGGCCACCCACTAGTGTTTCTATTACTTTTTCAACACATTAAAGGGTTGAATTCAACACATAGAAGTCTCCCATTTTATACTAACAATTCCACAAAATTCTAATGACAGAGACAAAAAAAAATTAAACATTCATTCAGAGAACAATAATAAAGCTTTACATAGTCTGCTCTAGGAACTAAATTAAGCTTTTTATTTCCCTTCAAAGTTTTATTGCTTCGTTTACACTATGAACCAACCTTATACATTTCTTCCTCTTCTCCTCTCATCATTCCTTTTCCTTTCAATCGTCAACTCATCTCTAAGTCTTTCATGGAACCAAAAATGCCCCTCATCTTACTGCGGAAACGTGGAAATCAAGCATCCGTTCCGATTGAAATCAGACCCTTCTGAATGTGGCTATCCAAAGTACCAACTCACTTGCGAAAACAATTCTCGAAATTTTCAAGCCAGAGAAATATATTATTATTAAAACATAATCATATGATTGATTGAATTGGTATTTTGTGTTCCATACCCGATTTAGTGAGAACCGTTGTGAGTTTGTTTGTAACTATCATATCTTAATCCGATGGTTTCAATGAATCATGATGCAAAATTATGTTCAATTATTAATACCAATAATTAATGAAGAGTTCACTCATTAAAATATAAATAATTTTTCTTTTCTTCTTTCAAAAATTATAATTCTTAATGAAATATTTTATTTCTAATGTTAAAATCGTCAAATATAAATTTGTTAAAATTTTCCCTTTATTTTGAGTTCCATATTTGTTAGAAGACTCCGAATACCCTAGCCGCCTATTGAGAAAGAGAGAAAGAGAAACTGGTTCTAGTAATCTCGGTTTCTCCGCCAACAAATTCAGTTCGCGTGTGGATACGTGTAGAGGGCGGTGCCAGAGTCATATCGTCTTTCGTGATCAGATCCGCAAGAGACGTAGGAAGATCGTTTAGAGACGACTCGCGAAGCCCAACAAACAGGATTAGTCGAATCCGAGGTATACATAAGATTAATTTTTCTGATTTGATTGATAATACACGGATCCGCGGTTAGAAAACGGGTAAAATTTTAATTCCGCTGTATTTCTGTGATTACACGTTTCCTTTCAACTAGTACAGCGGGTCACTGCTGTCTAAGAAAAGGTTTTAGATAATTAATACATTTAGTGAGTTCGTTGACAGTGAATTTTGTATGATGAATTCAATATTTGGATTCGCTGAAAAAGTATTGCAAACATAAATTACCATAATTATGATCCTTCCAATCTATAGATAATTCAATAAAATAAGAAATTGGTACACAAACATGCATCAATAATTGTAGTAGTTGGCAAAATTGCCAAGTTTGGAATATAAACTATTTATTCATAAATGATGCAATACCATTTTAGTAATATAAATTATCTATTTTTAATCTTATGCATACATTACTATTAGACAATCAGCTATCTCATATATATACTATACTGATCTATATATACTACTTCAACTTGAATGTGCTGAAAATTGTGCAGATTGTTACCTCCATTCATCGAGGCGGAGCCGGGAGGATGGGAGCATTGCGGTTCCCCAAAAACCTACTCCCAACTCCTGGAAATAAAAAGAAAAATAATATTCTGAACATAGAATATACAAATCGACAAATTAACAGAGAAAAACAAACTAAAAGGAGGGGAAAAAAAAAAGAAATGATCAACAAAAGAGAGATACTTGGATTTTTATCTTTGTTTAGTGATATATCTCAGTAATCAATTGTTCGCTTGAGTTTCAGAAAAAACCCTGTAATGGTAATTATCATAGTACAAGTACGAGTGAAAAGATAATTAATTTCATCACTTGTACAAAAAAATTATGTTTGTATAATTGGCTTAAATATTTTGAGATTTTTAAGTTAAAAAAGAAGCATATGTAATTAAAATAGAATCAAACAGACCTTGGACAAACCTATCACTGATCAGAGTTAAAAGAATGGCCACCAATATTAGAATAGTGAATTTAAAACAAGACTTCATATTGCTATGCTCTCTGTTTCATTTCATTAGCTAGCACCCTCTTTATACTAATATTAGTCTGGTAAACTTTTTGGAGTCTTTAATTCTGTAGTTGACTCAGAGTCTTACTGGAGTCAAATGATTTTATTTTTCAGAGTGGGTTGGTTGATTGAGAGTGATATGTGTTGAATACATGACTCGAGTGTGTGGAAAAGTATTTGAAACTTATAGACTATTTATGTACAATTTCTTTGTACTTTCTTAATTTTAATGGCAGAGGAGGCTTATGTTTTTCAGGAATATATTTATTTATTAATTAATTTTCCTTACTATTCAAATTTTATCGATTCAACAATTACTAATTCCACATTTCTTGATTATTAATTAGGTTTGCAAGCTATGTTCTTCTATTTCTTTATGTAAATTAATATCTTAACAAAAGTTAGTTGTCCGCAATTTAAATAAAAAAACAAAAGTTAGTTCTTTGTGACAGTGATACATGTGATTCTGAAATTTATTTCTGAAACCTTGAAAATCCGCAACTTCAAGAATATAATAAAAAAAATCATTGTCATTTATTTCTTTTTTTTATCAGCAAATACTGAGATCATTTTCAAGAGGAGAAGAATCATTTTGAGGTCTATAGAAGAGGCTCCTCCTCCGCCGCTCTCTAATTCAGATAGAGGAATGATTCATTGAGGTCTGGAGGAGAGGCTCGTCCTTCACCTCGCCCTAGTTTAGAGAGTGAGGACCCCAAACTCCAGGGGCATGATATATATATTATACTATCAATGTATTATATTTAATTTGTATTATTATTATTTTTTATTATTATAGTAATGTCTCAGTAGAATTCTTCATTCTGTTCAAATGATGATGATGTTGAGAAATTAATGGAACATTTCAAAAAAATCAAAGTAATGGAAGATACCATTTATTCAGTAGAATTCTAAACTCTGAAGCTCATTGGCTGCGGAATTTGGTATTTACATGATTGTATTCTCTTCTTAACTTTGGATGTTGATTAACTAAAGAGTTAATTCGAATTTGGGATTAGAAATTAGGATGTTGTAATTAGTATCTTACTAGGATGAAGAAAATTATGCTTTAGATTTTGGTTAGAAATTAGGGTTTTGATGCTAATTGGCAATTAGGATTTAGATTTTGGTTAATAATCAGTATTTTAATGCTATTTTTTGAATTTCATATTTTGAAGAAAATTTAGAATTGATATTTTAAGGAGAAATAGGCCTTGGGTCCTTAAAACCCTATGGCCGATCCTAAAATTTACTCATTAATTTCTTACTCAATAGATTTATTAATACACAATTTCAGTTTTATCTTTTCTTTTGGTTGCCAATTCTACATCCATTATTTTTTGTGAAGCTCAATTCCACTTCCATTGGAATCTTTGAACTTTTGAATTTTATTCAATATACTCAACCAACATAAAATCGAACTGCTTCCTCCTTTCTTTTGTGCATATCTTTTACTTTCTTAAGGTGCTCATTCGGTGTCAAAAAAAATAAAAAAAATTTCAAGCTTTACATATTAAAAAAAATCAAATACATATATACATACATAAGGGTTGGGTACATAATTAAAATATATGGTAATATCCATTATTCAAACTTTTTTCTAAAAGCCAATACGTGAGCTTTTCTTCAGAATTAAAGCAACCTTTTTTTTAATTTATTGTTCAAATACCTCTAAAATTTTATACTTCACCAATAACGAAACAATTTTCATGCACAAAAAATTCAAACCACAAAGCACTTCTCTTTTCAAAATTGCAATAGCCAAAGAAATGTTTAGAAAGTCAAAGGTCAAAAGTAAGAAACTTGTAAAGGGCAGGGGCCCAATTAAAGATGGCCCACGAAAAAAACATGACAAAGAAAATATGGCCTCAACTGCAGTTAGAAGAAGTTCTAGAGGGAAAGTACCAAAGAAACAATATGAAGGCCTAATTCCCACCAAACAAAATATTAGAATTAAAAATCCACCTAAAAAATCAGAAGTAAAGCAGGCTGCAATTAAAGGTTTACTCCAAGAACTAGAACATGAAAAATTAGTGCAAGAACCAATGAATGACACACTCATCACTAAAATTGATTCTTTTGTAGGGTTTGAAATTAATACAAATGCATCTTCTCAAATGAACAATGTAGGACAATCAAATGTCAGGGGCATGACCCAAGGGGCAGCTCAGGACCCCTCGGAGGAGGACTCCTCTTAAAATTACTCTTTCTATCCTATCTTTTGCTCTTTTGTGAGTAAGGGTGTGACTTTAGCATAGTCCCTTTAACTCTTTTATCTTGTATCTTTAAATTCATAATTGTTGTAATGAATACGCTATACTTACGTAATTTTGGAATTATGTCGTGGAATGTCAGAGGACTAGGTTGTCCGAAGAAATGTAATGTTATTCGTGAAAGCGTTAAGTTCTCGCTGTAAGATAATGTGTTTCCAGGAAACAAAATGGAGAGATAACCCTTATAAAATCTCTCTAGTAGCACCACCCTACATTAGAAACTTTGTGTCAAATGTTGCGATAGGATCCAAAGGTGGCACCTTGATAGTATGGGGTGAAGCTTTCATCCTAATTAGCAACTTCAATACTCTCCACTGCTCTAATATGATTCTTAGAGATAACATTTCTAAACAAGATTTCCTAATCTCAAACGTTTATGGGCCGACAGATGATGCCTTAAAAACGCAATTTCTAAATGAAATATCTCAGATACATTCCAACCATCAGAGTCTCCCTTGGATTCTTTTAGGAGACTTCAATCTTCTTAGAATAAGAAGTGAAACTACTTCCTCTTCTTTCGATAGACAAATGTCCATAGAATTCAATCAATGGATTTTCGACTTAGACCTCTCGGAGGTTCCTCTTATTGGAAGGAAGTTTACATGGTCCAACAAAAGACCGTTACCTTGTCACTCAAAACTCGATAGAGTCTTCCTTTCCCACCACTTCGTCTCATCGATGCTAAATTATTCCCTCTCTGATCTACCGACAACAACTTCAGATCACTCTCCAATTTTGCTCTCCTTCTTCTCGCAACACTCAAGCCATTTTAAACGGTTTAAAATAGAAAGAATGTGGTTTAAGAGAGAAGGGTTCAAAGAGATTGTGCATCACTCATGGTCCCACCCGACCGGGGCAACCAACTCGGCTGTCAACTTTCTAATTAAACTACAACGTCTTAGAAGATCACTTCTCACTTGGTCCAAAGACTTGAACGCTAATATCAATACATCCCTTGAAAAGGCCAAATTGATCACCCAAATCTTGGACAAAATAGAAGAGACAAGACCCTTAATTCAAGAGGAATTGTCACTAAGAATAAGACTAAAAGAACATATTTATGACCTAGCTAATCTTCAAGAGATTAAATGGCAACAACAAGCGTCGTGTAGGTGGATTAAATTAGGGGACAAAAATACCGCCTACTTTCATTCCATCGCGTCAAAAAAATATAAAGGCGACCATATCTCGAAACTAAAACTCTCCGAGCAACATGACAACGAGCTAGAGGGCTCAAGTGATATACTGAATGCATTTCAGAATCACTACACCTCTCTCTTTGGATTCTCCTCTCAACCTCAACCTCACCCACCTACTTGATTTATCTTACCTCTCTTCTACACCTTCTCAACTCTCTTCGTTGGCCGATCCCTTCACGGAAGAGGAGGTCAAGGGAGTAATAGACAAACTCCCAAAAGGTAAATCATCAGGTCCAGACGGTTTACCGTCCGAGTTCCTCCAGGAATTTTGAGATGTACTCAAAGTGGATTATCAATGACTTCTTCGGCAATAAGCTAGATCTCTGGCGGATCAACCAAGCCGCCATAACACTAATCCCAAAAGTTGAGGGAGCGCTTCTACTAAATGATTATAGACCAATTAGTGTCATTAACATGCCTATAAAAATTATAACAAAACTACTCGCTAATAGATTACAACCACACTTAAATGATATGGTACATCCAAATCAAGCTGCTTTTATTAAAGAAAGGTCCATCACAGAATCTTTCGTGCTCACGAGAGAACTAGCCGCCTATGCTCACAAAGAAGGCATACCGTCGGTCATCTTCAAAATCGACTTTAAGCGAGCTTTCGACACGGTAGATTGGAATTTCTTAAAATAAATGTTCCAAGCTAGGGGGTTCCCGAAAAAATGGACACAATGGATAAGCAACTTGCTCAGTTCTTCCTCATCCTTTCTCAAAGTAAACGGACTAGAAAGCCGACCTTTCTTCCATGCGAGACGGGTGCGCCAAGGCGACCCTTTATCGCCAATGATATTTAACTTGGTAGTGGACATACTACAAAAAATGCTCATACAAGTATCCCCTCTTATGAACCCTAGTATAACAATTGCACCACAAATGTTGCAATTTCTTCGATGAGACGACATACTTCGTGGAGGCCTCTCCGTACAACCTCAAGGTCCTCGTAAGGGTTGTACAACGATTCAGAGACATGAGTGGATTGAGACTCAATCTTGCAAAAAGCTCATTTACTCCTCTCAAAGTTCCTGCCCAATACCATGAATCTCTTTCTCTCATTCTTGGGTGCGCAAAGCAAGATTTACTACTCAAACATCTGGGCCTACCACTCACAATCAAGAAGCCTAAAAAACAACTTCTCATTCCCCTTTTACAAAAAATACAAACAAGACTAGCCGGGTGGAAAGGCGGAACGCTATCATATGGCGGCCGTCTAACACCGATCCAAGCAAGTACTCGCACCGATCTTGAATTACCACATACAAGTCATGACACTCCCAAGTTGGTTAATTCAACAATTCGAGCGAGTAGCTAGGAGCTTCCTATGGAGAGGGGATCAAAAATGTTATGGCGGCCATTGCCTTATAGCGTGGCGTAAAGTGTGTATGCCAAAAGAGCTCGGGGGGGTTAGGTGTTTTAGATATTAAATACCAAAACAAAGCAATGCTCATGAAATGGCTATGGCATGCCAGGGCGAAGCCGACAAGCTCGTGGAGCAAACTATTGGCTTCTCTCTATAATTTCTCTCCGCTGTCTACTTCCAGACATGCCCTTGCAAGGCCATCCTTCTTCCTTGAGGACCTGCTTGACTTACTACCTATCTTCTCATTATCTAACTTGACCAACATTGGCAGAGGGACTAACTCATCTTTTTGGAAGGCAAAGTGGCATGAAAACACATCTTTAGCTTATGAATTCGATCTTGTTTATGCGGAAGCATCAAATAAAGATGATTATGTAGCTCAAGTGATGGCATCCCAATGGGATCTCACACCATACATCAACTCGAACAACCACAAGTTAGCAAGCCAAGCCACTGAACTCGAGACAATTACTCTTAGCCACCACTCTCTCAAACGAAGAGGATAGGCTCAAATGGCGGTGGACAGAAAAAGGTACTTTCTCCACCAAAACGTGTTATCAATTCTTCTTTAAAACGAGAGTCCAAGCTCGCTGGAAAAACCTTTGGACTATCAAAGCCCCTAATAAAGTACGGTTCTTTATTTGGCTCCTAGCGGCCGCTAGAATCCCGACACAACGCAACCTAATGAAGAAAGGGTGGCAGAGCATCTCCTCATGCACTCTCTGTAACACGGGAGAAGTAGAGACTTCCCTCCATCTACTGGTGGACTGCCCTTATAGTAGATATATTTGGCGTTTGAACCAAAAAATGACACAAATTATAGACACTTCGCCTTTACATTTTTAGATGCGAGAGCAACAATTGTGCCAAACTAAGGACGCAAGGAGAGATTGGGATACCAAGTGGGCAGCAACATGTTGGAATATTTGGAAGCAAAGAAACCAACGTATCTGCTCCACTGGAGGTCGTCCACCAACTAGCTACTCAAGACACGAAAGTTTGGAAAAGGCTAGCCTAACAGCAACCGGTGTACAAGATGACACAACACGTCCTCTCTCTTTTCCTTGATTTCTAATGATATTGGTTCTTGTTGTGATGCAACCGGGTATCTTGTGCAAGTCACTTTTCCCCTAGATTGTAAAATCCAGAGGAAAAATTAATATATTTGTACAAAAAACTATTTTTATTTTAATTAAATTATAACACTCCGTAGGCAATCACCTATAAGGACTAAAAAAAAAACTATTTTCATGCTCCAATGAGGAAATAAATGGTTTAGGCGGCATCTCCAAATTTTGCAAATTTCCAATTAACATATGCACTACTCTAGGCATGGAGGGCCGGTCAACCGGGTTCCATTGTACGCACCAAAAAGCCACAATAATTAGCTTTTTCGCAATCTCTGTATTGCTTGGGGTCATTATATCCTCCTCCAATTGTAACTCTTGACTATCTACTAACTGGTTATATAGTAGTTCTTGGAAAATAGTTCTCGCTCTGATTCTCAAACTCAGGATCCACGCGCTTCCTACCTCCAACCATCTCTAACAACAACATTCCGAAACTATAGACATCAGATTTATAAGACACAGTTCCGAAGTTTCTTGAGTAAACCTCGGGTGCGATGTAGCCCATCGTGCCCCTCGCTGCAGTCATAGTGACAATGCTTTGGTCCTTCGCACATAACTTGGCAAGCCCGAAATCTGCGATTTTCGGTTTCAGATCCTCATCAAGCAAAACATTATGAGGTTTGATGTCGAAGTGAAGAATGCGTTCATTACACCCTTGGTGCAGATACTCGATCCCTCGAGCAATTCCTATTGCTATTTGTAGCATTTTTTCCTTTCTTAATGGTAAATGAATGCTATTGTTTCTTGTTATATATTTCTCTAGTGACTCATTTGGCATGAATTCGTACACTAAAGCGCGTCTCGTGCCTTCAGAGCAGAACCCTAGGAGTCGAACTATGTTGACGTGGTGAATTATTCCGATTGTGGCCACTTCATTTATGAACTCTTCGCCAGCACCTTTAGTCCTCTCGAGCATTTTTACTGCAACGGGTAATCCATTCGGTAGCTCGCCTTTGTAGACACTTCCAAAGCCGCCCTGACCTAACTTATCTCTAAATTGTTTAGTTATCTTCTTAAGTTGGGTGAAGGTGTACCGAGTGGGCTTTGTGATTCTGTACGTTGCGAGGAACCGTTCAACCTTCAACCGGGTTTCTTTTTCCTTGTCAGACTTTTTGGATAAATATATTAGTACTGCTGGTATTGTTAAAATAAGAACAAACGCTGTAGCACAAGTAGCTGAAAGAAGTTTTTTTAAAGAAAAAGATGGAGTGAGCTTTTGGATATATAGGAAGACATCAAAATAGAACTATTCATTTATATAAACACAAGGAAGTACCTGAAATAAGCTTGATGTTGAGATCTGCAAAATTATAGATGGATTTTTAAATGTCAGGAACTCGTCTTTTAATTTATTTAAAGAAACTAATATATTTATTGTTTGATTTAATTCATGAAGTAAAATTGACATAACAAAACCAGATGCATATATTACCATGAGGCTTGCAAAATGCTCTATTTTTTGCCTCATCATACCCACATTGTCTCCCTCTCTGCTGACATTTTCTGCATCGACTCGTGACTTTAGTGTTAAACCATTCCAGTGTCACTAATCTCCTCTCAAGAAAATTATCGGCGAAAAGTTTAAACGTGGTAATTGGCCGATCACTCTTCCTTTCATAACTCCTTCGAAAAATATCAATGTCCTTCTTCCGCACGGTACAGTCAAATGGAAGTACATCCATTGACTCAGAGGCTGCCACAACATAAACATAGCTACCTCTACTACTCAAACAAGGTATGGGCCCATGTAAGTCGAAATGCGTATTTGGAGAGAAACTTTTCTCACAAGTTACTAGACTAATGGATGGAGGAATCATTGGCCAGTACATGTGAGTACTCAACATGTCCAACAAGGTTATGTTTTGAAGTAGACAGTTAGGCCATGAATCTCCGAGTTCTATCGTTATATAACCATAGTGGTAATCAACATTTTGTACTTTAAATGAGCCCACATTTTTGAGGGTTAAGAGAGTATCATTGTTGGACGAGCAGGTTAGAGTCATGCCTGGTATGCCACAAAATTGCGGACTCGAGTCGAGTCGGAGGGGGAACCGGATCTCAGGGCCATTTACGTTGCATGTTGACGTTTCACAATTTTTGAAAAATTTGGTCTTGTGATTATGACAAAGGGATATTTGGATTAGGGTTTGGAGGAAAAGGAGAAAGAAGAGGAAAGGAAGCTTAGCCATCTGTTGTCACTCAGAAAGGTTGAGTTAGAGTGGAGAAATAGAAAGTAGGATAGGAACATAGCATGAAAGGATGCTTAAGCTAAATTAGCTGGCTTGGATTGACTGTTAGCCAAATTGATGTCAATGGATGACTTTGACCAATGTGTGGATGAAAAATCTCACCACTTTAAATCTAAGAAGGGGTGACTTTGACCAGGAATTTTCCACATAATTGTAAATACTGTCGGTTTCTGTCATGTTCAAGGACAAAACATTAAGAATAATTATAACGATATGTTATCTATCATATTCACTTATTTACATATTAAGACTAATAATTATTTGTTGTCAAAACAAATAATAAAAATTACTAGCTTTGAAAAAATATGTTGGTGATTTTTTTTTTTTTTGGACTCCTCAACCTCAAGCGAAGTAGAAAACAAAAAGAAAATCAAAGAAAGGGCAAGGAAAGAAGCAAAAACCAACACTAGATGCTTACAATCAACTCATGAAAGAAAAGATTGCAAAAACAAAATAACCTGCTATAAATGCAAAAAACAATGACACATAGCAAAGAATTGCTAGTCTAAAATACAACCTCAAACCTCATTTAATCTATCGAAACCAGTAATTCAAACAAGAATGCCACAAATTCATACTACCCAAGCAATTCAAACCCATCCAATTATACAAAAACCAAAAACCCTAATTTTACAATTAATCAACAATCATCACTATACTCAACATACTGGATTCAAGGAGGAGAGGAAGGCACAACTTACGTTTTGCTGACCGAGCAAACCTCCTTCGATTTGGTATCTACCTACCAGTGAGAAAGTGAAAATAACGCCTTTAATCGCTTTAATTCTTCATTATAGCCAGCCTTGAATTGATCCAGGGTGCGCTTGGATCGTTTGGAGCTATAGTCATTAAGGAGGGGTTACTGCCACAGTCTGAGCAAAATACCAGCCAACCAATAGAAATGAAGGTTATCATGAGAAGGGTATCTGTCACATTAGCAAACAAGGATGGCTTAGCTTGGTTAATTGAATCATTTGGCAAATTAGAAAAGATTATAAACATTAACGGGCCAGCAGAAGTAAAGGAAGTCTCTTTAACAAACATAGTAAATAAAAAATCATATATACCTTTTTCTCTCAATCTTACTAATGGCAAGCATTCACACAACGTTTATATCATGGTTCCAAATTATTTCAATCTGCCAAAACCAATGGAATGGAGACCTAAGCAAAAAATAATACAAATGTGGAGATTGAAGGGATGTTCCAAGGACAAAGGAGTTCCGATTTCAGCATAATCTATTCAAAATGTAGCATTTTTCACTTATAATATATCATCACTACCTCTTTCTCCCCAAGGTTCACCATCTCGTATGCAACAACAACTTGTATCACACAACCCTAACTTGGAAGACCAAATGCTGGATTCTTCCAACTCTGGGTTCATGATGCCAATTTCAAACCCTTCCAGCCCACATAGTATTATAAATAATTCTCTCATTGAAGATCAAATTCTGGTATCTAACAACGCTAAGGGAAGACAACCAATACCTGACCCTTCATTAAACCCATCACAATACCAGAATCAACAAGATGTACTACATTCAGAATTAACCATCGCACAAAATAATAACCAGGTTCTGTATCTAGAATACAGATTAGAGGATCAATATGTCAAAGAAAATTTAGTCCACGAATATGACCCAGAATATCCCCTAGACGCTATACCACCACCTGATCTCTCCAACCACCAATTAAAACAGTCTGAACTAGCACCATCCAGTGCTGCGATAAGGCCTACTAAACATACCAGAAAGAAGAAAGATATATCTCAGCAGACAAGAAAAACCTTCAGGATAGAACAAATGCAAACTAATCATTACATTTCTGCAATAAACAAGGCACAACTAACCCAATATAATGAAACAACACCAGATTACAAAAAGAGGAATAATAAAAAGAAATTGATTTTTGATGAAGAGGTGGTAGAAATTAACTTAACAGAGAATAAAAGAAACCTGGAGGATGGAGAAATATTCAATATGCTGGAAGGGGCAGGAATAGTAATTGATGATGAAATAAGACAAGAGATGATCTCAAGAACTCATTAACTTGTACAAAGAAAGAATCTCAAGTTAAAATAATTATTAAAATGAAGTTCAAAAACATAAATATACTTACTTGAAATGTAAGAGGCTTAAATGCAATAGAGAAAATAGGAGATGTTAAAGAGGCTATTATTAATCTCAAGAATAGTATTACTTGTTTACAAGAGACAAAACTGAAAGAATATAATAATCAATTACATAACGAGATTTCTAGTAATAAACTAAATGGATATTCAGTAGTGCATTCAAATGGTGCTTCATGAGGAATAGTTCTTACTTGGGATGATAATTTATTTGAAGGTATTAAAACAATTAGACTATATCACAGTATTACAATACATTTGAGATGCAAATGGGACAACTCAACAATTATTTTAATAGGAGTTTATGGTCCACAACCCACAACTGATAAAAAATAATTTCTAAAAGAATTAGAAAAAATGGAGGTTAATAATGTACCTTGGCTGATTTTAGGAGATTTCTGGCCTCTATTCATCAAATGTCTGGAAGCAGCAAAAAAAGTTGGGCAAACTAAAAAATCTTCAGATCTTTTATATCAAAGCTCAATCTTATTAACCCACCCTTACAAGGCAGAAAATTTACATGGTCAACTTCTCAGATCAAAGCAAGACTGGATAAGTTTCTTTTTAACCTATCTTGGTCTAAACATTTTCTAAATTATATTCAAAGAGCAGAGTCCAATCCTGCTTCAGACCACTGCCCTATTATCCTTCAATCAACCAATATTTTCCCAATTCATACTACTTTCAGATTTGAAAACACTTGCCTTCTTAGTCATGAAGCCAACCATATAATAGAGGAACACTTAAAATCATTCAGTCCACAACTCTAGATGAATTTCATGACAAGTTGGTGACTTTGGGGAAAAAGTTAAGAGGACGGAATAAAAATAAAAAAACGAAAAACACAAAAACACAAAGAAAATAGTAAAACATTTATAAAGTGGCTTGAAGTGAAAGAAGAATCACAAAAACTACCAGATTTGGAAGTCTGGCTAAAAACAAAAATCAAAATAAGAATTGCAGAAATAAGAAGAGAAGAGGAAAACTATTGGAAACAAAGAGTAAAGTTTCAATGAATAAAAGAGGGTGATTGTAACTCTTCCATAACTATGCAACAATTAAAAAAATAGATTAATGGTTCCCTCTCTAACAGATCCAGTTACCAACCAAGAGGTTACTGACCACAAGGCCAAGGCATTTATCCTATTTGAATTTTATAAAACACTAATTGGTTCAGAACCCCCAAACCCTCATACAAGTGCCAATTTTGATTTAAAATAATATTTCAAAATGAGAGTGTAGATCTTGCGATATAAACATGGATTTGAATATTGAAGAAGTAGATGAGGTTGTTAAAAAGTGGAAGAATAATCAAACACCATGACCTGATGGTTTTAATGGAGAGTTTTTTAAAAATATTGAAAGCTAATAAGAGAGGAAATTTATTACCTATTAAAAAATAATCGCTGTGAAAAAGGATTGGGAGAATTTGCAGTTTCACACATAACTTTAATTCCAAAAAAGGATGGAGACATTCAATCAAAGGATTACAGGCCTATCAGTATGTTAAGCTCCATTCAAGAAAATAATTTCAAAAATACTAGCTAATAGATTGAAAAAAGTAATCAATAAACTAATTCTTCAAAATCAAATGGACTTTTTGGAAACAAGAAATACTTTCGACTGCTACATTTATGCTAGAGAAATAGCAAATAGAGCAAATTATTCAAAGGTACCATTATTATGTTTTTAAGCTGATATCGAGAAAACTTTTGATACAATTTCTTTATTATTCAAGTTTTAGAAATCAGGGGGTTTAAGGGCTGGTGGCTTGACTGGATAAAAGCCTATGTGCTACAAGGGGCAGCTAAAATTCTATTAAATGGAGTGCCTGGAAAATCAATACACATCAAAAGAGGGGTGAGACAGGGAAACCCATTATCACCCTACGTATTCATTTTAGCCATGGACACTCTAGCTAGAGTAACTGAAAACTTGGCTAATAATAATTACTTTGAAAAACCAATCACGTCTATTAACATATCATGCTTTTATGCCGATGATTCCATATATTTGATAAAATCAGAAATCAGCCAAGTAAAGAGATTGAAATTCTTGTTAAAAATATTTGAAAATTGCTCAGGTTTAAAGATAAATTATGAGAAATTAGAGTTCTGCACAATTCCAGAAAATCTCCCCATAGTAAAGGAAATATCAGATGAGTTAGGGTGTCCTGAAGCAGCAATGCCACTAAGCTACTTAGGATACCCTTTGCTTTATAAAAAACCAACAAGATCTTGATTTTAGAAAAATAATAGAAAAGTTTGAAAAGAGATTACAAGAATGGCAATGCGCCCTTTTAAACTTAGCAGGAAGATTAGTACTGATTAATTCTATGCTATCTTCACTACTTGTTTATTACCTTTCAGTGTTCAAATTCGCAAAGTGTGTTATAAAAGAGATGGATAAAATCGGAAGAACTTTTCTTTAGAAAGAAAATAAAAACACAGGTTACAATTTAGTCTCACAGAAAAAAGTGTGCAGGCCAAAGAAAGGAGGAGATTTGAAAGTTTTAAATCTTGAAATTTTTAATGATGCATTACTTCTAGAATGGATATGAAAATTTTACAATGGTACTCCATGACTACCTTGAAGAGAACTAGTAAGTAATATAAGCTCTAACCTAGATGCAAATAATTCTGATTCTTACTTTTGGAAGACAGTAAAAGACTTATTTCCATTCTTTCTAGTAAGCACAAAACTTAAAATTGGAGATGGTAAATATGCCAACTTTTGGCATACTAACTGGGGGAAGGGGATTCTTTCACAGATGTTTAGTAGTTTATACTCACATACAGAGGTAACCCAAGGTATTTTGTACCAGTTTAAACAGCTTCGAGACCTGGGTGAGCTCTTTCATTAAATCACAGCTCAGTTATCCCAGCAAGAACTGCTGGAGTTACAAGCCATCATTGACCACGTTCAACTTATAGATGCCTCTGATTCAGTAGTCTAGAGGTGGACTGATAAAAAATCATTCACCACAATAAGTGCCTACCAAGCTCTCGCAATGGGAATCCACACCTCAAATCCATTAAAATAATTTGGTCAGTAACCTAACCTATGAGAATGAAAATTTTTGTTTGGCTTTTTACTCAGAATAGAGTACTCACTCAAGACAATTTGAAGAAGAAAGATTTCCAGCTCGTTAATAGATGCTACATTTGTTGTCGAGAATTAGAATCTACTGAACACCTTGCTGATCAATGTGATTTTATTAAAAAGGGTGGTGTTTGATCAGTAACAACTTTTCAGAAGCTCAACAAGCTGGATCCTTCGATGATGTTTATAAAATGGCCATCAAGAAAGGAGAAAATGGAAAACTAAGGAGAATAACTTTGTTGTTTCTATTTTGCATATGGAGAGAGAGAGATGCCGGCGTGCTTTTACAGAGGAGAAAATAGTTGAGGTAGAGCTGATGGATGAAATAGTTGGAGAATGGGAGCAAATCAAGCTTGTTGAGAGGAAGAGGAGAGAAGAGATGGAGGTTTTGAGGCTCAACCTTCGGGTTTCAGATCCGCCGCCAAGCGGACTTAACGAAGAAGAAGAGAGAGAAGAGGTTAGGTTTGTCTGAATAAAAAACCTAATTTGAAGATTTTTGTAGTAAATAGATTTTAAATTCTATTTTTTTTTCTCAAAAAAAAGATTTTAAATTCTGAGATATTACCAAAACTAGAATTAGTTTTCCCAGACTTGTAAATCCGGTTCTTTATTTTTTATTATTGTAGGGTTGGGCCAATTCAGGTTATATAGAATAAGCCTATTGGTTTTTTTTTCTTCTAATTTTCAATTTGTAGAAGAAAAATAAACTATGTAACTTTCAAGATCATATATATAAATCATTTGGAAGGGGGGCTTAAGCCCCCTCCAAAATTTCTCTAAAAAAAAAGATGTCTGGGGCGGTTCCGAAAGTGGTATATGATATTATCGTCCTCAACGACCAAATGGTAGATACAATTTCCTTTGAAGCCGGCAAACCCTGTTGCCGTAATAGAGAGGTTGTTCATAATGCCTAAAAATAGCATTTGATCACTTATACTATTGATCTTGATCCACATGGGTCTGACGTTCTTCCTTTCTCAACATCCAATTTGTATATATTAAGTATATACTTTCTTGAACTTTCATCTTTACATTTATCAATTCTAAGAAGATCTCCAGATGACTCAATAAGGTAATTAGATGAGAACTCGCTATCGTCAAATGGCGGTATCACGTACGCCAAGGTTGCAGTAGCAATATCAAATGCCTTAATCGCATTATTATATTTCATGATGAAGTATTTTCCCTTGTAGATGGCACTACGGTAATATGAACCCATATCCATTGGCCATTTCATATAAGTCCACTTATCGTCACCAAGTCGACAAAAGGCCAACATGTAAACCAGATCACTTATTACGATACATTTTCCATATTGTACGCCAGATGCAACAACCACATAGTCCTTGCTTCGTAGTGGGTTTGAACTCATCCATAGTGGAGATGGGCATTTTATATTTAGAGTTGGGAGATCCACTCGATCATTAGTAATTAGGTTAACTAAAGTGAAGCCACCAACTATACAGGAACAACCATATGCAAGCATAAAGTCAGAGGCAGTTCCGTATAAGGACCCAAGGTTTCTCGGTGTTGTGAAGTTATATATCTTACTAGACGTGATTGAGTAGAAACGAAGGTTTTCACATTTTTCATTCTTTTTCTGGGACTCAAAAAGCCAGGGGAGTTGTCGAGGAGGGTCTGATGTTGGGGCAGAGAGGCGCCATGTCTTGCAAAGAACTCGAATTCGAATAAAATCAGTGATTTCACAAAGTTTTTTGGAGATAAAAAGTAAAAGTTCTTGAGGCCCTTTGATCCATATCTAGAATCGCAGCCATGAAATTAGGAGACAAGGCAATTTGAAATGGGGCTTTGTTTAGCAATGGATGCTTCAAAGGGTGGATGTTGGTAATCCATAACTGAATTACGCGGTCATGTGCATCACTAGGAATTTATTTCCAAAGATAGAACATAACTTTGCATCAGTAAAACAATCACACCGAGGACACCAGGGATTTATTTCCAAAAATAGAACTAGAACTTTGCCTCAGCTCAAAGTTCAAAAGGACACCTCGAACTGTAATTCGGACGGGACATATTGTCCAAATTACATTGCTCTTTAGACTAATTGCAGGACATCCGCTCCAACATTTATTCTTTGGAAGTAACTTTTTCACAACAATGATGGTAAACATAATGTGACACCACAAAACAGGAACCTCAAGCAACACAATTATTCTTTGGTGCAACATTTTAAGTCGGTAAACTCCAAAGTACTAAACAAATATAAACCAAGAAAAACTCAAACAAGCAAACACCAGTTAAAAGTACATGACCAAGCAGCATAAGACCGTGTCGCACGAAACACCCCTAAAGGTGCAAACACATATCACCCATCAATTAAAAATACACTCCATTTATTATGACCAAATCAATTCAACGGAAATAAACCGAGACGAGCGGGATATCCACATCATTATCATCGTCATAGAGAGACATGGGGTCCTTATTAAATGAAAATACATAGAGTGAGTTTAAATTAGGGATACTTGATAAATTCTATAAAAAATAAAATTATTTATTGAATTTAAACTGGGGATATATATCAAATAAGAATATATATGAAAAATAATTTAGGTGTAAATTACGAATCGTTATCATTTTTCAGATAGACACATGTCAACAATCTTTCAAAATATAAGATTTATATAGAAAAGAACAGATAAATATCTCAAAAAATGGGAAAGGAGAAGGACCATTTATATAGTGTTTTACGCGAAAATGGACGTCTCCATTGGTATAAGACCTGCAGATAAGCCGAGACATCTCATTTTATTTCTGTCGCCTTGTTCTCGTCACCACACCAGTCTCTCAGTCCTGTGTGTGTGTGAAGGAGAGAGATGGCTGGAGAAGAAGGAAGGGAAGTGGAAACGGTGTGCGTGACGGGAGGGAGCGGCTTCATCGGCTCATGGGTCGTGCGCCTCCTCCTCCAGCGGGGCTACTCTGTTCATGCCACCGTCAAAAACCTCGGTTCTCTCTCGTCCCTTCCATCCTTATTACACTACACGTTCCAAATTCTAGATTACTCGGCTTGGAGTAGCAGTAGTACTTTCTGTATTCTGTTTTAATTTGTCGTTGCAAATTTAGTGTTTTTTCTCCATAATCAGGAATTTGAGCGCAATCGTATGGTTTTTTAATCTCAATTTTTAAGTATTAACGCTACTTGCAGCGAAATTCTGTATTTGCAAATTAAAAAAATAGTGTTTTTATATATTTGAAAATAGAGGGGGGCTATTTTGGAAAAACACTGATCCACTAGCCTAGTTATAAACTGCCAGTCTTGTATAATTTGGCATGGAATATGTTTGAATGATATACTAAATAAGGATTCTATTGGCATTTTCCATTGTCATAGCATAAGAATTAATCTTAAGTTACATTTCCAACTGCAGCTTTTGCTTACCAGGCCCATTTCATAATCAATTAATCCCACTTCATTCTTGTTCAACTTTTGCTGTATGCTTTGCTATATATAGACGAATAAATCAGAGACATACCACTTAAGTTCATTTTATGATCAATTAACTCCGCTTAATTTTTGTTTTAACTTTTGCTAAACACTTTGCTACATACAGATGATAAGGCAGAGACGGACCACTTAAGAGCACTTGATGGAGCATCCGAGCGGCTCAAACTGTTCGCAATTGACTTGCTTGACGCAAAATCTCTTTACAAAGCCATTGAGGGCACGGTGGGCGTTTTTCACCTTGCCTCCCCGTGCATCGTAGACCGTGTCCACGATCCCCAGGTCAGTTCCTGAGTAGAATATGAATACTGGCTGAATATAAATACCACGGTTGAAAAAGTATGAATTGGATTGGGAGTTGGTCTCTGAGGGCTGGGATTAGGAATCGGCTGTATCGGATATGAATCGGCTGAATCAGACACAAAATCAGATCAATCTGTAGTAAAAATTGATTTTACATAGTGGTGAGAATTGGGTATTAATTGGATCTGATATTGCTGATTCCAATTCGAATTGGCTAATTCGGATTGGGATCGGCCGATTTTTGTAAATCATGATAAAAAGTCAGGATTTTAGGCCCAGCCTAAAATATTTAAGCCAATTTATAACGATAATAAGTAAAATAATGTTTAAGTTTAACATGTGAATTGGTAAAACATCCTAAAAAATAAATAACAAAAGCTCGTATTGTTTCACAAATACAGAGCCAGTTGCTCGATCCAGCAGTGAAGGGCACGCTGAACGTGCTGCGAGCCGCAAAGGAGATTGGAGCGAAGCGGGTCGTGATCACGTCGTCCATATCCGCCATCGTTCCGAGCCCCGATTGGCCCGCTGATAAAGTCAAGGACGAGAGTTGTTGGACCGATGTCGAGTATTGCAAGAAGAACGAGGTTTTGTACTTTTTGGATATTTCGGTTGTGGTTTTTATTGATTGATATTGGGTTGAAAGTTGTATTAAGTACGATTTGGGTATTCTGAAATTGTGGATTTGGGCACTATTAGTTTTAACTTTTTAAGGGGAATTTGCAAAAAAATAAAAATAAAAATACATTTTGCTTAAATTGCAAAATAGGCCTCCATTATTGAAAATTGCAAAAAAATCACTCTATTTTTTTAACAAGTTGCAAAATCCCCTTGACATTGTTAAGATCTTACACTGTCAGTTAACTCATTTACTCATTCTAATTATTTTTTTCACAATTTAAGCATAATTTTGAGCTTTTTTTCTCAAATTTCTCTTGTTTAAATCTTTGAATAAGATTATTATCTCGACTATTTTATTCCCTCCTTATAAGGTATGGTACCCGGCTTCGAAGACATTGGCGGAGAAGGGAGCGTGGGAGTTCTCGAAAGAGAACGGGTTGGATATCGTGGTGATCAACCCGGGGACGGTTCTGGGCCCGATCATCCCTCCTTCAATTAATGCAAGCATGTTGATGCTCGTTCGTCTTCTTGAAGGTTGCAAAAACAATCTTAAAATAAATAAAAAACCTTAGTTTTTTATAATATTATAAAAAAATCACTTACTTTTTAGATTCTCTCAAAAACCCCTAAAAGTTTACTTTTTCATCCATTTTTTTTGGACCAAAATAGCCCTAACTAATTTTCTATTAATGAGGGGTATTATGGTCCAAAAAAGAGAATGGATTGGATTTTGTGGTGGTGATCAACCCGGGGATGGTTATGGGCCCTATTATCCCTCCTTCAATTAATGCGAGCATGTTGATGCTCGTTCGTCTTCTTGAAGGTCACCAAAACTATTTTTATGTTTTAGGGAAATTTTTCAAAAAACCCTAACGTTTTTTATTATTGTCCTCTTGAAGTTAACCAAGACTAAAATTTTGCCTTAAATTTGGGAACTGATATTGGCATGATATCGACAGAAAGTTAGCATTTAAAATTAGTAACCTCAATCTAATTAGTAACTCAGAAGTAAAAACAAATATTTTTTCTACCTCAAAAGCTGGGTAATATAAAAATATTCAAGGAATAAGATTCTGATATTGAAAGTTGTAATCTCCAATTTCGTTGGAAGTACTCATTCGCTAATGGTGCCCCATTATATCCTTCTCATTATAGTCCTTATCAAATCCATACAATACTTCAGTTCTTATACATATTCCTTATCCAAACACTCACATTTCCACATATATACATCACAAACATAGTGTCTGTCAACTCAGTCCAAATTACATGGGTCACACACAGGCTGCACAGAAGAGTACGCCGATATCTACATGGGCCCGGTGCACGTGGAGGATGTCGCTCTCGCCCACATTTTGCTCTACGAGAATCCATCGGCTTCCGGAAGGCATTTGTGCGTTGAATCCATCGCTCATTGGAGCGATTTCACGTCCAAAGTGGCCGAACTCTACCCCCAATACAAAGTGCCCAAGTAAATTTTCTATATGTGTTATGTTGATACTTAAGAGTTCATATTAGGTATGGGACTTGTAGAGTACGTTTCGGATACTTAACACGTTTTTGGTTTGTATTATTTGGCTAATGTTTAGTTTCTAAAACAAATTAACCTATAATTTACGTTTGTAATACAAATTCAGATATTATTCGCAAAAGAGAGAAAAAGGAACAATATTTACTATTTTGTACCATAACAATGTTTATATCGATAAACTATATGCTTATATGAAATTAAGCACGTCGTCTTCCTAGGAATACTGGTCCTTACAATATAGACCAATAGATTATTGTTTGAAATACAGTCTTAATAATTTAATGTTTGATTAAATGATCAATTACTGAAAATAGTATCTTGTGGTAACTTATTTTTATGGTTATTATAGGTTACCAAAGGATACGCAGGCTGGACTCCTAAGAGCCAAAGATCCCGCAAAGAAGCTCATAGCTTTGGGCGTAGAATTCAAATCCACGGAGAAAATCATCAAGGATTCGATGGAAAGCCTCAAGAGCAAGGGTTACATTTCCTAAGAAGGCAAGGTTTTGGTACTGTGCTTGGTGTCTCTTTTTCAGGAGAGCTGAGATGTCAATAATGTTGGAAAATAATGGGTGATAGGAGTGTGTCATAATAAGAGTAATTTAGGTTATTTCACATAATTAGTGTTATGTATTGGTACTGGTTCCGTATGTCTTTTAGTATTTGTTTATGCTTTTAT
Organism: Juncus inflexus; assembly: GCA_024447665.1. Taxonomy (NCBI): domain Eukaryota; kingdom Viridiplantae; phylum Streptophyta; class Magnoliopsida; order Poales; family Juncaceae; genus Juncus; species Juncus inflexus. Next base: position 4,263,758 of record JAJHPC010000020.1, read on the forward strand.
TGACATGTTTTGTGTTAATAACATAATTGAGGTAATTTGAGGCTAACATGAGTCTTATTTGAGGTATAATTTCACGAGTTAGTCGACTCTATATGTAGTGTATAAATTGCAATGACCTCATGAAATATGGATTTTGAAAAGAAAGGAGCACATCTAATTTAGCACCTTTAACAAAATAGAAAATAGCTCTCGCCTCTCAACCATACGGAGTCTTGCGAGCTCAGTATTTTTTAGCATTGTGATTTTTATAGCGAAAATTCAAACGGATTTATATATGAAATTAATAGCTTGAGAAATGCATTATTAGAACATTTCTATTATTTTCACATCTTTTTGTGTTTTTCTCATTGAGCCACGTCATTATTTTTCTGTCGCCTATTCAGTCTATTTTTTTTTCCATATCTTAGGCTTTCATTTTTTAAGTTTGCTGATATTTCATGACAATTTCTTGTGTGATTTTTAACACGGAAACATATATTAGTTGGATTGATTTTCAACACGGAAATATGTGTGATTTTCTTACAATAAGGCTACACAAACAAACGGCAGTGACAAATCATTGACAAAGATCTCGGATCCATTTTTTGCGACCCGCTAAGCCCGTTAAGAAACAAACATGGAAATTTCAGCAATGAGCAACAAAAATGGGGATTTTGTTGTTTGAATTTGTTGTAATTTTCTTAGAATTTTGGATTTGTTGTTGGAATTTTGGATTCTAATAAAATTCATCTAACAAAAAAAAAACATAAAATTCAAAAAATATAAAATAATAATTATTATTAAAAATAATATTGTTTTATTTCGAAACCTCAACTAATTTGTAAATGATAAAGAAATAATACCCAACTACTCTAATTACTTTAAAACAACAGATAAATAATCAATCAAATAAATATGTCATGCTAATATACTATTTTATATCAACAAAATACTACTGTTTTATTAAATATGTGGTCGTACGATGTTCTATCCAAAGGTCAGAATTCAAGAATGTCGTGGAGTATTCTGGTGTGTGTGTGTGTGTGTGTGTGTTGTGGTGGTTTTTTTTTTTTTTTTTTGGGGGGGGGAGAGCTAAAAATAGATCCGAGATCTTGTTTATGTCTTTCCATTTGAGGAGGCGAGCAAGGAGAGAAAGGGAATTAACAGAGAAGAGAGAGAGAGAATCTGATGTGGAGGAGAGAGGGCATCACGTAGGAAGTTTGTCAATGCCATTTGTTTGTGTAGCCTTATTAATTTTCATAAGGTTGCCAATTTCGCAAGAACCATCAATATCCTTTGGTTTCTCACATTTAATGATAATTTGATTTCTCACATTTAATGATATTTTGGGGTAACGCCCAAGATTTTATTAGAACAAAATCATAAATGATTGGTTGATTGATATATAATTACGAATAACTGAGTAGGTTAAGTATACATATATTTATCATTTGGTATTAAGTATGGAAATCAATAGAATATGAAGAGTTGACCTATTAAAACATAAATATTTATTAATAGAAGATGAAGAATTACCAACTAAAATACAAATAATTATTTTCTCTTTCATGAATTTTAGTGCTTCTATCAAATATTATATTTTTCTACTAAATTCTTCAAATATAATCTCGTTTGAATTTTCTCTTTGTTTTAACCTCCTTTGAGATAGTTTCAGTTTAGTTTTATTCTCTAACTTAAGAATGTGATTAGATATCCCTTATAGAAATTGTAGAGACTATATTGTTTCTATATTGTTTCTATGTAATTGTAATTAGATATATCTTATATAAAAAATGAATAAAAAATATTAAAATATTTATAACATAGCGTGAGCATTATCCTAGTCATACTAAAAAAGCAATTATTATAAAGTACATAAAATCTCATTCTTAGTTTTACTGTCATACCAATCGACTTATTTTACATTTCTTATGATATTATTATTTACCAAATGGAGTATTTGTTAAGATACATACTATGATACTGTTAAGTCAGTTTAATTTCATTATTAGAAAAGCCTAATTACTAATTGTTGAAGCAAATATAATCACTGTTAACATGAATCTCGAAACATAAATCTCCATAGTTATTAAGTTCAAAATGATTTTGTTCTGAAGGTGTTAATTTTCACTAAACTGGTCATTGTGACAATTAATCATATCCAAATACCCAAGACCAGATGAGTTTATTCAGTACAAGCTTATACTTGATGAAAAAAAATTTATATATAAATTAAAAATACTTTCGATGTATCGCCTCTCATCATGTGCGACATTCACAGCAGTGTTGCAACCTACAATTAAATTAGCATAAATAAATAAGTAAACAAATGAAATAAAAGAAGCAATATTGTTTTGCAAAAAGTGAAGTGCAGAAAATACCTCCATGGTACTGCTATTTTATTGGTATTATAATTATTTTGTAATACTTATACATTTCTCCATCAAAAAAAAAATACTTATACATTTGCTTATAGTTTCTATAATAGAGCTCTCTCTCTAGAAAAACTTGCATTGTAACTTTTCAAGGCAAAAGTGTATCAATATTGGATCCCTTATACTCCATTTATTTTATTATGATTTCCTACAATATTTCATTACGAGTGCTAAAACTTTCAAGTAACCTTTTATCTTGATTAGCAAGATTGAGTTCTCTTGTGTAGGCTCGATATTTGTAGTTAAAAGAATCATATTATTATGAGTATATTTGAACTAGCTCGTTCATGCTATTTGTGTTCTCAGAACTCACACTTAAGTTCTCTTGTTTCACAAGACTTTTATTTGGGAAATATGATTCTCACGATAGCACTGATTCATGCTATTTGTGTTCTCAGAACTCACACTTAAGTTCTCTTGTTTCACAAGACTTTTATTTGGGAAATATGATTCTCACGATAGCACTGTAGCAAACGGAATCACGATGAACGGTATATTTACTTTTTTTTTCACTTTTTAATATAAAGTTATATACTATTTTAGTTGTTTTATTTACTGTTGTTATTCTTTATGTATTTTTTACTTTTGAAATTTATATATATTATTTTAATATATTTTTTATATACTATTTTTACTATTTATGTATATATTGTTACAAAAATTAAATTATATATAATTTTATTATACTGTTAATAAGTTATATAACAATTCATCGTGACATATCATATCTCCTTTTATTTCAATTGTCATGTCAAATAGAACCTAAGCCACTTTGTATGCTGACATGAAGTGTGTGCTTGAAGTTTTTGTGCTTAATTTCGAACTTGTTAGTTTTTTTTTTTTTTACTTTTTGAGTACTATTTTTTCAAACAAGATCATTTTTGTGTAAATCTCATTTTAGTTCATCCAACTTTCAAAAATGATCAAATAAATCACTCAACTTTCAATTGTCTCGTGGGTCACTAAACTTTCAAAAATTATCAAATAGGTCACCTTACTTTCAATTGTTTCCAATAGATCATTCAACTTTTAAAAATAACAAAATAAGTCATCCGATTAATTGAAATTTGAATAACATATTTGATTATTTTTTAAAGTTGAGTTATATACAGGATACACTTGAAAGTTGAGTAAACTATTTGATAATTTTTTAAAGTTAAGTAATATATACGGAATAATTAAAAATTAAATAATTTATTTAGTCATTTTCGAAAGTTTAAGTTACGGCGCTAATTTTACCCATCATTTTGATTGCAGGCAGATAGTTAGTTATTAAATGATATGACTACTTTCAAAAGGACGTCTCCATTGGTTCTAGAAATGGAAGGAAACAAGTTCAAACTAGCTCATTCTATATATGTCGCCTTGTTCCAGTCTACCACTCTCACTCCCGCGCCTTTGCCCCTCTGAGAGAGAGAGAGAGATGGTCGGAGGAGAAGGAAGAGAGGCGGAAACGGTGTGCGTGACGGGAGGGAGCGGTTTCATCGGCTCATGGATCGTGCGGCTCCTCCTCCAGCGGGGCTACTCCGTTCACGCCACCGTCAAAAACCTCGGTTGTTTCTTTTCTCATCCCTTTTATCCTTATCTTCCCATGGCTCAGATTCATCATAGATTACTCCAACTGGAGTAGCAGTACTTTCTGAATCTGAATGTATCCCCTTTTTGTTTTAATTTGTGTTGCAAATTGCAAATAAAGTGTTTTTGCCCCATAATCAGGAATTTGCGCCAACTTAAAGGGAGGTAGTTATGAAAATCATATAATTTTCTCTTTCTTCAATGATGAAATTAGAAAATTGCATTTTTTTTTCTTCAATGATGAAATTAGAAAATCATTTTTTTTTATACCAAATAAGGATGAAATTGGCATTTTCCGTTGTTACAGATAGTGAAATTAAGATCCCCTTCTGCAGTATCAGCCTCATTAATTTTTGTTGCATCCTATCTCAAATACAGACGATAAGGCGGAGACGGACCACTTAAGAGCACTCGACGGTGCATCCGAGCGGCTCAAATTGTTCACGATTGACTTGCTAGATGCGGAATCTCTTTACAAAGCAATTCAGGGCACGGTGGATGTTTTCCATCTCGCCTCCCCATGCATCATAGACCGTGTCCACGATCCCCAGGTCAGTTGTGTTATTAGTAATTGAATTGTAGAGAAAATTGTGTAGTGTGCAATTATGGGAATTGTCAGTTAGGTTAGTAACAGAGGATAATGAAGAGGCGACTATCTGTCTGTAAATAGGATTGTAATCAGTTTTGTCTGTCAATGTAGAAAATAGGATATAGTTCAGTCAATCAGTACAGAAAATCATTTCTATCAAACCTGTTGTATCGTGATACCTGAGTTGAGTACTATACGAGTGCTAGTACTGGCTCAATATAAATACTCGGGAATTTAGACCCAACCTAATGTAGGCCAAGTTATAATGATTTTTTTTACTTTAAGGTTATAATGATAATAGGTAAAATAATGTTTTTTGACACGTGAATACCTAACATCAGAGGCTCAATTCCGTAAAAAACCCTAACAAATAACAGCACCTTGTATCAATACAGAGCCAGTTGCTCGATCCGGCCGTAAAGGGCACACTGAACGTGCTGCGAGCCGCAAAGGAGATTGGAGCGAAGCGAGTCGTGATCACGTCCTCCATATGCGCTATTGTCCCGAGCCCCGATTGGCCGGCCTATAAAGTGAAGGACGAGAGCTGTTGGACTGATGTCGAGTATTGCAAGAAGAACGAGGTTTTGCACTTTTTAGCTTTCTATCTTTCCCTCTTGTGATTTTGTTTTTTGTTGATTTAGTAGACGGATCTTTACAGTGGTATTACAAGAACAAGACCAGTACTGATTACTCTGTGCTCTGAAATTGGATCGGATACTCTAAGTTTTAACGGAAATTTTCCACAAAAAAAAGACCTACATTATGCTTAAATTGCAAAAAAGCCCCTCCATTATTGAATATTGCGAAAAAGTCCCTCTAGTTTTTACCAAGTTACCAAAAACTCTTAAACATTGTTAAGATCTAACACCGTGTGTTAACTCATCTTGATCATTCTAATTATCATTTCTCACAAATCAATCATAATATTAATAATATATATCCCTTTTTTTCTATTCCAATTTCTCTAGTTTTAATATTTGAACAAGAATAATTCAAGATCATCACCTCAACTATTCATCCCCTCCTATTATTAGGTATGGTACCCGGCTTCGAAGACCTTGGCGGAGAAGGCAGCGTGGGAGTTCTCGAAAGAGAATGGGTTGGATATCGTGGTGATCAACCTAGGGATGGTCTTGGGCCCGATCATCCCTCCTTCGGTTAATGCGAGCATGATGATGCTCGTTCGTCTTCTTGAAAGTCACCAAAACTATTTTTATCTTTTGGGGAAATTTTTCAAAAAAACCCTAACATTTTTTATTATTATCATAAAAAAATTTATCTGAAATTATGTGTTGTCTTCTTGAAGGTAACCAAAACTAAAATTTTGCCTTAAATTTGGGAACTGATATCAACAGAAAGTTAGCATTTAAAATTAGTAACCTCAATCTAATTAGTAACTCAGAAGTAAAAGCAAATATTTTTCTTCCCTCAAAAGCCGGGTGGCATTTTATATTCAAGGAATAAGAGTCTGATATTGAAAGTTGTAATCTTCAATTTCTTTGGAAGTACTCGATTCGCTAATGTGGCCCCATCATAGCCTTCCCATTACCTATCAATATTAATTTGTTTCCACAACAAGACCAATATTAATTTGTTGCTCGTGCTAGATTTAAATCACACGATCACACACAGGTTGCACAGAAGAGTACGCCGATATCTACATGGGCCCGGTGCACGTGGAGGATGTCGCTCTCGCCCACATTTTGCTCTACGAGAATCCGTTGGCTTCCGGAAGGCATTTGTGCGTTGAATCCATCGCTCATTGGAGCGATTTTGTGGCCAAAGTCGCCGAACTCTACCCCCAATACAAAGTGCCCAAGTAAATTTTCTATATGTGTTATGTTGGTACATACGAGTTCGTATTAGGTATGGGACTTGTAGAGTACGTTTCGGATACTTAACATGTTTTTGTTTGTATTATTTGTCTAATGTTTAGTTTCTAAACAAATTAACCAATAATTTACTTTTGTAATGCAAATTCAGATATTATTCGCAAAAGAGACAAAAAGGAACAATATTTACTATTTTGTACCATAACAATGTTTATATCGATAAACTATATGCCTATATGCTTTATATAAAATTAACCACATCGTCTTCCTAGGAATACCGGTTCTTACAATATAGACCAATAGATTATGGTTTGAAATACCGTCATAACAATTTAATGTTTGATTAAATGATCGATTACTGAAAATAGTATCTTGTGGTGACCTTTTTTATGGTTATTATAGGTTACCAAAGGATACGCAGCCTGGACTCCTAAGAGCCAAAGATCCCGCAAAGAAACTCATAGCTTTGGGCGTTGAATTCAAATCCACGGAGATAATCATCAAGGATTCGATGGAAAGCCTCGAGCAAGGGTTACATTTCCTGAGAAAACAAGGTTTCGGTACTGTATTTAGTGTCTCTTTTTCAGGAGAGCTGAGATGTCAATAATGTTGGAAAATAATGGGGAGGGCTGAGATGTCAATAATGTTGGAAAATGATGGGTGATAGGAGTGTGTCATATAATAAGAGTAATTATAGGTTATTTCACATAATTAGTGTTATGTACTGGTACTGGTTTGGTATGTCTTTTAGCATTTCTTTTTGCTTTTATTGACGTTTTTTGTGTTAATAGCATAATTGAGGTAATTTGAAGCTAACATGAGTCTTACTTGAGGTATAATTACACGACTTAGTGGATTCTAATTGCAATGACCTGATGAAATATGGATTTTTGAAAAGAAAGAAGCACATCTAATTTAGCACCTTTGACAAAATAGAAAATAGCTCTCGACTCTAAACCATACGGAGTCTTGCGAGCTCAGTATTTTTTTTTAGCATTGTGATTTTTATTGCGAAAATTCAAACGGATTTATATATGAAATTAATAGCTTGAGAAATGCATTATTAGAAAATTTCTGGTTTTTTTCAAGGAGGTTGTAAAAATTACTTGTGTTTTGATAATTGAACTCCTCCTTTTGTATTAATAATTAAACTTGACCCTATATAATAAACATAAATTCAACGAATAGCAAGCCACATCATCAATATAAGGTGATGAAGTTATCTAAAAATACACAAAAATAGTTATAAAATACGGACAAAATAAAGTCTACAAACAAATATTAACCATAAAAAATCAATAGTTGATTAATGGTTGAGATTTGCCTATACCTTATGACTGAAATAATTGACGTGATATGGGAAAATGCGAATACCCAAATATGTATGGGCGAAAAATAAATGGGTAAGTTTAATATTAGGCACTCCTGCCACATCCAGATGAAAGGATATGCTAAAGTGTAGGTTATAAACCAAGTGGACGCTTTGATAGGGCAATTGAGTTCCTCTGTTATTTGGTCCTCTATGTTGTACCTATAGAGATGTCTGGGGCGGTTCTCAAAGTGGTATATGGTATTATCGTCCTCAACGTCAAAATAGTAGATACAATTTCCTCTAAAGCCGGCAAACCCTGTTGCCGTAATAGAGAGGTTGTTCATAATGCCTAAAAATAGCATTTGATCACTTATACTATTGATCTTAATCCACATGGGTCTGACGTTCTTCCTTTTCTCAACATCCAATTTGTATATATTAAGTATATACTTTCTTGAACTTTCATCTTTACATTTATCAATTCTAAGAAGATCTCCAGATGACTCAATAAGGTAATTAGATGAGAACTCGCTATCGTCAAATGGCGGTATCACGTACGCCAAGGTTGCAGTAGCAATATCAAATGCCTTAATCGCATTATTATATTTCATGATGAAGTATTTTCCCTTGTAGATGGCACTACGGTAATATGAACCCATATCCATTGGCCATTTCATATAAGTCCACTTATCGTCACCAAGTCGACAAAAAGCCAACATGTAAACCAGATCACTTATTACGATACGTTTTCCATATTGTACGCCAGATGCAACAGCAACATAGTCCTTGCTTCGTAGTGGGTTTGAACTCATCCATAGTGGAGACGGGCATTTTATATTTAGGGCTGGGAGATCCACTCGATCATATTAGTAATTGGGTTAAATAAAGTGATGCCACCAACTAGACAGGAACAACCATATGCAAGCATATAGCCAGAGGCAGTTCTGTATAAGGACCTGAGGTTACTCGGTGTTGCGAAGTTATATATCTTACTAGACGCGATTGAGTAGAAACGAAGGTTTTCATATTTTCCATTCTTTTTCTGGGACTCAAAAAGCCAGGGGAGTTGTGGAGGAGGGTCTGATGTCGGGGCAGAAAGGCACCATGTCTTGCAAACAACTCGAAATCGAATAAAATTAGTGATTTCACAAAGTTTTTTTGGAGATGAAATGTAGAAGTTCTTGAGGCAGTCCGTCCGACCAATCCCTTTGATCCATATCTAGAATCGCGGCCATGAAATTAGGAGAGAAGGCAATTTATGATGGGGCTTTGTTTAGCAATGAATGCTTCAAAAGGCAAATGTTGGTACTCCATAACTGACGCGGTCATGTGCATCACGAGGAATTTATTTCCAAAAATAGAACAGAACTTTGCATCAGCAAAACATTCACAGTTCACACCAACGCCACCAGGGATTTATTCCCAAAAATAGGACCGGAACTATGCCTCAGTTCAAAGTTCAAAAAGACACCTCAAACTGTAATGCGGACGGGACATATTGTCCAAATTTCATTGCTCTTTAGACTAATTGCAGGACATATGGTACAACATATATTCTTTGGAAGTAACTTTTTCACAACAATGTCCCTTTTACTAATTTCTCGGTTGTTTATTATTTTTCGGATTATCTTCAAATAATAAATGCTCTCATTAACTCTCTAAAAAATTTTGAACTACCTTGGCGTTCAAGAAAAATCCTTATTCAAAACCAAGCGAGGCTTGAAGAAAACAAAAGCGTCAAAATCGCTCACGTTTCACGATAGGGTTGATCAAGCTACATTGAACATCTAATCTCGGATTTTATTTCTCAGATAGAAATTAATAAAACTATGGACTTGTTCAAATTTTGGGAATTATTGTAAATTTGTTGTATTTTGGGGTTCATGTAAATTTATTGTAAATTTGGAGGTCGTTTAGTATTTTGCTGGTTGGTGACTTATGTAAATTTGAAGGTTTCGGGATTTGTGGCTGGTGGTTTTTGTTTGGGTTTGTTGTGTTAATTTGATGGTTTTTTATGGGTTATGTGGCCAAAGTTTTGTTAGGATAGCACTTGATAGCATGATAGATCCTAAAAGTTTTACAAGGTCGAATGAAACACCTACGATATCTAATACAATCTCTTTGTTTGTAAATATATATAATCAACCTACGGGCTTTCCATCGAAAAAAAGAAACAAAAAACTTTTTCACAACAATGATGGTAAACATAATGTGACACCACAAAACAGGAACCTCAAGGAACACAATTATTCTTTGGTGCAACATTTTAAGTCGGTAAACTCCAAATTTAAGTACTAAACAAATATAAACCAAGAAAAACTCAAACAAGCAAACACCAGTTAAAAGTACATGACCAAGCAGCACAAGACCGTGTCGGACGAAACACCCCTAAAAGCACAAACACATATCACCCATCAATTAAAAATACACTCCATTTATTTATAAGAAAATCAAATTCAACGGAAATAAACCGAGACGAGCGGGATATCCACATCATTATCATCGTCATCCTCGCATGCCACAACAACATCCAAATGCCTCCTATAACTCGGCACTTCAACCTTCGCCACCTCTTTCGCCACATCAACCACCTTCCTATCCATCCTCTCTTTATGCCTCGGAAACATACTGTTATACAGTAAGGAAGTCCCGCATGAAATACTATACGCATTCAAACCTTTTCCCTTCAACCACTCGAGCAGTTCTCTGAGAGTAATATTCCCTTCAATCGTCCACCTGTCCCACACTGTCCAGCTCATGTCTTGATGCTTAAAAGTTTTCGGTGGGACCGGCTCAGCCATGGAGAAGAGAGGCAGTGCCAGGTTGGCGAAAGTGTTGACGTAATCTTCGATTTTGTGGGACCCGGCGAGGACTTTGTAGAGTTCGAGACAGACAAGACCGGTTGCCATTGCGGTTGATGTTGCGATTGCTGGGATGATTCGCCCGGCGATGAATTTCGCTTTGAGCTTGTCGACTTCTGGAATGCTGTAGTTTCGAGCACGCATGTTGGCGAGGCCGGCAATGAGGTCCATGTGGAAGTTTGTGTCATCATCCTGTTGTTTTATGATGAGTGACAATTATTAGAAGAGTAATGTTAATTAGGGATGAATGCACGGTTAGTCCCTGTGCTTTAGTTGGATTGCAGTTTAGTCCCTGTATTATTGACTTGACCTGCTTGGTCGCTGTACAGGGACTAAATTGCCGCCGAACTATAGTACAGAGACCAAACACACCAAGTAACAGCACAGGGAATAAATTGCCACCAAACTATTGTACCATGGCATAAATGTTGTTCACGTCCATTTTTATGAATATCCCATCTACCTAATCTCACGTTTTAGCTGAAAATACTGTACCGGTATTTTATAACATCAAAAGCTGGCTAGGATAGATCAAAATCAACGATCATGAAGCCAGACAGCTCCACATCGTTCGCTAAACCCCCAAAAAAAAAAAAAAAAAAAAAAGCACACATACCTTCTCAAACTGAATCGGATTCATCCTAAACCCAGGCGGCAACCTCTTCGAACAAGCCTCCAGCTGGCCAATCAACTCCCCAATCACCGCCGAGTCATCTACCGACGCCGCCGTCACACTCGTCGCCTTCTCGTCCGTCTCAATCCTCACCCCCTGCTTCGGCTGGAATTCCGGAACCTTCACCTTCTCAATCGCCTTCGCCAGTTCCTTTGAATCCCTGGCCCAGTCGGGGATTGGGATGCCGAACGTCTCGGCGCGGAGGATCGCGCCAGCCTGGATGAAGCGGACGTGGGACGGGTCGGAGGTGGAGAATTCGACCGGGCGGGGGAACCGTTTCGGAGCGGACCAGAATGGGGCACCGGAACTCGTCATGGAGTCTTCGGGGAACGTGAAGGTGAGCTGCTTGACGCGGTTTGAGAAGTAGTCTTCGAATCTGAGGAAGAGGTGTTATTGAGTTAAATGTTTTGAAATAGAACGGAAAGAAAAGATGGTAAGATAGCATCGCGAACATCGAAGAAAGAACTCGGAAGTATATAGTTAAGGGATAAATGCACTTACGCACTGTTAGGCCTTGTACTTTAATAGGATGGCAATTTAGTCCCTGTACTATTGATTTGGCAAGTTTGGTCCCTATACTATGAAGAATCGTACACAGTTAGTCCCTGACTCGGGGGCTAAATATGCATATTTTCAAACAACAGGGACCTAGCATGTCAAATTAATAGTACGGGGACTAAATCACAATCCAACTAAAGTACATGGACTAAGGGTGCATTTATCCTTACAATCAACATATCTAAAAGGACTTAAAATTGATGCATTTATCCCTACAATCAACAAATCTAAAAAGACCTAAAAAATAAGGGGGAAAAAAGCCCTTGCATTATTGTCAAAATTGCCAAACAGCCCCTGCATAGTTGTCAAAATGGCAGAAGCTCCTGCATTCCCGGGACTTTTTTGCAATTTTTACAATAACACAGGTGCTTTTTTGCAGCTTCCAATAACTCAGGGTTTTTTTCGTAATTTCAGCATAAAGCAGGGGCTTTTTCACAAAATTTCCCTATATAGAAAGAGTTGAAAAATGAAAACATTACTTTAGCCGAATCCAAGCGATGCAATCCTCAAAGCTCTCGCACTTTTCCCTATCAAGGCACTCCAAAACCCGCTCAAGCTGGTCCCTGGCCTGCGCATCCCCGGCGCTCTTCATCCCCGCGCAATACCCGCTCATATTCGTCAAAAAGCTGTTCACCTCGGTCGGCGTCTTCTCGAGCAAACCTTCAAATTCCGATCTCGCCCACGTAAGGCAATGGTCAATATTATGCGGAAACGAATGGACCGTGCACATCGGCGCTTGTTTCTCCGGCGGGTCTCTTGAGGCTCCGTAGTTTTCAGTGAGATGAGGGATTACGACTTGCGTGTTGCATTTCGGGCCGAGGGTTCCGGATTCTAGTAAAGGTTTTTGGAAGTAGAGGCATCGAGAATCGATGTACATTCTTGCGGTCACGTTGTCCAGAGCATTGATGACCAAATTGAGGCTCTCCCAGAAGGAATCATCGAAGACATTCTCGGTTTCCGGACTCGCGCGGTTCTGAAGGGGCTCTACGTGGAAATTAGGGTTTATCGCAGAAGCAGCAGTAGCGGCGACAGTGGATTTCGCCTGGCCGATGTTCCAATCGCGGAAGAGGAACTGACGGCTGAGATTGCTCTTTTCGATGACATCATCGTCAGTCACAGTTAGCTTTCCTTTCGGACCACAACAAACCCCCATTAACGCGAGGTTTTTGAGGAATTCGCAACCCAGAGCGCCGGAACCCACCATGAATAGTTTGGAATCTTCCATCTTTTTTTGCAGTTTGGATCCAAAGACCGAAATTTGGGCGTCGTGTCGGCTGTTTTGTGGTTTGAGGTCGCTCGGCTCCAAGGGCTCGGTCGGTAGGCTTTCCACCGAATCAAAATAGAAAAACTGGAAAAAGTTTTGGATAATATTAGGAATAAATGATAATAGTAGCGTTAAAAAAGTATTACAAATTACAATTATGCCAAAATTGCAAAATATCTACGCTATTGGAAATTACAAATATCCCCTACATTAGAGTAAATTGCAAAAAAGCCCCTACATTTTTTGCAATTTCCAATTACGTAGGGGCTTTTTTGAATTTCGGCATAATGTAGGGGCTTTTTCGCAAATTTCTCTATTTTGTGTATTACCTGGAAAAGAGGGTGGAATTTCCCCGAACAGGCCTTCATAACCTCTTGCCCCACAATACCACCAAACATGGCCGCCATGGGATTCAAAACCGCCCTCGCCCCAAACGCAAAACTCCTCATCAACTTCTTATCAATTTCCTCCACCTTATTCGCCTCTCCAATACTCTCGTTAATCCCCGCCGCAAACTCCACCAACTTTTCAACATCCTCTTCGCACCCTGAAACGGGAAACCGCCCCAATTCGCTCCTAAACTTATCCAACGCCATGAACGCAATATGCAACAATGGCGGTCTATCAAATTTCGAGTAATTGCTCAATAAATACTCGCCCGGTTCGTTAATCGCCTCTTTCAACGGCTTAAAGTTCAAAACTTTCGGAACCTTCACTTGAGTAACAATCCCGCCCCTCTCATACTCCCCGTAACCACTCGTATCCTCTTCCAACATAAACGAGTACGGCCTCGTACTCTTCACCTTCCTCGGCTTCCCATCATTCAACTCGTTCATTCCAACAACTTCCGAGAAAATAACCAAATCCCCATCTTCAAATTCCAACCGTTCGTCGTCAACGCTGGAGACGAGGGCGGGATTGCCGTTGGAGATGGAGGCGACGATGCCGGTGTGCGGGTCCTTGCCGTCGGTGTCGGAGACGGTGAACGCAGGGCCGAAGTCGCAGAAAACGGAGCCGAACAGGCCTCGGATTTCGGATTTGATAAAGGCAATTGGCGGGCTGTGCGCGTGGCAGTAGGCGTCGAACTCGATGGCTTTGGATAAGGGAATGTCAGTGAATACGACAGCCTGGAAAAGAAGGTGGTTGAAATTGTTAGAAAAACGCAAATGCGAATAGGAAAATAAAGGGATGAATGTGCCGTTAGTCCCTGTGCTCTGATGGAATGGCGATTTAGTCCTTATAGTGTTGATTTCACATGTTTGGAGTCCTGTAGTTTAAAGAATTGTGCATGGTTAGTCCCTAAGCTCAGGGACTAATCATTCATGTTTTCATTAAGTACAGGGATCAAGCATGTACAATTAATAGTACAGGGACTAAATTGCAATTCACTAAAGTACAGGGACTAACAGTGGATTCATCCAAAAATAAAATCAACAATCAGTAATTAATAATCACATGAAGATAATGAAAATAACTCGCACTATAATTATCTCCACATTAATCAGCACATGAGTAACAAACAAGTAAACAAACCTGGAAATTAGAGAGTTGCTCCTTTTCCAAAGGACCAGTGAGCGTATCAATCAAAACAGCGTTATTCAGCTCTTGTAGCTTTTGGACACAAGCGAGAGCGCGATTTTTACCAATATCGCCCTCCGAAAAGAAGAAATTGCTCGAGAGGTCCCACAGTTCTACATTTCCTTCGTCATGGAGAGTCACGGATCTGACTCCGGCAAGAACTAGGTTTTTTGCTGCGTAAAAGGAAAGAAAAATAATTAGCTCATATTTTAAGGCAAATGTAAAATCTTAAATTAATATAAAAATTAAACGAGCATATCTTGTGTGTACCCCTACAAACTATGAGAATATACTTTTTTTTATCCAACTAATTTTATTATATCCACTCAAAATTTAAAATTATCACATAATATAATATATATAAAGTGTTGTGTTTACTATAATTTAAAATAGAACGAGCAAATTTGATACGCTCACATATTTATTACATTAATTAAAAAAGCATACCAAAAAGTATACAATTCTTTACTTTTCTTTACATCAATTATATTATTATTGAGTTTTTATTTTCCTATGAAATTATAAAGTTTCGACATAAATAAAATTCTTATGAAAGTTTGATAATTATTCATTCTCTTCTAATCATATATTTTATTTGATATATTTTTACATTTTTAGAGATAATTTTATTACAGAGGAATTTATATTGAGAATAAATTATACAGTAATAAAATGAAACTCTTTTAGAGGGACAATCAAAACCTCTGAAGTAGCTCATATTGTAAGGCAAATGTATACAGGTATAGATTTATTTATACCATATAGTAAGTACCCCATGAACAAGAAGAGATTATTATCCTTGCGTAGAAATGGAGAGTTATTTTTTTGAATAACCTTGTAATAAAAAGAGCTTGCAAAAATGATGCTTTTGCACTTGAGTTTGTAAAAATAGCATTTTTAAACTCTAGAAGTTCGAAACCTTCTTTTGCTTTTCATTTGGAACTGTGGTAGCTCAATTCTAAAAAAAGCGAGTTCCAAATAAATAGAAAAACACGAACTTCAAACTTCTAGAGTTCCAAAACACCACTCACCCAAACTCAAAAAACTCATTTTCGCAAATCATTTCCATCACAACCCCATTCCAAAAAATAAACAACTCACAAACAAACAGAGATCAAAATAAAACAAAACAAAACAAAAGAAATCTAAACAGAACAGAACAAGAGAACACACGCACCGATTTCCGCACCGAGGCCCTGGAGGCCCGAAACGAGCACGTTGGAAGCGAAAAGCCTCCGCATCGTCTCGCGACCGTAAACCGCCAGCTGGCGACTATGGAGATCCTCATCAATCTCAACCAAATTATTAGCAGAACCATTTGTAACGTCAATGTCCATTCCGTTCTTTGAGGCCTGCATTGTTGAAGGAGGAGAGGATGAGGAAGAGGAAGGGAGGAGAGAGGATTTGCCCTTCTTGGTCTGATCGGTTTGATCTGCCTCGGTTTCCGTGTCTCGCTTCCTAGGAAGCATATAGTGTGTTGCTTCACTCTGTCACAACAAAAGAGGAAATGTTTAGGGAATCTTTCATTTATAGAGTTGAGTGACAATCGATGTGAAATTAGTTAATTTGGAAAGTGAAGGAACTTATTGCTGAATTGAATGAAATTTGAAGCATAACTGGGAGTATAAATAGTCTCAAACTAATCCATAACACATGAAATAATTCAATTGTGTATAATATTCAATCACAAATAACAAGTACTGAATTCAAAAGCAAGTTGATTATAATGAAATGAAGAAATAATTTGCATATTTAACCTTACAATTTTTTTTCTATTTTTCTTCCTAAAACCATAAAACAAAAATAACCATACATCTAAAATTCAGCAAGGAAGCTTCTCAATTAAGAAGAATTTTTTGCAAAGGGTAAAATTTGAAATAAAACAAACTGGAGAAACCAAAGTTATGTGTTTAACCACATAAAATCAGATCAGACTGAACAACTAAGTAGCCTTTTTAACCTCAGAATTTCTCCCTATTTCTACATCAAAACACTCCAGAAATCAACCCAAAAGAGTAAAACCTAACTTCTACAAGGTCAAAATTCAGTTCAAACACATCACATCTACTAGCGTACAAGCCACGCACTTAATCTTCACAAGGTCAACCAACACTCAATTCAACACACAAACCCAAAAAAAACCTCAAAACAACATTTACACCCACAAATCACAAAAAAAAACGAAATCAAAACCAGAAACTCCAACCCGTGATTCAAGCACCAAAACAACTGATCCAACCGGAGATTCAAGGGTTCAAGAGTGAGTTACCAATCAGATCGAGAGAGCTGACGGACGATTCGAAGTGCTCGGCCCGCTCGAGGATGGATTCCAGCTTAGTAATTTCTCCTTCTGTTCGTTCGTTCGTTCTAGGGTTTTTAGAGAGAAGAAAAAGGAACTGGTTAGAGATAATTAGATCGGCATCTGTTTTATAGCTTTTCTGATGTTTCTGCACTTTGACGAGACCGGGGACTTTCCACGCGAGGTTTCTACGAGAATTTACCAATGGGAAATTTGAAAATTGGGTTTTTTTGGTTTTTTTTTTTTGGGGGTAGCATCTGCGAATGATTGGAACTTGGAACTGTTTTCTTTCTTTTACATATGTTTCTATATATGTTATGTACTGTTTTCATTTTTTAAAATATATATTGTTTGCCTAATAAATTTTTATATACTGTTTGTTTTCAGTTTATATGTTTGTATATATTGTTTTCATTTTTTTTAAATAAATATTGTTTTATAGAATGAATTTTTATATATTGTTTGTTTTCAGTTCATATATTTGTATATACTGTTTTCAGTTTTTATATACCGTCGCTATATAATCGTTACAGTATCCGTCACGCGGTATCAGTTCTTTTTTTCGAATTTGCTGTGATTGCCTCGGGTGTTGGAATTTAGGAAGGGTGATAGATTTTGTAAATGTTTGGTATGTTGGAGTGGGTGAAGTTAGTTTGAGGGAAATGGGGTAGAAGAAGCATGGAAGTGTGAGAAGAAGAGTTAAATTTTGATCCGCTGTGGTGATATAGTAATTTATGAGGTTTTAATCTTTTGATTTTCTTTTTTTTTTTTCGGGAAGAATATCTGAATTGTTTTTATTGTGAATAGAAAATGCACTATATCTGTGTTTTTAGGGTAAATTTCACGGTAGGTCGCTCAACTTTTATAAAATAATTAAATATGTTATTCAATTTTTAATTGTTCTCAATAAGTCACTCAATTTTTTATTTGTCCAAATTATGTCACCCGGTAAATTTTTCATCCATTCATTAACCGGATGATTTAATTTGGACAAATCAAAATTTGAATGATCTATTTGGGACAATTAAAAGTTTAATGACATATTTGGTCATTTTATGAAATTTGAGTGACCTATTATGAAATTTATCCATATTTTTATTATTTCATATCAAGAGATTTAGTTTTGATCTATAATTTATTGGCTAGCTAGAATATCTCAAATTTTGTATCTTTTTATTGTTTGCACACTTTAGATTTTTCATTCGGTCTTTGTTTCTTATGTAATACTGCCTCAAGAAAGCAGTAAGAAATTTGTTCCTGACAAGATTTAGAAGAAATCAAATACAGTTAAGTTGCAATCATTCCAAAACGTTATTAAATTGCTACTTACACCAAATCAAACAATGCCCATTATTACAATCTTTCTTTCCTTCCAAACTTGTTGACTGTTGTTCTTTGTTTTTTCGCCAAGGAAATATTCTCAGCCGTTGTTTATATGCAACCGACTCACATGAACGGATCAGATCATTACATGTTGCTTGAAAAGTTTAGCTGGTTATATATCACATAAAAGAGTTGGATTGGTCCACAAGAATAATTGGGATGAAAAGTTCAATTGGACTTAGCCCATATTGGGTGGGTAGTAAAGAATTATATTGTTTATGGTTAGCCCAAAATAAATCAAAGGCAGTCCAGTTTTAAATTTCTAGATAATAGTTTTAACATATAATTAGATAACACTCACGTTTCGCTGCGAATATTTCAATTTTATTATTCATTTCAATTTGTGTATAAATTATAATTATAAAAATTCAAAATAAAATTTTGAAATAAATTCATAATATATAAACCATATATAATAATTATGTTAAGTAAGTTGTCTATATTTAAAATCATTTTGAATTATATCATAAGATATTCTATCTATTTATTATGCATTTATTAATATTTTCTATATCACATCTAATTTTCTAAGGATTGATAACTCTATACCAATAAATTTAAGTATAAGAAATAAAATAAACTCATAAAAAATAATAACCAACCAAATAATTTGAATAATAATTTATGATTTCAATTTATGTTTGCATTAAGATTTCTAAGAATAAAATATCATCTTTTTTTATTCTTTTTGGTTTTCTTATGTCGTTATCTCTTAACATATTATATTAGAAAAAAAAATCAAGTATTCGGGCAAGATAATTTATTTCATAGATTTTAGTTAAAATCACATAAAATTTAATTATAGATGATTAACTTTAAAAAAAAGATAAAAATAATAATTATATTTAACATGATTTGTAAAAAAAAATGCTATTATATATATTGGAAAATTATCTATATTATACATAGGAAAGTGTATAACATGACTCATTTTCTTCAAAAATCTGTCATCACTATTTGTCTTATTTATTTTTCATTTTTTTAGTTGTTAAAATGATATGAATTATGTATAAATTGATAAGATATTTTTTTATACTAGTAATACATTAAGTAATATAATATACCTCTCAATACTCTGATTTTTTTTATGATAATTCACATGTAATTGGATATATATAACACAAAATATTAATATAATCGATCATGTGATATTAGGATAATAATTTAAATGAGAAGTTAAGGTTTGAGAATTTTTTTGATCCGACGGCCTAGAGAAAATTGATGATATCCTCTCGAGAATGTTCAAAGAGAGGTGAAAAATAAGGTAGGAGTTAATGAGCGTATCAGTTTTTTTACATGTTCTCTTCTATAGTTTACATTCAGATATTATAGCAAGAAAAAAATAAATTGAAACTATAATAATATGGAATTCAAAATAAAGGAAAAATTCCAACAAATTTATATTTGCCGATTTTAACATGAGAAATAAAAAATTTTATTAAGAAGTATTATTTATTAAAGTAGAAAAAATTATTTATATTTTAATGAGTGAACTCTCATATTCTATATGTACTAATATTTGAATATTACTTTTGACCATGATTCATTGAAATTATTTGATTAAGATTTGATAGTCAGAAATAAATTCAACAGTTCTCACTAAATCGTGGATGAAACACAAAATACCAATTCAACCAATTATATGATTATATTTTAAAAAGCATACACATATTACCATAAAATATCAATAAATTTAAGAAAATGAAAGATTAAGATTTGACAAAAAATTTCATCAAAGTGTCAAGATTAAAGTGATGATGTGACTGGAGCTCAAAATGAGGTGAAAAGTAAAAGGTTGTGGTTAATTTTAAATGATATATATTTAATTGGATGAAATCAGTTCATGAACCTAATGAATGACAATAATATATGTCATCAATATAAAGTGATGTGGTTTTCTAGAAATGCACAAAATTAGTTGTAAAATAATGACACATAAAGGCCTATAAATACATTTGATTTTTGTGATATGTAATTAGATGGAATTGACTTATCATAAAATTAACCAATGATAACAATTTAATGTCATCAATAAAAGATGATGTGGTTTTCTAAAATTGCATAAAAGTAGGTTGTAAAATAAATAACACATAAAAGTATACAAATAAGTAACAATTATAGAAAATAAATGGTTAAGTTTTGTTCATATCATATTATCTAGTGGTTGAAATAATTAAGATGATACACAATGAAAATGCTCAGAAGGAATTGAAAAATAAAGGGTGCGGTAATGCGATCCAACTCCATTCATGCTAAGAAACTAGAAATGAAGAAAGAGGAAAGGTAAAATAGCATACTAAAAATTTGGATGTTGGATAAATTTGAAACATTCCGGATTTAAGAGGGATACATTTAGTATTTACAATTTATCTGTGATAAATTTAATATTTTGGGCTTTAGAAAGAATATACATGAAATTCCTCCTATTATATGTATATTGTTTTTTGTCATATAAACCCTGTATATATAGTGTTATTCAAAAACCCTTCAACTGCAAAGAACATCTCCATCTCTGTCGCGTCGCCTTGTCCAGAGCGAGGCAGTCATCGTGATGGCATCATAATTAAGGAGTGATAACAGGAGTGAAAATTAAACCGTCTTTATGTAAGAGTGATAGTGAGGTTGACGTCAGCCGCCATGATTTAAGAGTGATATAACAGGAGTAATTTAGCCGTGATATAATGAGAGTGATATATGAGACCCCTTATTATATTTATGTACAATGACACTATAAAGTGTAAACAAATTGCAATATTTATGTACGGGGTGCTGCCGGTTTTAGCGTGGGTCAATATCTTTTTATAGTACAGGGTCTTAACATTATTATATACTAGTGAGCTAGTCGCGCGTTGCTGCGAGTAATTTTGAATATAATATATCCATTGATTTAATATAATTGCAATAAAAAGGAACAACTCAATGAGTTAATATTTGTCTAATATTTGCAATAAAAAGATAAACAACTCATTCATGAGGACAAAACAGTATATCATTTACATGTCCAAAAAAAAAATGATTAAAGAAACTTGGAATTAAGTGACCATCTTTCCGAAGTGATGTCGATGGTGTTGTTCATGATTAATTAGGACAATAAGCTACTGAAAAAAATTGTCAAGATAAGAATCAGAAGAAATCAAACTTCAATTACATTTTTGTCATGTGTTGCGTGACAAATCCTGAGCAAGACTCATTCTAGCTCCATCTGCACATCACACCCTTTCCTCTCTCAACTCCTTTCTGAACTGAATCTCTCCTACAAAAAATTGCAAGTTCCCAATTATGATCCTGTACCCTAAGCTTGTCTCCTCCATTACTACCGGCAGTTATTAATTAGACTTACTTAGAAGAAACCCTAAATTTATTACTATTGACTTCCCTTGCATTTGTCATCCATTCTCATGAGCATACTTCTACGATTTCCATGCTATTTGCTGCGTAAAAAAAAACAACCTAGTTAAAAAAATAAAAAAACTAATTAATAATAAATAGTATATACTATAAAGTATAAACAATAAATAGTATATTACTTACAATTTTATATAAATGATTTTTCCTACACGGTGGAGCTCATACTTTCAGTGTTGTTGGAAAATAGTCTTTCAAATTTTATTGTCTATCATGGAGTTTTAGAAGATGGAACTAAGATGGCTGTTAAAAATTTGCTAAGTAACAGATACCTTTTCGCAAAATTACATAATTTGTTACTCTTTATTTGTGTTACTTATGAACTTCAAGAATGAATTAGGTTAGGCCAAGTATGCGTGATGTATATTTTTGAGTTGATTAGTATAATGAATTGTCATAATTCAATATTATGGATTGATACCAATCATGGAATATATCTTGAGTAAATACTAATTCATACAAATGAAGTCAAATTAAGCCCAACTGGAGCCAAACTCAGTCTAACTGAATCTAATTAAGCCTTGTCAACACAAACTATGCATCAATTTGTGAATCAACCATCATAATTCAGAAGAGAGAGGACTGAACAAAATCAATGTAAGAATCAACATCAAACCCTAAATTTGATCCTTTGATTGAGAAAATTAGGTCTAAGTGACGAGAGAAGAGAGATGAGATATCGTACCTGGAAGAGAGAGAGGCGATGCGAGGCCAGGTGGCCGGCAATCCGACGTGAAGGGACGGGAGGAAGTTCGGAGGGTTTCTTCTTTTCTTTTGGCCAGATACTGAGAAACAGGGGGTATGGATTCGCGATCGAGAGAAGGCTAAGGCGATGCTCCGGCGATCCAGTGTGAGGCAGCGGTTTCAGTCAAGGAGGCGAGTCACGACGTCGTCTCGGGTCAAAGCAAGTGAGGAGAGGCGGCGGACTTAGGAACTGGAAGAAGGCGACGTCGCCGGCGACCGGTGATGAGAGTTGAGGCGAGGTGAGCCACGGTTTTTGTAGGGTTTTTCGTTTTGGGGTCGGAAGTTGAGGGAGAGAGAGGAGCGAGTCAGAAAAGAGACGTATCCAGTAACCGGAGATTTCTGCTTGACGAATATTTACCATATTTATTTCGGTTCATGCCCTAGATCTCTGCTTCACGAATATTTACCATATTTATTCCGGTTCATGTTCTAACTTGTGCCCTAACTTATAGGCCAAAGCACTCATAACTCTACACATAATTTTTCAAATATTGATGTATGTGTCTCCCTCTTTTTTTTTATAGGTTCAAGAGAAGATATATATATATATATATATATATATATATGATTATATCGCAGTATTTTGTATAGTTGGAAGTTATATACACATCACCCTTCTAAATTTTTGGTGTATTTTCTATTCCTGTCCCTCTAAATTTTTGGTGAAGATCCGCTATTGACAGTCATATACTATGTAATATACTAATATCCACAAAATGAATAAATATATATCCGAAGCGGATCAATGGTAATTCTAATATGTATGTCATATATTGTGTAATATACTAATATGCACAAAATGAATAAATATATATCCGAAGCGGATGAATGGTAATTCTAATATGTATGTACCCTTCTAAAATTTAACTTTTTTTTATCATATGCCCACTTAGGTGTATATCACTACAGCATATTTGATTAGTCTTTTAGTGACATTTCTCTATGGAATTGCTCTTGTCGGTTTGTCGCATTGGAATTTCAAAAACAGCAGCTCCCATTCCTGTTTATCGTGCAAAAATCGCAAAGGCTTTCATGTTAAAATCATTCATTCCGGTTTTATTAGTTGTTGCTCTTGGAATTGTTACCTACATGATGAACAAATAGATTATATCTCAATGTTATTTTTGTTAAAGAGAAATATGATATCACGACGGCACTGTAGCACGTCGGATCACGACGGACGGTATATATACTATTTTTTCACTTTCAATATTATTTATACTGGTTTACCATTTTATATACTGTTTTTATTCTTTTTATATTTTTTTATATTTTTACTTCTAGAATTTGTATATACTATTCTAATATACTATTTTTTTAAATATATTGTTTTCACTCTTTATGTAAATATTGTTATAAAAATGAATTATATATATTGTTCTTATATTGTGATAAACTATATAAATAGATGAGATCCGACTTAATTTAATTTTGATATTTTTTGAAATTTTTTGAAACGCAACTTATTTTTCTCAATATTTTTAAAACTCACTTAACTTTTTGTATTCATTTTTTAATCTCTAGAAATTATATAATTTTTCACAATAAAAAATAAAGTTAGTTTTCTATCTCGTGGTTTATTTTAGTAAAATATTATTTTATTTTATAGAATAATATTTTTTAAATATATTCATTTCATATATATTTATGATTTCATTTAGTTTTTCTTATATATAAAGTTTGTGAATTGTATTTTTTTTTTTTTTGACATATACTATTTTTTTGAGATTTGTTTTGCATCTTATTTATAAATGATCATGTGACGGATCAGTTCATAAGGCTCAATATTTAGTAAGTGTGTCACATCATCTTCATACATGCCTCATGTTTTAACATGATCTAAACTAAAATGTCCAATAGGTAAAATCAAAAGATTTTGGTTGACTGACCAAATAATTTCATGTGCACCCCGGTAAAATCTTAAATTAATATAAAAATTAAACGAGCATATCTTGTGTGTACCCCTACAAACTATGAGAATATACTTTTTTTTATCCAACTAATTTTATTATATCCACTCAAAATTTAAAATTATCACATAATATAATATATAAAGTGTTGTGTTTACTATAATTTAAAATAGAACGAGCAAATTTGATACGCTCACATATTTATTACATTAATAAAAAAAGCATACCAAAAAGTATACAATTCTTTACTTTTCTTTACATCAATTATATTATTATTGAGTTTTTATTTTCCTATGAAATTATAAAGTTTCGACATAAATAAAATTCTTATGAAAGTTTGATAATTATTCATTCTCTTCTAATCATATATTTTATTTGATATATTTTTACATTTTTAGAGATAATTTTATTACGAGAGGAATTTATATTGAATATAAATTATACAGTAATAAAATG
This sequence comes from Juncus inflexus, assembly GCA_024447665.1. NCBI lineage: Eukaryota > Viridiplantae > Streptophyta > Magnoliopsida > Poales > Juncaceae > Juncus > Juncus inflexus. Next base: position 4,288,611 of record JAJHPC010000020.1, read on the forward strand.
AAACTCTTTTAGAGGGACAATCAAATATTCTTCTTTTTACGAAGGGTATATAATGTACATGATTTCATTCATTTCGGATGTTACACATGATATTTTTCTTTTAATTCTATATGTTAAATTTTATTGTTTATTAGAAAAAAGTAAGACGAAAAATTTGTGTTCTATATACAAATAACTTAACAAATTACTACAAAACTAAAAGTGAAAACGAAGGAAACATGAGTTAAGTTTTTGTGTTATAAAATTATTGTGATTTTTATAGGTCCCATAAATCAATATCAGTTTATTTATATTGATTTACATTTCTTTTTATGTTTATTTATTATTTTTATTTACTGAACAAAAATAGCTAACATTTGAAAAGTTCAAATAAAAAATATAAAATTAGCGAGGCGGAGCGAGATCCTCTCTCGTTATATCAAACTTTTCACAATAACATACATTTCAATTGGCAAGTAAGTATATCCAACTTAATTTACAATTTGATATCTTCTTTGTTTAATTTCACAAGCATGTCTATTTGTTATTTTTTTAAGAAATAACATTATAAAATTGCAAAATATTAAGCTACTTATTTTTCTCTTATTTCAATATACTACTTTTACGAATGCACTAGTTCGATATACCAGTAAGTCCAAATTTTACATCATTTCATACACATAATATCATCAGACTAGAAAAGTTTTATTCAAGTAGCAATCTATTGTCATCCAAACTCAGTACAATAATATGCCTTTAGCAAAGTACCTCATGAGCTTAATATAACTTTCAGAATCAAAATATTACAGATAAATCAATTTCTAAAGGAGCAATGATATATTTGCTTCAAAATTTAGGTTAAAAAAAGCTCTTCATTCGTTTATGTCCAAGAAACCCACCAAGCACTTCTCCATCAGAAACTCCGCATTTACCCAAGCGTGATATTTATCTTTAAGACAATTAAGGAATATATGTCACAATTATCACAAAAGAATGTAGACAAATATCCCTCATTAATTAATTTATTAATATATTTATTTCAGTAAAATATAGAGAGAGGTAGGAATAGCAAAAAGGATACTGAATAAAGAGGTGCAATCTTTTCCAGCAGCCTTCATAAGCATATCATCTCCTACAAACAATCACTAAACAGTCAATTTCCAGCCACAATAAAGAAAAAAAAAGTAAGATTCAAAATTTGGCCATCTGATATAAAGAGACCAAAACCTAAATTATAAACCATGTTATCGCTCCTACTAGATCCACTATAGTAAACACCAATCAAATAAAAATTTTATTAAGAAAGTGAGAAATTCTTAAAAAAAAGCCTCTGCATTATGCTTAATTTGCAAAAAAGCCTCCATTATTGAAAATTGCACAAAAAACCTCTCTTCTTTAGGAAATTCCAAATTCCAAAAACCCAACCATGAGTTAATTAATATTTTTTGAATAAAATTAATTTCCTAAAGAACAGAGCGACTTTTTTGCAATTTCCAAAAAAAAAGTTTTTTTTTTTTTTTTGCAATTTCCACTAATAGAGGGGCTTTTTTGCAAAATGCTCTTAAAATTGAAGTATTTAAATATTGATGAAGAATTGAACCTCCAGGGTGAAATTTAAGGTAAGGAGACATATTGTACACTCGGCCTTTTAAAACTGTCCAAATCGCTCCTTCTGTGTTTTTGTGCTGTTTAATTTCGTCCATTGTTATCAGTCTTCTGTTCGATCTTCCCTTAAGCCCTGTTATTACAAAAGTAATATAAAAATACATAAGCTCATAATAAATAATAAATAAGCTCCATAAAATTGAATTGCGTGAAACAGTAAGAAAATGCACGGAATAATATCAATAGTAATTCAATAATTTAGGAAAATTTGCAAAAAAACAGTCCCTGTATTATGCCCAAATTACAAAAAAGCCCCTACATTTTTATGAAATTTAAAATTTAGTCCCTATTTTTAGTTTAGCACGCTCCAACTCTAACAAAAAACTATCAATAAACAACTAAAATTGATTATAATAAAGAATATGCTAAACTAATAGTAGAGACTAAATTTTAAATTTCATAAGTATATTTTTTTTTGCGATTTTTGTAAAGCAGGAGCTTTTTTTGCAAATTTCCCAATAATTTAATACAAAATTAAGGATTAAATATAATCATATTTCTGTACTAACCTGCCAAATCAGGGTGGGTTTGGGTGAGCTTAAGCCAGTCCATTTGGCTGTAGCCCTTCTCAAAAGGAACCTTCTTTCTCACGACTTTCTTTTCCGAAGGTTTTTTATCTTTTTCAGCCGCCACGTCAGCATTACTACTAGGCTTTATTAAATCACTTGTTGAGTTTTCTGTTTGTGTGTCTTGGACTTTGGTAGAACTGGAAGCCTCCAGTTTTGGGGCGGGCTTAGAGGTTTCTTCGAGTTTTAGGGTTTGTATGGTTTTTAGGGATTTGGGAGATTCTAAGTTTAATTGATCCACTGGTGGTGAAACCTAAAATAAAATAAAATTTATAATAATAATTTAGAGAAATAAACTAAACATTGAATAAGCTGAAATACTAAAACAGGAAAGCAAAGAGATAATTTGGTCAAAATAAAGCAAGTTAAGCCTCAATTTGGTAAAAATAAATTTTTCGGACCTGAGATATTTCTGAAAGATGAACATTCATTATTTAGGCCCCCACAAATAATAGCAATAAAAAAAAGAACTATTAAAATTTAAAATTAATGAACATAAGCGCATACCTGACAGAAAGTGAAATCGGATGAATCATCATTAGCCATCTCTTGAATTGAATGCTTGAGATAAACCTTGATGAAATTTGATTCTACACGAAATACTAGCAATCTGCAGAAGTTCATAGGAAGAAAAGTTAGTGGTTTTTCTGGAATAGCGGAATAGTGGAATAGAGAATAACCACTATTACATGTTATTATTCTAAGTACGTTAGGCAAAATTGATAAAATAATGGTTGAAATAATATGAATAATTAGAATGGGCAAAGTACCCTTATTCCTAATTTTGGTATGAATGTAATTAACTTTATCGATTAATACAATTAATATAGACTACTATACTAATTTAATAATATGAATGAAGATCTTGTATTAATGAAAAGAACATAAAAAATATCATACTCACATAAATTCAATTACAATACTATACCCACATTACAATTTTCATACCTTAAGTTCATAATACTCACTTGCAATATCATACTCAAATCAAATTACATATGCATCACAATATAACAATATTTTGAAATAACCAGTCTGGCCGATTATATCTAAAAAATACCACTAAAGCCTCAATCAACCCCATTTAACCATAATTAAGTCCCAAATTAACCCATGTTCAGCCCCAAATTAACTCTATAGATCCCCAATTCATCCCTAACTAACCCTAATTTAGTCCCAAATAACCCTAATCAAACCCAAACTGCGAAAAATTGAAGAGCACCATAACTAATCAAAATTGTTGGAGAAAATAAGCAAGAAAATACACTGTGAATCATGAATATCTTTTTGCTCGAAGAATTTGTGAACATGCACAAATTCTACTGGAAAGCCGACTTGAGCTTTATATATAAAATTCAGAGCTGTGAATTCGAAAAAGGATCCAAAAATTTAGAGGAGAATTCCAAAGAAATTCAATCTGACCTGGTTCCGCTATTTGCTCTAGTAAACCGGAATTGTTTCTTCCCCCAATCAAAAAATTGTCTCTGTATCTTTCTCTTCCGTATAAAATGCAAAAGAATGGGGTTGGAGAATAATAAAAAAGGTAAGGGAAAGTAAGTCAATAAGGATGGAGAAAAATTATGTAATTATTGAATATTATAAGGCAGAGCAGTCTGCCGGTGGATCGCCGGAAATAGGTCAGACTGGTGGTTTGAGAAAAATTATGTAATTATACTGTTATGTACCGGCGGCATTCATGAGAACATCATGTACGTGATAATTGACTATTGAGATTTTACATTGATTTTTTGTCGGCCTCTCTTTGACTGATTTATTATTAATTTATTATTATAAGATAATTTTCAATTTTCGCTGCGGTTTTTATCATTTTTATTATTTAATAATTAACATATTAAATTTATCTTATAAATTAATAATCATAAAAAATTTATATAAATTAATTTTAATAGTCATTATGAGAAAACATAATTGTGCTTTCAAAAATATAACAATTGGGTCTTGAATGAAAGATTTCATCATTCTTGTTATATTTTTCATTTTTTTTTAAATTGAGCTATTGAAAAATCATATTTTGAAAGAAAACGTTAGGAAAAAATTATCTTAGAGAGAGAGTCACACACATGGAGCACACATTTTTTTTTTTTGAAAAATGATTTATTTATTTTCTTCTTTTCTAATTATTTAGGGAGAGAAAAAGAGAGGGCCCACATTTTTTTTGAAATTATTAATCTATTTTTTTTATTTACTTGAGGGAGAGATAAAAGGAGTGACACATGACACCCGCATTTTTTTTTGATAAATTATTATTTTATTTTTATTTTTATTTAAGAATGAGTCATAATGTCATCTGATATTGTGATATTCAATCCAGTCAATTGAAGACACGAGATATTGAAAGTCATTATGAGAAAACATAATTGTTCGTTCGAAAGTATAACAATTGAGATTCTGAATGAAAGATCTCATCATCCTTGTTCTATTTTTCATTTTTTCACAAAAAAATAAGTTACTAAAAAAATCATATTTTGAAATAAAACGTTGAGAAAAAAATTACCTTAGAGAGAAAGACATATGGAACCCACATTTTTTTTTTGGAAAATGAATTATTATTATTATTATTTTTTTAATTATTTGAGAGAGAGAAAGAGGGCCCCATCTTTTTTTTATTTTGTAAATCATTATTTTTTTATTTGAGGGAGAGAGAGAAAGAGAGTGACATGTGGGCCCATTTTTTTTATTGATAAATCATTATTTTAAAAAAAAATTATTATTTACGAATGAATTATGTGTAGCGAGTATTCGGCGGTTATTGATATTATAATGCACAGCACATAAGTTACACAGTTTAGTTTTCAAAATAATTAATTATATTTGATTTGACATTTCATGTGAAATCAGGATAGAACACCGAAAACCGAATTTCGACCAAACATATTCTTACACCATCTAACTACCCAGAAATCGCCATAAAATATCAGAAACTCTAAACAATCGAACGGTCGATATCAAACCACATCACCCCATCCAACGTTCACGAAAATGAGGTGACGTGACCTCTTAAAACCCCTCCCTTGGATGCTAGAATTTAGTGGGGGGGGGGGGATTCTTGGCATGATAATTTACAACTTTAAGATTAACCTGATACATGGCTGTCGACAAAATATAATGGAATTATAAAAAATATATATTGATATTAAAAAGATACATTTAACATATAAAAAGGTATGGTGCATAAAAATAAGAACATATATTGTCATTCTTTTAGAAATTTATACTATGAAAAAAAGATATAATAAATATATGAAAATACATCATAGTTTTATAAAAAAAAGTATAATAGACAGCTAAAAAAATATAAAAATATGGTGTGTGATGTTTAGGAAATGTTTATAATTTTCTCAAAAGATTAATCAATATATTCAATACGCATTGTGTAATAGAGATGCACATGACGATTTCTTTCTCTATTTGACTGATTTATTAATTCCAAGAAAAAACATTTCACAAAATCGGCACTGTTCAAATTAAAAATTGAAGTACTTAGATATCCTAATATATGCACCTTGAACCATTAACTTAACAAGTTAATGTACCAAGCTAATTCCAGAATATTTCCCCTTGTTGCTATAACTCATAATTATTCGATACTCCTATAAAAAATTTCGATTATACAGAGGATAAAAAAAGAAAGAAACAAGAATTTAAATGGCTAACTCAACATAAAGCTTATCCTAACAATGGCATTACAAATGTACAAAAAAAACAATGAATCTTTCGACAATAAACCTCTATTTCTCCCTCTCAAAACAAGAGGCCCCGCGTAAAAACACCAAACAATATATCCAACAAAGAATAAAAAATAATGACAAAACAATATACAAAACGCCTTCGGCTGAAACAATGCACTTTGTACTGAACAAATTTCATGGAAATAATAATTTTTTAAACAGAAGAAGGAGAACGAGATTGTGGGATTCCGTGCTTCTGAAACCAATCTGGCATTTGGAATATACAATTCAACAAAGGCCTCACGTCTCTGTGTTGTGAGAGCTCTTTGAGAAGCGGAAGCAAAACATTCAAAAGCTGAAACAGCAAAAACAGTAAGCCAGTTGAGTAAAGCCAAAATAAACATGTCAAAAATATTAATTCTTTTAGGAAAAATTTCAAAAAAAAAAAACCCTAACTTTTCTCAATATTTAAAAAACCCTCATTTCTTGGATTCTAAAACCCCCCTATAAAGTGATTTTAATTAATTAAAAAAAAGCCATTAATTGAAATCATTTCGTAGGGGTTTATTTGAGAATCTAAAAAGTGAGGTTTTTTTTAAATATTGAGAAAAGTTTTTTTTTTTTTTTTGAAAAATCCCCATTCTTTTATATTAAAAAAATAGATTCATAATTATATTAAAAAAAATAGATTCATAATTTATATTATACTTGGGCCCCAGTTCAACGCCAAACGTAAATAATATTTTTTGATGAAATATAAAAACTTTCTTAACAATTTCTAAGGCTTCTTTATAAACAATTTTCAACAAGGCAGTTTTTTTTTGTAATTGCAGCATAATGCAGGGACCTTTTTGCAAATTTCCCCAAAAAAATAGATGGAAAAAGATAGAAAACCTGATCATCAGAGGGCTGAGCTGGCGTAAAAGGAACGCATGGAATCCCATTGAGCGGTTGTAACAAGAAGCTAAATGGATTATTATCTACAATTACTATTCGGCTCAAATCCTTTGAGAGACAAGTCAAGTCCTTTACATGCTCTCTATACTCTCTATTAAATAAAAATAAAAAGAAATGAAATAAAATAGTCTAGTAATTAATAACCACAAATTAATAAAAGTTATATGAGTATTAAAAAAGGGTGAGGTTCAATGACCAACATTTATTCAATAATTCCTTTGATTTTTGACCGTATCGATGAAAAATATATCATTTTATTATGTTGTAGATTGAATTTCATAATATTTGGAACTGGGTATCTTTATGTGATCAAAATATGAACAAAGATAAACGACTGAAAAATATGTCATGTGATGGTAAAGAATAAAGATATAAATTCGCACCACATAATAAACATAATTTTTTTTATTAATTTAGCACTTCTGATTTTGTGATATAATTATATTTATTGAACCTTATGACTAGAGCCAAATATATACACTTCAAAAAATTAATCATACAATGATAAAATTAGCCCATAAATAAATATTTAATAATATAAGCATGAAATGAAACTCACGTGCTTGTAGTTGCGGGCCGATACAAACGAAGCTTAAATCTATTCTCAATATCTATTTTATCAACAAGCGGTCTTGCATAACCTATTTTCAAAATCAATTCAACAATAAAATAAAATAAATAAATAATTTTACGCAATGCCGTTTTGAAAATATCAAATTCAAATATTAAAAAAAAAAGAATAAATAAATTACCTTCTAAGCCAGCTGTAAAAAGAACAAGATCAGCGAATTTGCTAACCTCTTGTAAAAACTCGTCCAAGCCGGGCCGTTCAAAAACCGTAACATGATTCATTTTGGGCTTCCCATCAATTTCCTTCAAACAAAAAATTAATAAATATTCAAATACATATTTCCACATTTTACAACAACAAGACAATTCCAAACTTTATTTTTTATAATTACCTTGTGGGACGAAAGGAATTGAATTTCGAAAGAATTTAGACCGGCTTGAGTGGCTTGACAGCGTACAAAATCTGTCAGGCTGCAAGTCTCATAAGCACATACTAATGTCTCATCTAAGTCTAGAACCACCTGAATTTTATACAACAACTTTAGAAACATAATTTCTACACTTTTCTATACACAAAAAGAAATAAAATTCGATATTTTCATTAAAACAATTCACTCCAGTTAACATATCACTCTTAAGTTCAACTAATTAATAACAAATCAATCTACTACCAAAGTGGACTATCCAGAGATCCAGTTAAACCCAATATTACGAGATCCGAATGCCAAATAAATTAACTGGGTAATAAACATTACCGTGAGCTTATCCAGCGACTCGGGCGAGGAAGCAGGCAGAGGAGGCGCAGCAGAAGCAACAATGGGGATCTCCATCTCCTGGTCAGAGGGCAGCGGCTTGAAGAAGAAGCTGGGCAAGAGGAACTGAGGCGCCCATGCGCAGTAAGTCCCGCTGAGAACCTGCAGCACCATCCGCACGACGAGGCCCAGCCACGCCACCGCGGACGACCAGGCGTCGGTGGCCGCCGTCACCATCTCGGCCATGGATGCCGGCAGGCGATGATTGGGTGGATTGCGGTGGTTGGCTAGGAAGACTTTTGTGGCAAGAGAGAGACAGAGAGAGGAGCTAATCATAAATCATAATGGACAACTTCAAAAGTGGGGGCCTTTAAGTTCAAGTTGACAGGCCTGGAAATGGACATGCAGGAAAAGAATGATATTTATAGAAAATTAGTATATTTGTTTATTACATATTTGATATTTTTTTTCTTGATAAAAAGATTTTTTAGATATTACATTTACTCTAGTAAGTTAGTAACGGAGTTTTATAGAGGCGATTTCTTGAGATTTTTGATTTAGCGGTAAAACCTAATGTGTAAAAAAATTATTGGCTCCCAGAGTACTTAGTTAAGCTTCGTTACTGTCATAAGCTAATAAGTACTTACTAAGATAAGAAGAAAGAAATTATTTTGAAAAGCTTATATGTTTTTTTACATTATATAAAACATTATTTTTTATAATTTTGTTATTGAAGAAAATAAAGTGAGAAAATTCTAATGTTTGCAAATAGCTGTGTTAGTTATTGACTCTTTTTTTCTGAGTTGAGTGAATAGAAAATGTTTGGTCTATTTTATTAATTTCATGTTGATCTATATCTATAATTAAAATTTTCAAGTTTCGGGCCCTAAACCGTGGACTTTTGGGCCAGGCTCAATAAAAGAATAATGGCCAAATCCAATTTTACAAAACTGGAGAGAAAACTACAGAAACATAAATATTCGGGACAACGCAATGCGTGGCCATTGAAATGGTAAAAACGCGTACAGATCAATCACCTCTTAAATAAAAAGAAACAGAGCGTCTCTCTTTTCTCCCTCGTTCAGAAATCAGAACTTCTACGAATCTTTGAATCATCAGGTAATCAGACAAATCTATTGTTTTCGTTTCGATTGAATTATGAGGATTTAATTGCTCATTGAGGGAACTAGGGTTGATGGTCTATCTGTAGATAAAGTAAAATCATTTCTGACGTGTTTCTTTGTTTTTCCACCTTGTTTTGTGATCCAAGGGCAACTGTAGATGTGATTATTGATTTGTTTGGTGAAATCTGATAAATATTTTCAATCAGTTATTTCTGATCCATGTTAGTAACTTATTAATTAATTTGATCTGCAAATAATTGCAATTTTGCCTTCTTTCCTGTTATGAATTTGAAGAAAAATTTGGGTAATTACAAAATTGTCGTAGAGATTTAAAAAATTTATTCTGCCCTCTTTGTCTAATTTTGTGCATGTATAACTTAATGCATTTTCATGAAGTTCTAGCTGCAGGTAACGTATTGATTGCAAATTTTTGACCACTTCTTTTCTGATTGAGTCAGGGAAAAGAATTCTGACTCTTTCCTGATTATTTACTTGATCTTTCTACGCAGAAAGCTAGTTTTTTTTTTTCTGAAATTTTATTAATATGAAAGCACCACACGAAATACAATACCATTTGCATGCATCCCTTATTTATCAATATAATTAGTATATTATCTTTAAGTATGTGGTCAGTTTTAAGTTATTAATACAACATTTGAGGGGAGCATTGATCCTTAAAAAATGATTAGCAGGTCAACTTTCTCACCAACAAATCATACTTTATCCACCCACTTGTACCCAATCAGATCTATTTAACCATTTAATATTCTTTAACCCTCTCTTCCAACCTACCTGATTAACACCTAAACTCTGATTACTTTAAAATACTAAACCAAATCACCAGAATAAAATAAATGGTATATTGAGTTCATTATACTACATTACACATTACCTTTTTCCATATTCATTTGATATTTTTCATTAAACTATTAATCTTTGATTTTTCCTTTTTCTTTTTCATATTCCAAAACTAATAGGAAAAACAAAACAAAAAAACTTGTTATAAACATGATCTCTCTTTCTCACTTACCAATCTCTCTTTCTCATTTCTACAGAAATCAAATCTCAAACAAAAGTAAAAATCGATGGGAGGAGGAAAGGACAAGTCAGACGAAAAGGGATTCCACGGGGGGTACCCAGGCGGCTACCCTGGATATCCTCCACCTGGTGGATATCCGCCGCCGCCCGGGGCGTACCCCCCGCAAGGGTATCCTCCTCAAGGATACCCTCCGTCTGGGTACCCTCCTCAACATGGATACGGGTACCCGCCCGCTGGGTACCCGCCGCCCGGGGGGTATCCACCTGCGCATTACCCTGGTGGCTCTAGCCATTCGGGTGAGTTTTAATGGATTGTTTTGTGGTTCTTTTCGAATTTTGTTTGCTGTTAGTGTTTGAGGTTCAGTTGAGTGTGAGTTATTCCTCAACTTTGCATTAGTATAAAGGTGAAAAACATATGAAATTGTTCAACGGAAGGTTATGAAAAACTAGTAAAGGGAACGGGTATCATATTAGAGTTTTTATTATTGTAAAACTTCACGAGCGGTGGTTTCACGTTTCCATGCTAATATTGACGGTTTTATGGTTCAAGAATGAAAACCTGCATGTTGTGTATTCCTTAAAATACATTATGTAATATTTTGCAACTTGGAACTATGTCCTAAATTAGACAGTCACACGCAAATTAGAAATATCTTAAAGTCATTTATGATCTGTATTCTTACTTATACCTTCTAAACTACAACTATTAAAATAATACAATCTCCTTACATTCAAACTCTCTTCCGAACCCTTATATTCCCACACACATATTATTTTATCATTACATTAATTCATTACCTTACATTCTAACCCACCATTTTAGGTCACGGACCCGGCATGGGCGCCATGCTCGCAGGCGGAGCGGCCGCAGCCGCAGCCGCCTACGGCGCCCACCAACTATCCCACGGTCACCACGGCGGCCACGGGATGTACGGCGGCGGTCACGGCATGTACGGTGGCGGTCACGGCATGTACGGCGGCCACGGCTACGGCCACCACGGCAAGTTCAAGCACCACGGCTACGGCCACGGGAAATTTAAACACCACGGGAAGTTCGGCAAGCACGGGTTCTTCGGAGGCAAGCACCACGGCATGTTCGGCGGGAAGCATCATGGGATGTTTGGCGGGAAGCACCATGGGTTCAAGAAGTGGAAGTAAATAGTTGAAGTGACAATAAATTAATAATATGGTGTTTGTATTGGTTGATTAACTAACGCTATGATATTGCGTATTGTTGTGTTGAGAAGGCCTGATTGGATGTTGGTATGGTAGGGTCGTTTGGCGTTGTGTGTATCGGTGGTTTGAAGTTGGATATTATATGATTGGGTATAATTTGTGAGAAGGCGATCGTGAGTTGTTTTGTATATATGACCATGGAGGGCTAATAATATGGATGTTGTTAGGGCCTTGTGCGCATGATTTGCCCAAAATTATTGCTGATGTTAATCCTAATTGTTTCATTTGTTTTTTCTTTTTTGGTGATCTCAGTTGATTTTTTGAGATTGTTTTCAATTGATCTTTTAGATTACTTATCAATAATTTCCCCATCATTTTGTTATTAACGAAGGGGTTAAACTGAAACGAACTCCTGCAGAAAGAATGCAATCATTAGTCTTTAAGTTCTCACATCCACCTTTGAAATTTGCACTTCTTGAACTGACAGTCTCCATGTTATTATATAGTTTTCGAAGAATTATGGAAGAATTTTATAGTCACGCTCCATTCAGATCATTGCCTAAATAACATTTGACTTTTGAACTGATTCAGTACTGAAGCGATACGTAAGTGCCTAGTACTTCAAAATTTCCATGATTTGATAATGACCAGAGATTATTACTTGCAAGGAAATGTGGATGTATGCTCTCTCTCTTCTGTCTTTCTTGGCAATGTGGGTGTGTTTGTCTCCCTCTTTCTTTCTCTAGAAAGTGACTACAGATATAAAGCTTCTCACTGACCAAAGTGAAGGATCAGACATGAAAGTCTTAGGATTAAAAGTTCAACGGGCAAAGGCATTCGAAATCCGAATTTCAGTGGCCCATTTGAATGCTGGACCTTTGTAGCGAGTCGATAGTATGCAGATCATAAGACAACTCAGAGAGGATTCTGTCTTGAGGCTCATGTGCACCACTTGGAAGAAAAAAGTAAGTGTTGGACAAGCTTAAGGGCAAGCTTGCCTACTATATGTCATCAATGTGAATTGTGAAGCAATACATCATGAATCCCACTAGATTATATGTGACTGATATATATATAATATATTCAAATTTACATATTTGTTTTTAGAATAGCCCAAAAATAAAATGACTTGCCACAAATAACGATTATAATGTTTTGATTTGTATAAATAACATTTTCGAATTTTTCAAAATTTGAAATCTATTTTTACTGAAACTCACAAAGCACCAAAATTAGAGATTTCACTTTTTCCCACTCAATAAAAGTACAAAATAATTTTTTTTATTTTATGGTTTTTCAAATTCGGTCTACGATTCTGCTTTACTTGAGTCGATATCTGACTTCTAGCTAAAGTAGGAGATTGAAACGTATTTTGTTTATTCTTGGCTTGGAGTAAGTATTAGATATTCAGGATCTTAGAAGTCAAGACTATACTTTTTTTTGCTAGTAACAACAACAAAAATAATCTTCAATCGTCTAGTAATCTCTAGTACAACTTATGTTGGAAAAAATTAAGTATCATTTCATCTTTAATCATCTAAAATTCCAAAAACATTTTATATAATTCTGAAAGGTTACAAATATGAAAGATGTGATTGAAAGTGTACCAAATACACTTCTCTATTAGATCTAGAAAAGTAAAAAAATAAAAAATGGCTATGAAGAAATCCTTGATAGTAATCTCAAAAGAAAAGCCCTTGGTAGAAAGTGCCACACATGCTTGACCTAAAAAGATCCATGAAACCTTTTTTTTCATTTTGTGTTGTGTGCCTGCCATTTTCTGTTGACTTACAAGTCAAGGGGCTGACCTTTTATTGACTAGATAGTTAAAGAGATCAATGTTGACTGTTTAGTGAACTTTCGGTGTGAGATTTAAAGGCAAACAGTGTATACAGTGGTTCAGATAAGAGTGAAGAGATAAAGGAAGCAGTAAAACACACATTGCTAGGCTCAAGTTAATTAGCCACCATTTCAATCTACTATAATTTCTTTCAGATTTCTTGCTTGCCTGTTGTGAGTTTATGCTTAGCAATTATTTATGCTTGTCAATTATTGGTGCCCCCCCTATCTTTAGTTAGTTAATTGACTTACTTAGATCAAACTATTAAACTTTTTTTCTAATATTTCCCTTAATAGTAATAGATAGTAGTGCTCCACCATATATCTCTACTACTTTCAATTTTTCACTTCACCCCATTATAAAACCCCCATCGTAGATAGATTCCACTAACCCAATAATTAAGAATCACCATGGCGACGTATCGACCTTCTTCCTCCACTTCTCCATCAACAAATCAAAGCTCCTACGGCTATTATGCTAATAATGACAACATATATCTTCCACCATTCTTTCCCTCTCCTTACCTTCAGGTACTACGAAACATCTCAGTCCATTATCTTGCAGGGACAAATCTTAACCACAAAACTATGGGGCAGTTTTCTTTTCATTATTAAGTGAGGTAGAATAGTTTGAGAAACCAAATACATACAGATTGAAATTTTGTTATAGCATAATATAGTAGAGCCTTTATAATATGTACAATAGTGTCAAAAAAGTTTTGAGGAGAGATGGACTTTTCCCAATCTCTGTAAAGATTGTAAGAAAGTAGCACTGACAGTGACTAACACCTCAGCATTATAATTCAAGCACTTGCATGATTGTGTGGTGTGTATTATTAGTTTGTTGTTGCATCAAGGAAATATATAAATAGAGTGCACTATGATTAATATGACTTGAATAATCAACTGCCGTATCGATAACTAAAGAAGTTCTTCATTTTGTATTATTTCTGCAAAACTTCTATAACAGGAGATGCCTCATGGGAAAGAGATCAATGTCGATGAAAGCGGTGTATTGACCGGGAAGGTGAGTCGTTATAGCCCTGAGGAGAAAAAGGAGCGGATCGAGAGGTATCGAAGCAAAAGAAATCAAAGGAATTTCCAAAAGAAAATCACAGTAAGCACCAATATTTTAATCACCGTGTAAGGGGAATACATGAAAGTAAATTGAATTTTACAAACAAAAATCAACTATACAATACAGAAAGTTGTGGTTTTTTAAAGATATTCATGAAAATAAATGGAGATTAATTTCTCTTTTCCCTTTTGTAGTATGAATGCAGAAAGACATTGGCAGATAGCCGGCCAAGAGTAAAGGGCCGATTCGCACGAAATGACGAAGAGGTGGAGAATGCTGAGGGCAGTTATGGTACTTACAACAATCATATATATGATTCTAGTGGTACAAGTGGCACTGAAAATGCGCAGTGGCAAACAGAAGCAGAATTCATGGCAGATGCAGAAGCAGAAAACTATTATGACGAAGAACTCTGGGCCAACCTTGTCGATGACTTCTCCATAAATTTCTAGTTAATTTTGATACGAATGAGAGAAATCTTCTTTCTTTCCCACTTTTGTGTTAAATATAAAGTTACTTTTTGCAGTTGAACTAGAATTTTTCTTGTAACTTCATATGTATTGAAATGCAAGGAGTGTGTTAAAGGACTGTTAAGTCCAAATTTCAGAGATGCATATCTTGTACCAGTAAGGCCTTTTCCTAACTAATTTTTTTTCCCATGACACTAGTACATATAAAGCCAACTTCTTATTTCATTAATTGTCAAATGCTAGTAGAATAAAATGAAATAATCCACCTTTCACCGAGTAAGTCCCATATATTTCTGGTGTTAAAATCGACTTTCGCCATCTTTCACCGAGTAAGCCCCAAGTATTTCTGGTGTTAAAATCGACTTTCGCCATCTCAGTTCACGAAAGTGGTGATTATTTAATTTTTTGATTAATTAAATATAACTTTTGACTTGTGAAAATAAAAATAAAAAATCACCACCTCAGGCGCCGAAATCATTGTAGCAATTTCTTTTCCCACTTTCTCCAACTGAAATGGCGAAAATGGGTTTTCATTAATTTATCTTTCTATTAACATTAATTAATCAGGCTAATAATTCCTGATAGTATTTTCTAACTCTCATCAGTCCATTTGGTGAAAATCCAGTATTCTCGCCAAACCAGCGGGCAAAAACAATAATTTTACAAATAAAATTGGTCAGATAATATTTTTGTAATTTTTTTTTTTTTGAGTTTTAAGTGAGAGATAATATCTTTGTAATTAAATTTTGAAAAAAGCTCACTTTAGCACCCTTAACTCTTGAGTTTGCTCACTTTTGCACCCCCAACTATTTTTTGCTCACTTTTGCACCCTAAACTTTTTAAATTGAGCAATTTTGCACCCTTCATCCGTTAAATGTCAAGTCAGCAGTTAAATGATGACATGGCACTATGATGTGGCAAAAAATATTGTTTATTTATGCTGGCTGGATATTTAGTTGAAAAAAATAAAAAAAATATACCTTCCCTTCCCCTTCCCTCCCCCCTCTCTCTCCCCTCTCTCTCGCCGGCCGCAACTTCTGGCGGTAGATTATTTATTTATTTTTTTCAACTTTGTAACGGTTCTTTCAGAAAAACCGTTACTAATTGTTATAATTAGTAACGGTTTTTGTGAAAACCGTTACTAATTGTTATATTTAGTAACGGTTTTTTCAAAGAACCGTTACAAATTTAATTCTGTAACGGTTCTTTAATAAAAACCGTTACTAATTATATTTTTTTCCAATTTAGTAACGGTTTTTATTAAAGAACCGTTACAGAATTAAATTTGTAACGGTTCTTTGAAAAAACCGTTACTAAATATAACAATTAGTAACGGTTCTTTCACAAAAACCATTACTAATTATAACAATTAGTAACGGTTTTTCTGAAAGAACCGTTACAAAGTTGAAAAAAAAAAATAATAATCTACCGCCAGAGGTTGCGGCCGGCGAGAGAGAGGCCGGCGGCGGTGACGGCGGTCGGCGAACTGACCGGCGGACGGACAGAGATGGGAGGGAGGGGCGGGTGTGTGTGTTTTTTTCTTTGTTTTTTACTTTCGTGAGGCAGAGAGGGGAGAGAGAGGGGGAGGGAAGGGGAAGGGAAGGTATATTTTTTTTTATTTTTTTAAATAAATATCCAGGTCAAGATAAATAAACAATATTTTTTCCACATCATAGTGCCATGTCATCATCTAACTGCCGACTTGACATTTAACGGATAGAGGGTGCAAAATTGCTCAATTTAAAAAGTTTAGAGTGCAAAAGTGAAAAAAAATAGTTGGGGATGCAAAAGTGAGCAAACTCAAGAGTTAAGGGGGCTAAAGTGAGCTTTTTTTCTTAAATTTTTTTTGGACTAAAACTACAAGTAGTCCTAAAATTGAAAGTTGAAAATCAAAGGGCCCAATTCAGATTCCGGACTTCTCCAAAACCCTTCCTCCTTGGATAAAAGGCTCCGCTTTGATACTGGAAAGTGAAGCCAAGCCAGCATGACCGGCCTCGGTACGCCGGACTTCTTCTGCCGGGAGGCGCAGCGGCTCGGCTACCTCGCTAGATCCGCCTTCAAGGTTCCTTTTCTCTTCATGTCGATTTTCCCTTCTTCTTTCCTTCCCTGACTAATTCACTCGTTGTTTTACTTGTCTTCTTTGTTTCTGTTTCTGATCAGCTCATCCAGATACAGAAACAGTTCAAGGTTATTACTCCGGGTGCTTCGGTTCTTGACCTCGGCTGTGCTCCTGGTGCTTGGTTACAGGTTTGTAGAGCCGGCTCTGATTATGGGGGTTTTAATTTTTGTTGTTTTAATTGTGGGATTTGTTAACATTTTAATATGCGCTGATTTTGGGTAGGAAAGTGGTAAGCATAGGCTGTAGCAAGTAGGGTTTAAGGTTTATGATTTAGGGTCTGGTGTTTAAAGCTTGTATCTTTCATTACTTATTCTTTAATTTGATGGAGAAATTGCAGGCAAAGCTCACAATTAACAAAAATAAAATAAAACAAAAAATGATGGCTGTTGGACATAATTTTAGCGGTAATGTGATCTGAATAGACCAAATTTTGGGTATTGAGAAAAATAGAAATTTGGTAAAATAAAGGGGAGAAACCAAATTTATCTTGCATGACTCCTAATAAAGGTGTGATATTTTGAGTTCAAACCCTCAGAAGATATTGAGATTACTTACAAAATCTTTCATCAGCAACAATTGGTCTTGTTTTGATAATTTTACATATTCTTTGAATTTATGCTATAAAATTGAATGTATAGGTTGCTTGTCAGAGCTTGGGTCCTCTTGAGAAAGGCGGATCAGTAGTGGGCATCGATATAAAAGTACATCATCCAATTCGTTAAAAAAGAATTAAATTCCTCTCTAAAATTTAAACCCTAAAGGGCCTAAACCCTACATTTTTGGTTATAGTGCAGAACGTGAAGGTGCCTTCTTCTCACTGCGATTCTAGAGTGAGAACATTCAGTGCCGATGTAATGTCACTACTAAAGACAAAAACCAAGTCTCTCTCTCCTCCGGTCAAAACTCACATCAACTCTCTCACATTCCAACCCTCAATTTTACTAGAGAAATTTGTAAAAAGGCCCCTACATTTTCCTGAAATTGCAAAAAAGCCTCCCTATTCTTGGAAATTGCAAAAAAGTCCCTTCATTATTGCCAAAACTTTTCCAATTATAGGGGCTTTTTTACAATTTCAGGAAAATATAAGGGTTTTTTTTGCAAAAATTCTCTTTTAAATAATCAATCAATTTATTATTTTTTTGTTTTTCTTTCAGAGTCAGGGCTTTTCAGTAATTCTATCTGACATGTGTCCTTCAGTATCAGGAATCACGACTAGAGACGCAGCTCTGTCTTGTGAATTGGGAATGCGAGCTCTCTCATTGGCCGTTGGTAAGATAGACGAATCGAATCCTGCCAGCTCAGCGATTGAGAGTTTTCTTTGCACGGATTCCGATGCGGATGAGGACGGAGTGCTTAAGAGTGGGGGCAATCTTGTGATTAAGTTTTTAGAGAGCGAAGATGTTCCAGGTTTGTTTTGACACTTAAAAAGAACTTACATAATTAAATTTTAAAGAATTGCATTATTTATAAATTTTGTAAGTTAGGGTGATTAAATTTTAAAGAACTGCAGTATTTTTATAAATTTGGTAAGTTTACAGGATTCAATTTTAACGAATTGGATTATTTTATTAATTTGGTGAGTTTACATGTTTAAATTGTTGTTTATGTTGTAGGTTTTGGGAAATTTTGTAAAACGAGATTTGAGAAAGTGTCGTGGTTGAGACCGAAGGCAACGAGATCTTCGTCAAGAGAGATTTATTTAATTTGCCAAGGTCTCAGATCGTGTTGAGTTTTTGTTTAATAATGCAAGCGGTATGTTGCAAAGAGAGGAAATTGTTGATTTATGATCTGTTGTAACGTCAGATTTTAAGAGAAAATTGTTGATTTATTTTTGCAGGTTTAGATTTTAGTGATCTGTTGTAACGTCAGATTTGAAGAGGAATTTGTTGATTAATTTTTGCAGGTTTAGATTTTAGTGATGTTAAGATTTGGATTTATGCAATTGGTGTTTCGGAATAAAGTAGGTAATGTAATATGAGTCATGACATGCTTATTTAAGTAAGTTTATGCTTGGGTGTACTTTGTTGAGTATATACCATTTTTGCATGAATGTGCTGTTTAGATTTTATATTTTCTTTTATATACAGTATTACTATTACTAATTTTTTTAATCACTATATACAAAGCTTAGTTTGGCATAGAATCATGACGTGTCTTTTCGTATGATTTTCTATGCCCAATTTTTGAAATTTTCTATATAATGAGTGATTTATTTAAAAGTAAAATAATTATATTTCATGTACAATAATTAAAAATAAAATAACATGAAACATATCCAAAAAAATTAATATAAATATAAATAGTTAAAAGAGAAATATATATTTACAATTGTTAAAGAAAGTGAGTTTTTGCATTTTTTATATTTTATCACTATATACAAAGCTTAGTTTGGCATAGCATCATGACATGTTTCCTTTTGTATGATTTCCTATGTCCAATTTTTGAAATTTTCTATATAATGGAGTGATTTATTGAAAATTAAAATAATTATATTTCATGTACAATAATTAAAATATGAAACATATCCTAAAAAATTAATATTAATATAAATAGTTAAAAAGAAAAGAAATATATATTTACGATTGTTAAAGAAAGTGAGTTTTTGCATTAAGATATAAATATTTAATATTTAAATTATTATATATGATTACCATTTTTAAACTATTTAATATCATTAAAGCAAGTGATTTTTGTATTAAGATATAAATAATAATCCGACAATTTATACGCTAATCATATTTGAATAAATCAAACAATTACATATTATTTTGCTTTTTTTATCTTTAGAATGAAGATTATATGATTTATGTCATTAAATAGTATATAATGGTGTTTAATTGAATGAGAAATATTATTTATCTCACTTTTCATTCTTTGGTGTTAATAAGATTTGAATCTATGAACATATCATTTATTATGCAATCATACTAGGTTATGTGTCCTTTTGAAATTGTATTTGTATTACATAATATTAAATAATCATTTTTTCTCTTATAAAATGTATTTATTCTCTCTCTCATTAATAACTAAAAGAAAATCACAACCGAAGCGGAGCGAGACTGATCGCTAGTAATATATACTTCTTAGTGTCAAATAGTGTTAATTACGTTTATGATTGGGTGTACCTTGTCGAGTTAACAATATAGCATTTGTTGTATAAATACGCTGTTTAGAGTGAACATTTTTTTCACAAGCATTTATAATATATACTTTTTAGTGTTTAATAATGTTTTCAGAAGGAAAAAATATCACAATTTTAATGTCGATTGAATATATTTTTGTTGAAACCGTCACATTCTTTGGGAACTTTTCCAAAACTCCAATTTTGTAAAAACATCTGGTCTTTAGTTGTTCTCCTCTGAAATCTCTGGTTAACATTGTTGTCAATGAATAATTCTCTGGCATATGGTTCATAAATGAATACAACTCTATGTCTAAACATATTTTCCTCTGTTAAACAGGTGTCATGTCTTCCCGACACGTGTCGTGCCATTCCACCACTATTCTCTGCCAGAACAACAATTCCAAACTAGAGACAGCTGCAAGAGTGTATAAATTAAGAATTTTATTCAAATTTTGTGGCCGAGTTCAGATCTCACTCGATGTTCTACTGTAGATTACTTGTTGTTTGCATTTGTACTATTCAATAAAATTACTGAATATGTTTTGTTGTTTCCAGAATTTACTTTAATATATATGACTATGAGTAAGCATTGTCCTTATTTAGGGAAAAAAAAAGATTAGTCTCTTTTCATTCCATTGTTATATGAAAAAAAACAAAAATCACATATAGATTTAACAATAAAAATTATAGAACTTTCGGGCAAAATACAAGTATCTCTTTTTTAGATTTAATACTTTATATAAGAAATACAAATTAAAATATAGAGAAATACTATCGAAAATATAATTTTTTCAAATTAAGCAGTATTTGAGTAAGGATAAAATATTCTCACCTCGCACTTAAACACCTTCTAAATATCATTTATATATTTTTTATTTGTTCATTATACATTTGTATAAAACTATTATGTATTTTCATATGACCATTAAACATTTTTGTAACATTATAAATTCCAAAATTAATAACAATATATATTCTTAAATTTACGCATCATACATTTTTATATGTTCATTATATGTTTTTGGATGTCTGTATACATTTTTATGACTTGTGTTATATCTTTTTGAATTCTGACAGTGCAGAATATCAAATTCTTTGAGCATATAAAAAAATGATTTTAATAGAATTACCTAATTTTTCTCTTGTTCTTTTTATGTATAATACATACTAAATGAGATCAGCAGCGGATTCATGATTAAATGACCGAGTATAAAGTATAATTTATCATATTCATTAGTATTAAATAGTGAATGTGGGACAAAAGTATTCTTTATTCTATAAGAAAATATATTAAATAAGATTTTATTTATCACATATTTCATTAATCACCTATCCTATCTGATACTTTATCATCAACACAAAGAATAAATGGAGGATACTTTAGAGCAAACTAATATGAAAACTCAGGAGAAATCCGACAATTTATTGGCTTTTGAATAATTTAAAAATATTTGTCTTCTAAACATCAATGTCAATTCAGTAAACAAGTAACTTTTCTGTTATTTTATAACTTATTTTGACTTTTTATTTCTATAAAAAAAATTTACATAAACATTTAATAGTTATTATAATAGAAATACTCAAAATTATCATATGGGCATCAAACTATTTTGTTGTGCCCAGTTTGACACAAGGGTTACAAAGAATCAACATGCTAGGTGAAGTTTCTAGCTGCCCACTTATGTTCTCTACATGCTTCCAGCACAAAAAGGAAGCTGAAAAGAATATAAAAATATTCTTTGTGTCTAATCACTTCTCATTCTTAAATTTCCATCTTCCAAAGAGATTAACCCCTTCCAAATTCTTTTGCACTCCATTTAGCTAGAGAGAGAGAACCAGATATATCTAGTGGCAGAAACAAAGAGAGAGTGAAAGAGATGGAAGGTTGCGAGACGCCGAAGCGATTGGAGAGTCGTATCCCTGCAATGCTTCCATGTCCGGCTCCGCCGAAGAAGAAGCTCGTACCGGCGAAGAATAAGAACCCTCCAAAAAATGGATACTTTGAGCCGCCTGACCTTGAGTCGCTGTTCAAAGCACTGCACGGGCGAGAAGCTTGTGCTTAAATCTCAAGTAGTTTAGTCTTTAAGTAAGATAGTGTAGGTTTTTTTTGAGGGGGGTTCATTTCTTTTGGTGGATGTAAATACAATGGAACTCCGTATGGGAATGAAATTATGAAGTTTTTTACTCACTAGCTACTTGTTTGGATTAAGGTATCTTCGTAAGAGAAAGAAAATGCCACTTTTTTATGCTTATTACACAGAGTCACATAATACATTTAGCAGATTGATGTCAAATTCAGAATCAGAGATAAATATAAAGTTCATCGATAAACCGTGTTGATTTGATCAGAATAATACTGTGAGATGATTAATGATGAGATCTTAGTTTGTTCTTACTTATCACCATTACATTTTTTTTATATTGACCGCGTATTAGTGAAAGTAGGAGAATAGTGGTAAAATAAATTTGGAAGATAAAAGTAATCGAGAAATATTTAGATACCAGCTTGTTCCAGACAAGCAATCAAACACAAAAAGCTTTGAAAACAAACACTTCAGATACCAGCTTGTTCTAGACAATCAATCAAACATAAAGCTTTGAAAACAAACACCGACCCTTGTCTTGAGCACAAGACAACTAAATCACACCATGCTAACAAATTCCAAACAAAACGATGCAGACAGCACAAAAAACAAAAGGTCACTTGCCACCTTGACGACACAAAAAACAAAAGGCCACTTGCCACCTTTCTTTCTGCACAATCAAACAATAAAAAGTCTACGGTTCATGGCTTAAGATCAGTTCTATTTCACTACATCCAAACAAGAAACATTCATAATGTCCAACTTAGATCATCATTGGTCCATTAACAAGCAATCAAAGTACATCAAAAGTACATAATAACTTGGCATGCCATGTTCATTTCAAGGATAAAGTTACAACACATCTAGTTCAACACAGAAGATTTCCCACAAAGGGACAGATAAACAATCCCTTTCAGATCTTCAAAACCCAGTTAATAATTAACTCAAACCTAATTAATCAAGAGTGCTTGGACAAAATACTCTCAACAACACCTTGTGCTATAGGGTGATAACACTCGCGAGCCTCGGAATAAATCCTCCGAGCGAGCATTTTCCCCTCGTCAGAGCATTTCGCTAAGGCAGTGTAAAGAGGCCTCAGATACCTCATCCTTCCCACTTGCTTCAATGACTTTTCGGCCTCGGAGAAGTATTCTTTGCATCCAGCTGAGATCGCCAGGTGCAGAAACGCGACTTTCACCTCCCAATCGCGGCTTTCTGATAGGTGGTATCGTTCGTCCAGTGCGCAAACCTAGGAAAAAGAGAAATAATTGTTTTGATCAGCTATTGGTTTTGATTAGTTTTTGGTTTCTTTTAATTGGTTTGTTTGTATTCAATTTATGCAATTTAAGGGAATTTGAGGCTGAATTGGGTGAAAATTACATGCAAATTTATGGGTTAATTGATCCAAATTCCAAAACTGGTTTCATTGTTAGCTACTTAAATGCAACAATTCAAGACTAGTCGGGGCTTAATCACGTCTAATTTGGAGAAAAACTAATACAATAATAAGTATAATTTGGTCAAACAAATAATTTTGGTTCACCAATACAGCACTAACCAACACTCGCATAAGAAACAAATAATTCGGTGGGCAAACTAAACTAACACGACACCAACGCTCGCATACCAAACTCTGCTCTTACAACCATCAAACAAACCTGTGAGGGCTCGACATGGCAAGACACGATCTCCAAATACAGCTCCCACTCCTGGCCCTTCCACTCGGCCACCTCCTCCTCCCTCGGCATCCTCGCCTTCCCAAACTCCTCCGCAAGATTCTTAATCTTAGTATAAACTTTCGAGACTGGCTCCATCGCGTCGGGCGGGAGGCCGGTCCCGTGGACCCACGTCTCGAGGTCGATTTGAGTGTGGATTGAGGGGAGGTTGAAGTTGAGGAAGTCGAGGAAGGTGGCGGTGTCGATGGATTGGAATTTGAAGGTCGAGATGTAGGTCTTCAGGAACTCGTCGAATGCGGGCCTGCCGATCTGATGAAGATGAACATGAGGGGTTAGTTGAGTATGATGTGGGTCCTCCAAGATTATTAGTTAGAACCATGGAGTTTCATTTTTTCTATCTCTATTTTTATGTTTATTAAATTGGGTGATTCTTAAGAGGATACAAGTATATATGATTATTGTTTTTTGAATTTCACGGTAAGGTCAGTATGGTAGTCCCTTGTGCGAAGCAAGGATTGCAGTTTCAGTTACCAACACCATTTTAGTAGGGTCCACAATACCTTTGTGCTTAATTGGACAAGATACAAATGAAGCTTAACTACAACCTCATCAATTAATTCATTACAACGGGTACCCTCACTCCGCTTCAGAACGCACTGAATATAATTTTTTCTTCAACATGGTAACATAAACAATTTTGACATGTCATAAAAACACCGGTACCATATTAATTATTATTTACTCCAATCTTAATTAATTATTATTTTTATCACAAAAACTCAAATAAACCAAACAAACATACCTCTCGTTCAATCCTCCAAAGGAACTGGAACCCCTTCTCGTACGGGACCTCGGAATAGACATCATCCGGGTCGATGCCTTGCATGTTCGGTTTCAGCTTGGTGAACTCCATGTTGTCCTTGAACCGCTCCATCATCCGGTTCAAGCCCTTCCATCCTATCCCCATGTTCAACGTCGCGATTTCCTCGCCTTGCACCACCTCAACTATCCGCCTCTCCGCGTACGTCGTGAAACCCTAATTGTGGTTGATGGTTGATAGTTAGTTAGAGGTTGATTTGAGGAGAAAGAGAGAAGAATGAGATTCGAGTATGGGTTTTTTGAGAGTAGGATTGCAATAAGTGTGTCTGTTGTAGATAGAGTGTTTGTTTGTGTGATGAGGTTTATGGTGATATAGTTTAATAGTCTTTCTTCTCGGTTTTTTAGATCGACTAATAAGCAAGAAAAGGTTGAGATTGAGCACTATTTCATGCCGGGAAAAAAACATGATTTAAGATATGACGCTTCAAATCTTGGATGTTTTACATTACCTCTATATTTTAACTTGTTATTAATATACAAGCAAATGGTGACAATTGGATGCTACTTACCAAAATTTTCATGCAATACTACACAAGATAATAAAACTTTTTAACTCATAACAAATCACACAACTTGAGAATACTACCTACTATCAAACTCAAGAAAAAGTAATTACTCGGAACGACATACCTCATTAAGCCAGAAATCTTCATTAGTCTTGTTAGTAATCAGATTCCCCGTCCAGCTATGCGCGAGCTCATGAGCCACGACCTGGGCTCCAGCCGCATCACCTCGAATCACGGTCGGCGTCAGAAAAACCATTTTAGGGTTTTCCATCCCTCCATAAGGAAAACTCATCGGCAAGACCAACAAGTCGAATCTCTCCCAATCGTACGGCCCAAACAGCTTCTCTCCCGCCCTAATCATCTCCTCTGTCCCCATGAATTCCTTCGCTGCCTCTTCTATCACGCTCGGTCCGGCATAAACCCTAGTTCTCGGCCCGATATCTCTGCCAACAATCTCACCGACCGCAAAAGCAAAGAGATAAGGCGGTATGGGCTGCTCCATGATAAACTCTTCCACGATTCGGCCGGATGAGCACCACTGAGAGTCCGGGCAAGCAAGCCCGCCTTCGTTCGGAAGTGGGTCCCGGCGAGTGACGTGGCGTGCCGCCATGACGGCCGACAGAGAAGACGGGATGTTCAGCAGAGCCGAGAACTTTATCCGAGCAGCCGGAGTGTCGTGACACGGGAAAATCGATCTCGCGTGAATCGACTGGCATTGGGTGTACGCGTAAGGATGAACCGAGCCCGTTTGAGAAGGCGTAAGAAAGTGCAACGCAGAAGAGGAGCTCGTCGAGAAGGCGATTAAAAACGAAGAGTGCTCCGACAACGAAACGGTGAGGCGGGATCCGAGGATGGGGTCGGAGGGCGAGAGCGAGAAGGAGAGAGGCGAGTGGGAGGAAGAGTCAAGGACGGAGTGAATGGTGAGGGAGCGAGTGTCGAGGGAGAGCGAGCCGGTGAAGGGCGAGGAGAGAGTGAGGAGGGCCGAGCCATGAAGAGCGGAGGTGGAGAAGTCGAGGTAGAGGGAGAGAGAGGCATGGGTGATGAATGGGGAGGATGCGTCGGTGTAGGAGTGGGGATCGACCGGCGCCATGGTTGAAGAGAAGAGAAGAGCTGGCGATCGAGGAAGACGGAGTTGGAGAGGAGAAGAGGTTTCAGTTGTTAAGTGAGAGGGATATGGGCTGGGTTTTAGGACTTTCTTTGGGCTAGTTTAATTGGGCCGCTCACTTATGACTAGGTTTTTTTTATTTATTTGTTTGTTTTTATATTTATTCATTATATTAAATTACTATGGATGCAAAAAACACAGAGATTTCAGGGGGAAAATAACATATTGATATTTTATTAATAAAAATTTATATTATATTATTTTTTTATATATGTTTTTATAGGTCACTCAAGTTTATATTTTTATGTTTGTCATTAAACTTTTGACTGTCCCTGCAAGATTACTAATTTTTTTATTTATTCAGATCAAGTGACTGTGAAAATTATTTCAATTATTCTATGAAATAATAGCAAAATATTAAAAAAAAATCAAGTTATATATATAACATCTTAATTATCATTTGGAATCAACCACACTCAATTATAATTCAAAGTTGTCACAACTAGACTAATATATGTAGTTGATTTGAATTATAAGTGAATAATTGATAAACATAATTATTTAACTGATAGCTTTGATATCATGTTATTATTCTGTCAAAACATTGACAGAATATAATATAAAGAAATATCACGATTCATGTTGGATAATGAATGCTTGTTATTTTCAATTATATATTAGATATGGCGCTCTTATTACATTGAGATATGCTTTACATGTATGTATGCATCAGAATTACCCGAGCAAATTGAAATCGAATATCCGTTATTATTTGAAAATAAGAATATCTTGTACATATCCTAGTATCATCACACAAACATAAATATCTGAAAGGTATATGAATTATGATACATATACAAATTTAGTTTTTAAGTATTCACATAAAATAAATATTATTCTTCGAAAAATAAGGTCTCATAAACCATATTGAGTCAGATTGGATGATAAATCTATGTGATCCGTACTGATCCAACATGAAAAAAAGCTCGAAATCATCACAAGTCCCAAAAAATGTTACTTTGATTGAATGTGATTGAAAAATTGAAATAGCATTCGACTGTAGAAAGTTGTCCTGTTACAATTGACAGACCAAAGAAAGAGTAGGCTCTCCTCTGATGGATGGCTACTTAACCAGCCAGCCAGCCTTTGTACTGCCTGTTACAATTGAGAAAGAAAGAGTAGGCTCCCCTCTGATGGATGGCTACTTAACCAGCCAGCCAGCCTTTGTACTGCCTACAGCTCCCTAATGCTGTGCTATTTTTGGCTTCACGCCACCTTCATACGAGTGAGGTTTCTAATTGGTCATGAACTATAGACATTTAGTTGCAATACGGTCCTTCTATAATGATAATTGATTTGTTTGCACTGCAGTCCCTTCTATTATGATCATAGATTTGTGGTTTTTGTTTCTTTCTTTCTTTTATGGGGAGAATGGAAAGCAAGTCATGTGTTACACAGTCTTACCTCTGTTGAAGATTCCGAGCAAAATTATTTGTGAGTTGATGTATACGATATATTTAAAAATCGGACCTTTCCATGATATTATAGAAAGGCATGTTAGGTATTAATCCAGAAAACACTGGTACATGAAACCACACAAACACAACTGTGGTCGGAAGTTTGAATGAAATGAATCATATTAGATTATTAGTTTAAGGTTAATTTCAAATTGTTTTTGGTTAAAATTGATTTTGAATTCGCTCCAAATCGACTCAATTCAGTGTTGGCGAATCTGTATCCACGTACGATATATAAGTTAGTCTTGCGAACAATTAGATTTTTAAGTATTCATATGTTTTTTCGAAATTTGTTTGCGAAACACAACTCATTGATCTAGATCATAAACTCCTTTAGTCAAGCCCTAAAGTGAACTAGGTATCGTGTTCATCTGAATTTAGGCAAATCGGATCAAGAAATTTTGAGAATATATTGAATTATTCAGGTCGGTTCATGCTGGATTAGGTTCTATAAAAAAGCAAAGTAGAAACAGGATAAATTTTTTCGAATAGAAACAGGATAAATTGTTCACAAGAATAAATTATCTTCATATTTTGTATAAAAATAGAAAGAAATTTTTTCATATGAACTATTTGCGAAATATCACAACTCAAACAATTTCCCGTATTGGCTATTGGGCTTCCAACCTGGTCTATCCGTCCAACGTTAATACTTGATAGCAAACAAAACAAAGGCAATAAGGTATTAAAGCCGGCTTTGGACTGGAGCAGGAAGAATCATTACTCTAGTTTTAGTCTCACCTCTCTTATGAAAAGGTGGCTCGAATAAAGTATTCCTAAATCCTATTCGTACGACCCAATAATAATATGTCAAGAAAAGGCAAAAAAGGGCAAAGCACCAGTTGGCTTGGCGACTTGTCCCTGTTCACCTTTGAATAGGAACTATTCTGTACAATAATACAAGGTACACGCCCTCCTTGTATTTATTAACTACAGAGAAAGAAAGGGCAAGAGGGCGAAAGTGACATGACAGTCAATGAGAGGTTAGAGAGTGGTAGGCTTTTCCCCTCACACATGTTTTACTGTACTGAGCCACTAAGATACAGAGTCCTTTCCAGCTTTCATTTCACTGCTCACTCAAAGGAAACTTATTCCTAGGGGTTTACAAATAATCCTCAATCCACCACCCGACCCGTGTAACCTGACTCAGTCCAACTTATTTTTTGCATGTTTTGAAGTTGTTTGATTGGGTCCGAATTTAAATTACGAATAATCGGAATAGTGGGTTATGTTATGAATTTTAAATTAAGAACTCGAATTAATCTAACTCAACCCGCACATTCCAAAATAAGTTATCTCATATTTTTCAATATTTTATTTCCTTTTCTACTCCAAATTTATATGTTATTTTATATTTTTAATTTTTATTTCTATAATTCATAATTATTATCATCCAATTATAAATTTAAAATATTAAATCGCTTGTGCAAATATCTATTTCATGATGAATATGCTAAGTTTTTATTTCTCACAAATGCTTGGCATGTATATATATACCTATGAAATTTTAATAAACTAAGAGATAATCGCGCTTTGCGCAAATGTTTATAATCTTTTATTTATTCAATTTGTCACGGATAAGGGAGTAAGCGTTCCAGATAATACACAAATTGGATCCAAACCGTTTACATCCCTGTCCCATTGATATAAAAATATAAAGTTAACTGCCACGATCATGCACCCAAATAAGAAAAATTCATGAAATATAGTCCAGTCAATTAAAACAAAAGATTAATACTCTGATAAAATGTTTACTCCGAATTTATCAAAAAAATGGCAATAAGCATAACAAATTAAATACTCTACTCTTTATTAAATGGTCTACTGTTGCTGTCGCGCAGAATCCAGTATGCCAAAGTTGAAACAGTCGACTAAGAGAATGTCAAAAATCAAAATGTAAAATAGTAAATATATGAACTTCCCCCGAAATAATTATTTGCATATTCATCAACAATTTTTTAGAAAGGAAGAAAAAAGGTTTTCCCTCACTGGATGATATGTGAATCAAGATAAACCATATTACTGATATCCGCATTGTTGGATATATTTCTCGTAAAATAATGTATGAATCAAGATAAACCATATTACATATACTTGCGTGATCATAACTATACATTCCTACGTTTTTCTCAAAAAAGAATAGAAAAATATTCTTACATAAACTTGAACTAAACTTGCCTTAGCTTATAAAATATAGTGATACATTTAATTAGTAAGAAATAGAATTGCTACTAAAAATAATAGTATATGTGGGCCAAGTGATAACACCCGATGTAATAATAGTATATGTGAATCAAATAATGAAAGATATAAGGGGTTAAATATAAGTTGAAGGGCACAACATAGTAATTATGATGCACCATGAGCAACTAATATCAGGCTATACTTATAATTAATTAGAATAAATTATAGCCACTCAATATAAGATCAAAGTGTTGGATTTTTTTTTACTGACGTGGAGGCTTCATTTGAAGTTACTGTAGAAAATGTCATTCAAGATTATAATATATATATAAATATAAATGTAAATTAGTTTTTTTTTATATTTCTTTTGTTTATTGATATGTTAAAATCTTTAATTATATATGGTTAATATATATTTGTATAACATACACTTAATAAAGCTCAAAACCTGGTTAACCTGCTCAACCCGTCCAACAAAAAAATCACCGGGTTAAAATTTTTATAAGTATTATGGGTTGGATTTGGGTTGAGAAATCATAAACCCGTTATAGTTGGGGTGGATCATGATTTCGGCCTAAATCCGTGTAAGCCGACCCATATACACCCCCACTTACTCCATTCCTTATGAGGTAGGAATAGCTCACATTTTACTTGTTTACCCTATCAAATACAACATCAATGGGAGGAGATACTCCGGAATAACAAGGGACAAATTCAAAAAACAAAATATCAAAGAAAAAAATAACATCTATATGTAAATACTTAAAGGGACCGGCTAACTATCTTTCATAAATTGTGACTCCCTAGCCCCCGTCCAGGGAGAAACCGTCACGCATCCATAAAATTAGGAGTCATTTGAAATATTTCGGAGCTCTTGATATTATGCACTCCCGAACTCCCATATCTTGCTAAAAAATTTAGGAGCTCCAAAATAACTCTCACGAAATTCAACCTCTAATTGTTTTGTTTAGTAACTCCATATGACTCCCAGTGAATTTCTCATGTAAGGTATATTGTTGGGAATATAAAGGTATATTGTTTAGAATATAAAGTATATTGTTGTAATATAGAGCTATACTGTCTCTTTTTTGCAGAGAGATCTCTTCACTAGTTACATCTTCTAGATCTGTATGATGGGATTTATACCTTCAACTATTTTAGTCTTCCCTTTCTTTTATTTAGATTAGAATATAAGATATATTGTGGTGAATATAAAGGTATAATATTTAGAATGTAAGGTATATTGTGGTGAATATAAAAGTATAATGTTTAAAATATAAGGTATACTGTTGTAAATATAAAGATATAAATAGAAACCAAAATAAAACTATGAAACTTTGGACTGAAAGATATGGGAGTCCGGAAGCCAACAATATGATCAATTGAAATATTGGACTAAAATATATTGGAGCCACTGGGAGCTAATAAAAATTATTCAAGTATATGAGCCAGCTCCCAATTTGGACTCTCATCTTATTGGGAGTCAATATGAGCTAAATAAGATGAGAGGTCCAAATCTTTTTCCATACTTAAAAAATTCATAATTGTATTCACGACATTGCACTATAATTGCAATCACAATATTCCAGTTGTACAAATGGCACTATCCAGCGGAATTAGTCTACACAAATAAAGCATATTGTATGTGCATCACATATTTATCAAATCTCTGAACTCACCAAATATAGGTTGAATCTAAAAACATGTGAGAGGATAGTCATACAACCTCATCGAAAAACACCAACCAACACAAACAAAAACAAACACTACCCTTAACACATTATCTACATTTCAACAAATACAAGTGACTTTGTATTCCCACCCAACCACTCAATCTTCAATTCAGGAAGAAATTGAAGTGATTGGCCGGCGGTGGCAATTGTTGGTACCGGAATTTTGCTTTAGTAAACATGAAATTGCACTATAACTTCAATCGGAAAATCAGAATATTTAAATTGTACAAACAATATTATCCCGCAAAATCAGTCTACACAAAATGGGGAGGATAAAATCATACAACCTCCACAAAAAATATCATGCAACCTTAATTAAACAACACCAAGCTTAACACATCGTCTACATTTCAATAACTGCAAATGACACTTCCCGCCAACCACTCCACTTCTCAACTTGGGAAGAAATTGAAATTATTGGCTGGCGGCGGAGGCGGCGTCAGGGGGAAGGGGAAATGTTGGTATCAAAATTTCACGAAAGTAAACATGAAATTGCACTGTAACTGCAACCATAAGATCAATATATTCCAATTGTACAAACAACACTACCCATCATAATCAGTCAACACAAAATGGGGGGAGGGATACAATCACACAACCTTAAATAAACAACACTAAACTTAACAATGTCAACACTTCAATAAATACAAATGGGCCCACCCACTCCACTCCAACATCCTCGATTCGGGAAGAAATTGAAATTATTGGCTGTCAGTGGCACAGGCGTCGTCGGTGTGAAGCGGAAATATTAATATCAGAATTTCTCAATAATAAAGATAAAATTGCATTACCCGCAATCAGAATCAGTCTACACAAAATGGGGGAAGATACAATCAATACAACCTTACTTAAAACAACACTACCCTTAACCCAACGTCTAAATTTCAATAAATACAAACGACACTTCCACTCCAACATCTTCAATTCGGAAAATAATTGTAATTATTGTTGGCCGCCGCAGGAGGCGGGGCAGGCGTCGTCGGGGGGAAGGGGAAATGTTGGTAATGAAACGGTGGGTGAGGGGCGACGGGGGAGAATCCTGATGATGCTGCAGAAGACGGAAACGGCAAAGCCGGCACGTGGCCGTGCATTTGCCATGCCCAACTCGGGACCACTGCTTGGTTCGGGCCTGCTTGAATCGGCTGTATAGCTCTTTCCTGCGAATGGGAAACGAGAAGTGTTAGTTAGTAGATTGAATGGTTACTGGTTATGTATAGCTCTTTCCTGCCAATGGGAAACGAGAAGTGTTAGTTATTAGATTGGATTTTTTTTTAAGGGATAAATGAATGGGTACTGGTTATGTATAGCTCTTTCCTGCGGATGGGAAAGGAGAAGTGTTAGTTAGTAGATTGGATTTTTTTTTGAAGGGATAAATGAATGGGCACTGGTTAGTCTGTGCACTTTAGAGTTGGACTGCAGTTTAGTCTCTGTACTGTTAATTTGACATGCTTGGTGCTGTACTATTAATTAATCCGTGAGTTAGGGTCGAACTGTGCACAATTCTTTAGAATATAGGGACCAAATATGTCAAATCAAAAGTACAAGGGCTAAATTGTACTCCTACTAAAGTATGGGGATTAATAGTGCATTTATTTTTAAAAGTTAAGAGGTAAGTTTTGCATATTAACCATGATGCGGCATTTAAAATCACGTTTTGTATTTGAAGTGGGATTTGAAATCATGAATTGGGTTAGTGAGATAAAAAAGTTGAAAATCAAGTTATTTTGAGTATTTACAAAATTAGGAGGAATAAAAATATAGAAACTTGTCATTTTAAAGCATTCATTACTCTTATTACTTGGAACACCCAAGTTTAAGGCATAGTTTACATTTTTCCAAGAAATGGATAAGAATTCAAGTGATATTGATAGCTATTAGTACTTACATAGAAAACATTAAAAGTTAATAACTAGCTTATGTTCAACATAATCAACACTACAAATAAAAATAATCTTAGCAGAAATCATTGATAGCTATGTTTCGTTCAAAAATGTCATTGATATGTTTTGTTCAAAACAAATCATTGATAGCTATGTTGCAACAACTTGCAAAGAAACTAATAATAATAATAGGATCTATGGCTACTTTTGGTGGTTGCGAACATTATACCATTTATAAACAAATAATTTCCTTACAATAATGGTACACTAATAATATCCTGATCACTCAAAATGGACATGCTAAAGATCAAAGAAATGAGCAAGTTGCATAAATAAGTCATATAATGGCCTTATTATCTAAAGTGGTAGTAGCTAAATATTACCTGGAGATTAGGAGAGAAACCCGAATTTGGAACAGTCCAAAAATTAGGGTTTCCAATTGGCACATGAGCCTGAAAGGCTGCTTGATTTTTTACCTAACAAAAGAGAAAAAATAATAATCTATTAAAAACGAAAACAAAATCGAATTATTGTCATTTAAATTCCAACAAACCAAAGCAACTGAAAAAGTTAGGTTTTTATAAATTTATAATTTGAAAAAGTAATCTAACAACTAGAGGGACAAGAAATTATTAGGCAAGTACATGTCGGTTATATGCCCAAAGAAACTAGGAATTTTAGTAAAAAGGTTCAATTGATGTTTCTATTTTTCAAGACACTTCATCAACCACCAATAATTGATCTGTGTATGTTGCAAAAAATAATAAAATAAAATCCTTCGGTTCAATGATTCAATCCAATATAAAGGTCACTCATATGGTCCTCTTAATTCAACACAAGCACATTACCGCAAAATTAACATATATATCATCAATATTATTAACATTATTATTAATATTGTTATTATTTTATCTTATTTTATTTTTAAGAAATACCTGATTAGACGATTCAGTGGGACCACAAGCCAATTGCAAACCCATGAAATTATAATCCTTTTTTTCACTAGGCACAATAGGTTGAGAAATACTCAAATTCAGATCAAGCATTTCACCTACAACCACTGGAAAAGGAAATAAGAAAAAAGAGATAATTAATAAGCGCCAAAATTAATGTTTTTTAACATTTTTTACAAAATCAATGAATTAAACCTTCAGGTTGCGGTTCTGGTTCTGGAAGAATTTCTCCTTCATAAGAGTTCGCTTCAAAGTTTGTTACAGCTTCTCTTCCGTTAAACCTAATCGCTGCCTTATCATATGCCCTTTTGATTAAAATTAATAAAAGAGTTTAATTATATAAGACAATAAATTAAAATGACTAAGGTAAATAAATATTTAGTTTGATTAGAAAAAGGGGGGAAATGTACGGACTTCGCAGCGTCAACTTCACTGTCAAATAAACCAAGATATATGTACCTGGAACGAAAAATGATGTCTTGTTGGAAATAATATAAGGAATATATCATTCTTACTTTACTTATTTAACACATATTAGAAAAATGATCTAAAATCTGTACGACAAAAAGTTTGTAATTACTAAATACAAAATTAAGAAAAAACCAAATTGCGAAATTTCAACTCTAAAAAGACCGAACTTGTCCTTCTACACCAAACACAAAAAATCCAGATTTGCTGAATATAAAATTGACTTTTTGACTCATAACAATTTTTTAAAAACAATTTTTTTTCAAATAATTTCATACTTTTTGCCAAGTAATTGGCCCATACGAGCCTCCCACCGACCGCATTTATGCAAAGTGACCCCTCTATATTTCGAGCTTCCTCTCGCGAATCCAGTGCTTTGGCGCCTCAATATATGCACAAATTCCTCCTTGGTCAGATTCCTCATCTGAGAAGAAATACAAAATATCAAACTTTTCTGGACCAAACCGCAAAAGAGGCTTAAAAGTTAAAAGTTGATTTTTGTTTACTTGTTTGAGATCGTCTTCATAATCGGATAAGTTAAAGTTGATGTCAGCGTCTAAACCACGGAATTTGATGGCCGCTCTGTCGTATGCTCTGTGATTATCATTTTTAGAGGTGTGAATAAGGAAGGAAATGTAAATATAACGGATGTTTTGTATTTTTATTATTTAAGGGGTTATTAAAAGGGAGTTCGTGACCTTGCGGCGGCATGAGCAGTATCAAAACCACCTGAAAAATGAAAAAAATGAGATGATTAACAAAATTAGAATCTTCAGATAATGAAAATTAAGTGATTAAACAATATAGTTAAGTAAAATGGAAAGTTACCCAAATAAACTTGCTTCCCGCAATCCCTGAAAAAATTCAAAAAATGGAGAAATTAAAACAGGAAGGAAAACAAATGATATGATTGAATGAAAAAAGAAATCAGAATGGTATATCTAATGAGAATAAGTTAAAAGAAACAGAGGATAATATATAAAAAATGAGTGCCCTTGTAAAGACAAAAATGAATCGAAAGTCTATGCAATTTTATATATTTTTCCAATTTCAGTATAAAAACAAAATTACATACAGAAAATAGCAAAAATAATATCCACTAAATTAGGATAAATAGATGAAAAATCCATGGTTCTAGTTCAATCAGAGAAGGCAACACAGACTGACTCAACTGAAAAAAGAAGTTAATCCAAGACAAAACATTTCTTTTTATAGCAAAACCGCAGTTTATTTCCAATTTTCAAACTCCTTGTGAGACAAATTCAATTTCCAAAAATAGGAAAAATATACCACCCAAAATCACCAAAATAGTTTAAGGATAGCTTTAGAATGGCATAAATCAGCTCAGAGAAAAAAGACCACTCTCTACTCTAGTCACTAAACCATCCAATGTAGTAAAAGCAAAGAAAAAAAGGAACAAAAAAAGGAAAAAGAAGCAACAAAAGGAAATAAAAATCCGTTTATTCTCTAACCAGATGTGAGATTCCCATCTTCCAGTTCTTCTATAAAAAGTGACCCCCCTATACTGAGAGCTCCTGGAACGCGGGCCTCGCCTGCTCTTCTTCGCCGGTTTCTGCTGGGTCTGTGTCTGGCCAGTCAGATCAGGCCACCTCACTACAGCAGGCTGGCACTTGGCAGAAACCGCTGACATGACAGAAGGCGGGCCTTCCACCGGGAACAGCTGCCGTGTCACGATCTCCGGCGATGCTGACAAGTCAGCCGCGATGAGTATTGAAGAGCTCGAGCTGGCGGATCCTTCCTCGGTTATGGGTTTTGGGTCAGCATCCTGATCCGACCCACATGACGAAATCTCCCCCGGCGAGGCTACATTGAGATCCAGGACCATTTTTGACCGGAGGAAGAGAAGAAGAAGGAAGAGGCAAGATGGTGGCGGATGGGATGGTTCTTTTTTGGGTTTTAGTGGAATAGGGGGTTCAGTTTTGGGTTGGTTGAGGAATCCGGGGTGGTGTTTTTCATTGGTGGAGAGCTTGGAGAGGAGAGAAAACGAGGAAAGGAGAAGTGGGGAGAGAGAGAGAGAAAGAGAGAGATGGGACGTGTGAAGAGCGAAGAGCAAAGGAGTTTAGTCTTTTTGGTGGCTTGTTTGCTTCTTACCATGTTATTCATGCCCTTGTAATAATATCTAGTTGAGAGTTTTTACTTTTGTATTATGTTTTGAGAAATAGATGTTAAATAAATGATTTGTTTTTGAACCGAAATATCTTTTATTTTTTATTTTTTTTTCAAATAAAAAAATACTTGGTTTTATTATATAACTTTTATTTTTTATGTAACTTTTATTTTAGACTATTTTTTATGTAACTAAAATATAATTTTCTTATATTCGATATAAAATATTTTTTTTATGTCTTTTTTCCTTATTTTTAATCATCTTAAAAGTTCCATTATTATACATTCATATGTTGTATAATTTTTTTTTTTGTTAAATAAGTTAATTAGATGAAATGCTAACTTTAACAATTATAGGGTCAAATCTTGTTAGCTCAAGAGATTAGGCATTTTTGAATTACGGAAAGACGAAGCTCTAAATTCGAATTTTAGCAAAATTCATTCAGTATTATTTAACAAGTTTTGTAATCAATGGATGGATTTGAATAAAAAAACAATTATAGGGGTAAAAAAAGCTGAAAGTAATTTTTCAGAGATCCGCTAAGAATTGTGTGACGACTTAACATGTTCCTAAGAACACATACAAAAAGTACGAGAGAATTCATTTTCGGTGCATGTTTGAGTGGAAGACGAGGGGGGAAAGGAGGTACATTTTTCAATGACTTATTTGTGAAAAGGCTTATTTGAGGAATTTTTAGAAATAAATAATTGAGTAAAAAGTAATTGGTCTGAATTTGAAGAACTTTTTAAAAATAATTGAGTAAAAAGTAAAATAATTACTTCAAAATTATAGATATTTCATTACCCACTCCAAAGATTTTGCATGCAGATCCATACAACACCAATACCAGAACACATTTATTGGTAAACAACAACAAACAGAACAAGTTCCCATTTTAAAAATCATTATAAATTATCATGTTTATTCAATCAAGCGACTACAGCTGCCGCCAGCTTCTCCACTTCCGTCTCCTCACCGGTGCTTTGAGATTCTTTGAGAAGCTCGCAGAATCTCACAGCGAGACTACGCTTCGCGGCAGGTGAAACTCCGTGCTGGCCGATGATGGACTCTAATATCGCACGGCAAAGAGGTTTGTTTTCTATAACAATTTTATGGGTTTCAGGAACCGAGTTGTCCTTCGAGAAGGCAATCTGAAATCAAGTTACTGTTAGTATTACAACATATTTACGGTATATTTAGTAATTTAACTATTTGAAGGTTTAATTTCTACGCATAGTTCAATCGGCAAATTTGGTACGAAAGTATGATTAATAATGGGTTTAGGTTGAGCCTCCACAATAAATTAAAAGATATAAATAAACAATAATTTAAATTTTTCTCTTGCATTGTCTTTTCATTTTTTTAACACAAATAAGAAAATATCTCTCTTGCATTGTCATTAGACACAAATCAATCAGTGTGGGAGAATAATACACACAACAAACCCATCAAAAAGGTATAGTTTCATGTGTACTCCTAGCAACCACAAAATTATCATTTGTACCCAGCTAAAATAAGAAGATACGTGTCAATGATAAGTTAGTGACAAATATCTTGGTCAAGATACAACACCGTCTGAAATTTAAACGCACTCTATAAATCAAAAAAGAAATTAAAAAATAAACCAAAGAGAGATGTTTGCTTACAGTTAAAGCGCCAGTAGGAGAATGAGTGAAGCAGATGGAGGAGCCAGGAGCAAATGTTTCAGGCTTGAAGACCTCCTTGAACTTGCTGATGGCTTCAGCTTCTGCATCTGTGTAAATCCCGATTGCCTTCCAAATGGCGACACAGTTTTCCGAGACCTTCTCGGAGTACTGCTCTCCAGTGAGCGGAAGAATCATCGTAACTCGACTGAACTTCTCAAATGGGCCTATATGTAATTGAAGTTAGTACTACAGAAACACAACACTACATAAAAGGCAAAAGCGGAACTACATCCACATACTAGTTCGTGTAATATTTTACGAGCTCTTCGTGCCACTTTTGGACACCATAAGTTCATAAATTATGTAGGGCACAAATATCATGATAAAATATGTGGAAAATTATGTGAGTAAGTATGTGAAAATATCATTTTCTTTACATAAAACCATGACTAAAAGGGGTCAGTACAAAAAACATCGGCACAGAACAGACAAAATGACTGTCAATATCGGTTGGTATCTGTTAATTTTATTTTTGCAAGTGGGTATCTATTAATTAATTTAATTTTTTTCAGGGGTCCACAATAATATCTCATTACAGGATCCATTCTACGCATTTTTATCTTAATCCAGTCTCTCTGTTTTGACTAACAATGGGAATGTTGTTTGACGGACCTTAGAGGCATATCTATGTCTGCTAATTAATTCAATGGGAAGTGGGTAATCAGCCAATCATGCCAATTAGACCCCTTGATTAAATTAAGTCTCAGATAACAACTACATATTAAGCCTGTTAGTAGTAAAAAAATAAATAATAAATATATATATATATATATATATATATATATATATATATATATATATATATATATATATATATATATATTGCTGTGTCATATAAATACTATTCTTTGTTTTTTGAAAAAAAAAAAAATACTATTCTTTGATTTTATATATTGTTTTTTAGAAACCTATATGTATACTAATTTATGATTTTATATAACTATTTTTATACCATCTAATATAATGTTTGCTACATTTATAAACAATTTTCTATGTCCACAATGTTTTTTAATATATATATAGACACGTTCTAGACGAAATGCGGTCGCATCAAAAGAACTTACGTGTTCAACTACCTAAACAACAAAACATGCTTTAAATATCTATCAGACAATTTTTTTCTAGAAAAAAAAACGGTTGACATGTTTTATTAAATTAATTAATGTTATTGTTATCACATAAAAAAAATCTAACACCACATCAACTTGCTTCATTATTGCATATATTATCAAATCAACTATTCAAAAATGTCTGGATTTCAGAGCAGAAAATAAAAAAATCTCTCTCAAAATTTTCTATAAACGTAGTGCAAGAAAGAGAAGTATACCGCTGATGACATCATTGTAAAACCCGAGCGACTCGGCCAGCTCATCGGCCGTCTTGCCGGACCACTTGCCGGCAAGTGATTTTACAGCGGTCTCGTCCAAATAAACTCCAATTGCAGTGAACTTGATAAACCTTCCGCCTATATCCAATCCCCTAACACCTGCATTTGAGAAATTTTAGAAAATGGCATACTTTCATACCAAACCCTCCAAAACATCAAAATCTTTCATTATATGTAATAGGACCGTGAGATATCCACAGCAAAGTATTTTATACTTGAAACAGAAAATTAATAGCTAAAATGATAAATTTGTTATAAAAATATTCTTTTTCTAGAAATTTATGTTCTATACTTAACAACACAGAAAATTGAGCGAGTACAAAACACAATAAATCCAAATGTAAAAAAGGAGACAAAATTCTCCCTATTCAATATTTGTTTTTTGCGTGGACACCACTACCCAACTGTAGGGGTATGTGCGATATTTTGAAATTTTATGGGGTAGAATGAAATTTACCGAAAATGCCTTGTGACTTCCGAAACTTCTAGCTCAAAAATATCTCTTAAGTTTACCATGTACTAAAGAAAAGAAAAAAAGAAATATGGAGTTGTGTTAACCTGCGCCTCCTAGAAACAAGGCTTTGGAAGAGCTTGGTGGAACCACCTTGGCTGGAAAGGGGACTCCATCAATTTCAAGATTAGGTAGTGTAACCATGGATGAAACCTCGCCCATCTTATGATTTCTCTCTTTCTTCTCTCTCTCAAACTTGATTTAGCTTGTTTTTTGGAGAGATTCACGTGAGAGAGGAAGGGTTGGTATGGAAACGTGGAGGCAATGGATATCAAGGTGGGAGTATAAATAGAAGGCAGCAAGCAGGGCAAGGTTGCAAGAAGAATTAGAAAAGGGGCTTTGTTTGCAAATATTAGCAAAATTGCCACTGCCTAATATTGGTATCACATTGCCAACTACCCCCACATAACACAACTCAATGATCGCCTCATGCATATGCAAGCGTTTTTACTCTTTTACTTCGGAAATTTGTAAAAAAAAATCTTCTCCTTAATATTTTTTACTTTTTTAAGTTGGGAAATTTGTCAAAAAAAAAAGCCTGCCTTTTCTTAATATAATAAATCTAAGAATCTTCAACTAAATAAAATGTATTTTCGGTACAATCGGCAAAATGTCAATTAAATTTTCATTAAACAAAAACAAAAGATTACATCGATAGTTGAACTATAAATAGGAAAAGTATATACAGCCCCCGTTTACCAGCCCCTCCAATCCGCCCTCTATCACTGATAAACGGGCTCCACATATATTCAAAATAAGTGAGTCTCGTTTACCAGTGGTAAAAGACGGATTGGGGGGCTGTTGGGGGATGTGTATATAAACCCCTGTAAATAAGAAAGTTGGAAAAAAAATTAAGCCTAAATATAGAAGAACATTCGACATTGATAAATCTATAACTCGATATGTCAAAGTGCATTGGGTGGACAAAAAATAATTTGATTGACACGATTTTTGAATAGTACTCTATTGTTACTCTCTTTCCAAAGTGCCCAATAAACCACAATACAAGAACTTCTTTTTTTCATGTTATTTTCCAACTGTTTTCGCTAATCTTTCCAATTGCACAATTTATTGATGTGGAAATTAGTTAAAAAAAACAAAATAATTTTTTTAACCTCCTATACTAGTTGATGTGCAAAATAAAACGATTTTCTATCTCTCAATTGTTCTCGTTAATATTTCCAATTGCGAAGTCGATTGAGGTGGAAATTGGCGGAAAATAAACTGATTTGTTTTTCTTACAAATATTAATAAAATGATTTTTTTATCTCTCAAATATTTTCGTCAATATTTCAATTTGTGCAGTTCATTGATGTGGAAATTGGTGGGAAAATAAAATGATTTTTTTAAACTCCTACTATAGTTACTTAGCCTTTCTATCTTTCAAACTCTTTTTCGAATAAAATAGAACTCATTATTTTTTGTTCATTTTTTATTTCTTTACTCAAAATAATAATAAAATTAATATTTCTATAATATAATATTTAGTATTGTTTTTATGATATTTATTATGTTATTTTATAATATCGTAAAATAATATCTCTAATAAATTACCAGAGATATCGTTTCTCGCCTTTCATATATCCCAAAAAGCACTTATCCATTTTGTTTACTAATATTTTCGTAATTCTTTATCCACTCCGTTCACCAACATCAACCAAAAATCTTTGATTGTCGAGT
The DNA here is from genome assembly GCA_024447665.1 of Juncus inflexus. NCBI lineage: Eukaryota > Viridiplantae > Streptophyta > Magnoliopsida > Poales > Juncaceae > Juncus > Juncus inflexus. Next base: position 4,331,154 of record JAJHPC010000020.1, read on the forward strand.
TTGCTGGTATATAAAGGTTTGATTGATCCCAAATTTGTGACACAAAATCACACTCTAGAAATAAGCGTGTTGCGTATTCCTCCTTGATTTTGGATTCTCTTTTTTTTTTTGGTTTTGTTGTGTCAAAAGGCCATCTTGTAACATGAACCATCCGGGATTTTTTTTCATTATAACTTGTAATATTTGTAAATATATTTTTTTTGGGGGAGGGGGAAAAGGGGTGCAATACACTTTGTTTTCATTTCTTCGGATAATATAATGTACTAAATCTCTATATATATATATGCTACATATCAAAAAATTTGGGAGAGGCAATCGCTATTAAACTCTATTCCTGGAAGTGACAGCATTACTTCTCATATGACTGCCCACACAATAAGCAAAGTCCAATTGTGGGGCAAGTTATTTATTCATAAATTTTGCACCGTTAACAACTTGTCTTAGAAGTAGCAGCCACAAAACGATTCACGTTTTAAGCAAGGATTTTTTGTTTTCCATATAATTCTTGGATAAATTATTCATTGCAGCCTGTAGGGAGTATATTTCTAGCCATCTTTCATGCAAAAATTCTTTTGTTGGAACTTTGAATGTTCAAACCTTTTGTTCTACCTCATCTTTGGTTTTTCCGAATTCCAGTAGATAAAGCTCCAGAACTTGAAAGACTTAAATGCACAAAAAATCTCCATTTTTTTCCTTGGCGCATAATATTTCTTACCTTTTACTCTATGCACAGTCTTTCCATTCTCCAGTCAACATTGCAAAGGTGCATAAAATAATTTGTTCCAGCAAGTTACAAAATAATAATCAAGCATTGTCATGACCTGATCTAGTTCTACGAAAGAAAACAAATTTCGATATCTTTTCTTTATTTTCTACACATCTTTTCTAATTTCTTAAAGGAGTGTTTTCTACACATCAAATGATGTTTAAAAACAGACCTGGTCAATAGATATTGGCAATTCAAATGTCTGAAGCACGAGTTTGTTAGGGCTGCAAGCATGACTTGATGCTCTAAAATATTTATATTTTTACCACTATTGCAGCATTGTTGTTAAGTTGGAAAATATTCAAAACACTAATGTTTCTGAATGGTTACAAATTTTACTAACTTAATTACAAGATATTTAAAAGCATTGTCGTGATCTCATCAGTCTTTCTTATTAAACCTCATCTCGGTTTTGCGAAAGAGAGAACAATTTTTTTTTGAAGTTTCAATAGGCGATTGTCTTACTGAAATACCATTAAATAATAAGTTCAAATTACAAATTATTTACAATAAGCCAAGGAAAAAAAGAGAAAAACAAATTTAGCAAGCTAGAGAGCTTCAAAGACTACATCCCTAAACCCTAAACTAGGAAAGAAGACTACATCCCTAACTAGGAAAGAAGAAAGAAAAGTTAGGTGTAGAAATCCATTCAGAGCAGTCTCCATGCGTTGTAGTCTCGATTAGCAGCTTAGGTTATCACATCTCTAGCATATCTCTGTCTCCAAAGTATATATGAGTCAAATTTTACTAGATCAAGCGGTAAGCGACTCAGAAATTTTAAAAGAGATCCAAATTCGAATCACGACAAATACATTTAGCTCAAAATTTACGAAATCTAACAACTTATTAATTGTGAGTTGCCTCAAAAATAAATATATAAATGAAATCATACATAAAATATTTTTTTGTGTGATAACCTCTTGTTGAATGTGCTGTGTGTGTAGTCTATACCTTATATTCCTCTTCACCTTTTACACAAAAATCTTTATTTGTTGACTAAACTTTCGACTTTCAAATACTTTCAATACCATTTTCGTTTTTTCTATAGATATAACAGCTCTGCAACTTGAAGCTGTACAGAAAGTCTTCCTCTTTTGGCCACACCCAAAAATCTCCTTCTTTTTGCTATCATCGTATAAATAATTCGGTGCTTTATCAATTCATTTTTAAAACAAAAAAAAACATCTTTCATCTATAATACAGGAAATCTTTTGTATGTATCTTCTAATTTTTGTAATGATTTAACATGTCAATTGTCAACAGTCAACGGAACACAAGCTCAGAAACCAAGTCGACTAATGTCTTTTGTTCATATTAAAATAAAAATTAATCTTCTGATGTCTTTTGTTCACACAATGGCCATAATCAATTTATTATTTGATACCAAGTTGAAATATTATCTAAATTTATTTACATTCTGGATGAAAGGAAACATATTAATTGTGAATTTTCTTTCTGCATTTTTGGGTTACAATTTACAATTTGTCATTGATTTTGTCAAGTTAGAGTTTCTGGAGACACACATGGGCTCTTACAATACCACTGGAAAAGGCCTTTCCTGCGCTCTTCAGGGCTTCGGTCAAAAGGTAAATCTCTATAATGGAAGCGTTTCAAGATTCGGTATGGGAAATTGGGACTGGAAAACAGTTTGCTGGGGAGAGGAGGTGGAAGAACTAAAAGGGTGTGTTTGGATCATGGGAAAGTCCCAACTTTCTTTGGAATGTTAGGTTAATAGAATCATTTTTTCATGTTTGATAAAGCATATGATAATAATTTTACGTGGCGGAAATATAAGATTATTATGGGAATGCTATTTTTCAACATCGATTGGAATGTGATTTCCACCAAAATTGATGTGAATATTACATTCCCACACAACTTGTATAATATTATGCATTATTTATCTAAAATATCATTTATTTATTTATTTTCTCTATTCTCATTTTGTGTCTTTCTTTCTTCCAGTTGTATTGTAACAATCTAATATATGTATATTTTTGATAAAATATAATATATATATAATAATTTTTAGTTTGGTAAATTGTATTTTATTTTATTTTTGTTATATTTTTGTTAACAATTCTAATATATTTATGAATTTTTATTTTACATTTTGACAATTTAAATTTCTATTTTATTTTTATCATAAGTTAGATTATTAAGTATATGTCATTTAATTATTCAATAGAATATGACAATATTGATATTTCATGAACTTTACTGAGCATCATATAGCGTTGAAACAAACATAAGAATATTATTTTTCCCTGGAATCAAAACATGTAACCAAACAAAAATATTACCATTGACTAGGAATGAAATTTCCGAGAGACACATTCCAAAAAATGTGATTACCGCGTTAATCTCACATTATTACAATCCAAACACACCCTAATCGAATTAGATGTCATCCAAAGAGAAACAATCTTATCTGAGAAAGATACCATGACTATGTTAGACAAACAGACAACAAATTTCCCAGTAGGCAGTCTACTCTATTCCCTACTGACGAACTGTGGAGTTTGAAACTCTACAGTGGCACAGATTTGGAAGTGTAAGATACCGGCAAAGCTTAAGGTTTTCGAATGGCTATTAGTACAAAATAAACTTCTAACAAACAAAAATTTAATTAAAAGAGGTGCAAATGTGAATGCACAGTGTAATGGTTGTCAGATGGGAGAAATAGACTACTAAAAAATATCTTCTTTGTATAAGAAATTTAGTCCAATTTGTTTATAGTTTTTTTAAGGCAATTGTATAGTTTTTCTTTTTTTTGATAAATAATTTGTGTGTATAAGTTGGGACTATTGACTTGGTGTATATTGTAAGGCGTATAAGAAATTTAGTCCAATTTGTGTATAGATTTTTTTAGGCAAGTGCATAGTTTTTGTTTTTGATAAATAATTTGTGTGTAAGTTGGGACTATTGACTTGGCGTATATTGTAAGGCTGCTTCATGTGTCAACTGATGTAATGTTTGAGTTTCTATCAATTCATTGACAGGGGTCATCCTTAAGAAAAAAATATCCTGTCAAGTTTGGTCACTGATGTTAACTAATTGTCGTACGATCAGTAAAAAGGTATACGGATTTACATGTGATTGAAGATATACTCTCCTATTCGAGAGGGAATGGCATAACTGGAAAATTTTGAACAAAAACGAGGGGTAGGTGAAAGGTAATGTCACCAAATTTTGTAGCAAATCCAATGCCAATTTTGTAGCAAATCTGAGGCCGACTTGAGGGGTTAGTTGAGATGTATGGTTATGGTTAGCCCATGGCCAGTGTCAGCATGAAGCATCATGTCTCAATGTACGAAGGGGGAACGAGGTAGTTCGAATGTTGGATCGAGCTATCTATTTTTTATGAGAAATTTGCAAAAAAGTTCCTGCATTATGCTCAAATTACAAATATAATCTAAGAATTATAGAGAATTGCAAAAATGGACTTATATTACTGCGGAAAATATAAAAAAAGTCTATAAAAAAAAAATCAGAGCAGTATAAAAATCTCAAGTAATTAGAATATTATAGGGGAGATAATTATGAGATCGTATAAATTGACCATACAAAAAAAAGCTTTCGTCAAAATCAAATGCTCGTTTAGAAAAATTCAAATATTTTACCAAAAATCAATGCCTCCTGTTGTCTGTTACTGTTTTATGTTGTTTTCAAGAAAAATAATGTTTGCCTAATTAGCTATATTTCATTTTTTTTTCTGTTGAAACAACAAAAATAGATTTTGAAAAACAAAAAAAAATGTTTCACCTTTTTTTTTGTTTTTGTCATGCAATAAACTACATCAAGATGAAAAAGATATATTACACTAAAAAAATGTATGGCGATAATAAGAAATTATATATGACACTAAAAAGGGATATTGATCCTTGACTTTGTAATAGATTAACAATATAGTAACATTGAAAATAGTATATTGATACTAAAAATGATATATGAATACTAGAAATTCGTTATATTGATACTTAAAGACTAAAGAGTACATAGATAAAATGGTATATTGATACTGAAAATTGTATATTTATACCGAAAGTGACACAATAACACTAGAAATTGGATACAATGATAATAAAAATAATATATTAACACTAAAAACTTGATGAAGTGATATTGAAAACAATATATTTACACTTGAAAATGATATATCGATTATGAAAATGATATAGTGATACTTTAAATAATATATTGATCATGTAAACGGTATATTGAGACTGAAAAATTCGATATATTGTAATTGAAAATAGCATGTTGAGACCGAAAACTCAATATATCGACACCTAAATTGAAATATTTGTACTTAAGACTAAATATTGATTGCAAAATGATATATTGACGTTATAAACAATATATTAACACTAAAAACTCAATATTTTGACACTAAAAATAACATATTGACACTGAAAACTTTATATTTATAATGAAAATGATATATTGAAAGTAAAAACGATATATTTTTTTTGAATAAATAAAGACAATATATTGATAAGTGTGAAATTAGTTTTAAATTAGCTCTTTAACCATTATTACTCAAATTTTTTATAATTTAGGAGTATGATTTTGCTTTTTGGTGGATTTTTGAAGGAAAAAATAATTGCCCATTATTTTCAAGGAAAAAATTAATTGCACATTATTTATTTCCTAATATTGTAAACTTTTGTGATGCATAGATTGAAAATAATGATTCCCTTGAAAGATATAAACTGATAGTAACCATTCATGTCAATATTTTAATTAGAATTTGATGAAAAGACTAAATTTGACAACAATAATATGGGAAAAATGAAAACAAAATACTTAAAAATCCAGACACGTTTTTGTATTTGGCCCATCTAGTTTTGAAAATAGAATTTGAACTGTCTTGCAGACATCGGATTGTGGAGAATTATGAGATTTTCTCCTCATCGTCATCATATCGTCATCATATAATCACATTAATAATAAATGATAATGGTCAACAATCAAAACATCAATATCTGATTCTGAAAAATAGGTCATTTGACCATTCAATCAGTCGAAAATGTTTTAGATCTGCTTTATTATACACAATTTTAGTTGTATATTTGAACGTACAGATGGGATATGATATAGTAACGTAAGAGAATAGGCTACTCAAATTCAGACGGCAGGGCAAATCAATAAATAGGTTGATACAAACCCACGAACCAGGCCCGGTGATAAATTCAATTTCTGCCATTGCGATTTGTGAAATGAGTCAAGACAGTGAAGGAGACTATTTCTGCTAATGCAGCCTTGCTTTCACCTAGGTTCAGGGAGGGTATCAATTCAGATATGCCTGGTCCCAGCATTTTAGGGGTCCAAATCCAAGACCTATTTTGCAAAGAATCCCCTAAAAATATCAATTCTTCAAAAATTTAAACTTCAAAAAATTGCAATTTGTTAATAAAAGAGAAAGAATAAAAGTAAATTTAAATGTGAGATATCCTGTCATTGAAGCTTCCTTTTGATCTTGCAAAGAACTTGAGCTGAGTGAGATGAAATCAACGAAGAAGAGAGAGACTAGCTTCTGCTTGGTCCTTGATTTTGTGTGTTCTTTAATGAGCCTCTTTTATTTTGTGATTTCATTGGCCAAGAAATATGATTGTTCAATCAAATGTTTACTCTATTAAATCCAATACTTAATATTATGTGACACAAAAGTATGACCTTTATGAGGTCTCAATTGACCTACGAGTCTTTCAAGTCCGATCCAGACGAGCTTATCAGGCATGTGAAGAAACACTGCATTTGCGTATATAAAATCGTAAATAAATTATCTCCTAACTTGGAGAAACCATATCTTCGCCTCTTATTATCGGGGGTCTGTTGGTCAGATGGTAATTTGTAAAGAAAAAGAAACATTTGAGAGAGAGAGAGGATCTCGCTCTAAGAAATGAAAGTGATTCGTGTCGTAATACATGATTATAAAATGCGAATGTAAGAAATAATTAAGGTTTTTTTATATTGTGTGATTTAAACATAAAAAAAATGTTATTTCCTAGAAGTATAACATTTTGAAATATATTGATGAACTTTGTCATGCAAAATTGAGAGAATTTAGTATGAATATTGTCACACAAAAAATTGAGAGGCATTTAGTATGAGCTTTGTCACACAAAAACTTATTCAACATGATTATTTGATTTATTACTTTAATTTTGTACTGATATTTGATGAAGTGCCAATATTGAAAAAAGTGTGAAGATATCAACAAAACAAACTATGAATACAAGGAGAGGATTCATATAATTAATTGGACGGTATAACCTTACTGGTACATACTAATTTTCCCACAGTGAGTTTAACAATTCACCAGTCAGAATTTTATTTTCCAAACGAGGGGGAAATATTTTGGTGACATTAGAAAGAGAAGCATTATTCCTTACTCCTTTCAAATCCAAAATCTACTGACGAATTTCAAAACGGAACCGAACTAATATGTATATAAACTAAGTTTCCACTCATCTTTCTTCTCCAAAAAGAAGCCCAATTTCACACATTCGCAAGTTTATTCCTGATATTTTCACATGTCACCGAGTTATTCATGAAATTATGCAAATTAAAAGAAGATACCAAATGAAACGCCTCATAATGCGACATCCCTTTATAACTATCAAAAGATGAAGAAGAATAAAGGAACAAATCAAGGTTTTACATTTGCAATTCGTTCAAAGTAAACGTGAAAAAAGAGCATATTATAAAGGAACTTACTTGCGAAGATCTCACAATTGATTATGCCATTCATCATGAGGCAAATGCGCTTACTCACCATCAGGGACTTGATCAGTCGGTATCTTCCTTAGTCGTCTTCATGGCGGATGATTCGGGCTGAGAAGAGGAAGTAGTGAGTAATCTCGTCGGCGTCGGGAGAAGAAGAGCGCCATTTTCAGAGCGAGAGAGAAGAGAAGCAAAAAAGTAGTGAAGTTAATAAATGGATGGGCCCATAAGTATTCTTTTCATTTTCAAAGCCCAAAATCCAGCAATATTAAAAGGCCCGATTAAGAGATGATAAAATGGATTGAGAATGGAAGTAGAAAACAAGTAGAATGAGAATCCTTTCTCTTTTATCCGGCCGCCGCCATTTTTCATCAGAACGAGGCCTGATTTTGAAGCGATTTTTGCTGCAATTTATCATCCTTTTCGTTCTATTTTTTCGTACTTTGCTTTAGTTCTGTCGCCTCCATTTTTCATCAGAACGAGATCTGCATGATCCGTCTGATTTTGAAGCGATTTTTTGCTGCAATGTATCATCCTTTTCTTTCGATTTTTTCGACTTTTCTTTAGTTCTGTCGCCTCCATTTTTCAACAGAACGAGATCTCCGTGATCTATCTGATTTTGAAGCGATTTTGCTGCAATATATCGTCTTTTTCTTCCGATTTGTTTCGTTCTTTTCTTTATCTCTGTGCAATTTTCTAGAGATTTTGAAAACTAAGGCCTGAATTAATCACTTAATTTGCGAGATCTACATTATTCGTCTGATTTTGAAGCGATTCTGCTGCAATCTATGGTCTTTTTCTTCTTCCGATTTTTTTGGTTCTTTTCTATTTTGAAAATTAAGGGTTGGATTAATCAGTTAATTTGAAATTTTTGTGTGATTTTTAATATTTTGATATGAAATTGAAATAATAAGGCTAATGATGATAATATATAGCATTAATCGCAGTGATAATTTATGCGCATCAGGTATCTTAACCTGAGTCACTGTTGGTAATGATTAATGTGCCAAAATGCTAATCTTGAGGCTTAATTTTCTTTCTCATTCCAAAATTATTCACATGTTTGACAATCTGTTTTTATTCTTTGTATTTTGAAGATTAATTCATTGACATTAAGCTTGTGATGATGATATAAGGCATGAGCCACAATGATAATATTTGCGTGTCGGGTTAGTGAACCTGAGTCATTGATGGTTATGATTAATGTGCCAAAATGCTAATCTGAAGCTTAAATTCGATAAGGGATCTGATAAAGCATGATAGAGAATGCGTATTGTATTGTTAGTGAACCTGAGTCATTGATGGTTATGATTAATGTGCCAAAATGCTAATCTGAAGCTTAAATTCGATAAGGGATCTGATAAAGCATGATAGAGAATGCGTATTGTATTGTAGCACGACTTTTCACGATGGGATTCCATAACAGTATATATAATTTATTTTCTAATAACAATATACCAAGGTTGTAAATAATGTTTAGCGGTTTGCAGCGTTGAGGTCATTTTTGTAGCATATAGCTCATAGCGAATGTTATAACGTACAATATATCGGATGTTATAGTATGTAGCGGATAATATCTTTAAGTATTATCTAAGAGTAAATACATTTTTTTGTAAAAGAAAAATAATAATTTAGTTTATTTTTATTCAAAAAATATCATAATTATACTATTTCTTCAATAAATAAGTCTTAAATTCAAATATCTTATTCTTATAGTCCAAAATATGCTATTTATAATTAAAAATATATAGCGTAAAAAAAAAGCATAGTGTGCAGCATTTTGCTGTTGATGCATAGAGTTTCGTTCGCTATAGCACGCTATTTGTAACTATGCAATATATACATAATAGTATATATTATTTATTTTCTAATAACAATATATACATTAAATGAGAAAATAGTATATAAAAATTGGAAAAACAATATATGAAATGAAAAAACAGTATATAAAATTAAAAAAATAAAACACACACACAGAATAAATAACAGTATATAAAATGGCATAACCGTATATAAAAATAAAAAATAATATATAAAAATAAAACAATAAAACACACACAGAAAATAAATAACAGTATATAAAATAGCATAACAGTATGTAAAAATGAAACAACAGTATATAAAATTGAGAAATAATATATTTACAATGCCGTCGTGTTACAGTCGTACTATAGTGCCGTCGTGTTTGCACATTTCCATTGCACATTTCCATTCGATAAATACGCAATCAGCTATCATTAGCATAATTTTTTACCAGCACTCAGGTTTTTAGGAGCTGTTTGAACTGACTTGAGGTTGTGGACTGCTTATTCTTCCATGAGTTGCAAAGGTTGATGGATACTATTCACATCCGTCATTATAAAAATTCAACATTTTGTATGGCGGTTATTTCCTTCTTTAATAAGTCACGAGTCGTCGAAGCTGACGATATTGAAGCTAAATAAAGAAAAATGAGAATTTTTTGAGGGCATTTTTTTTGTTTTGAGAGTTTGTTTGTTTTTTTTGTGCAAAAGAGGTGTTTTTTTTTAATTTTATCAAAATGACAGGTTTTAATACAAAAAATGTGTTCTTTTGAAGGTTGTGTGAAGAATAAGAAGAATTATGGATGTATTAAAACATTAAAAGAGAAAGAAATATCAATTAGAGCTTAAAAATGTTGAAGAATTAATTTTCAATTAATCTAAAATTGAACCATGATGAATATGTTTTTGTTGAATGAATCACACAGTGAGTGCTTTCTTAAAGTGAATTCTACCCCTCGTTTAGTTTGAGAGTAGCTATTGTTCACATTTTACGTATTGCTTATCTAAAATAAAAAACTTGACAGATGCTTATCATCAGCAGTTGCGGAGCTTGACTGAAAATTTCGGGATGGGAGGTTTAAACAAAATACTCTTTATTGATTAATACTGTACAAAAATTTTGAGGGGTCAAATACAAACACACACACACACACACACACACACACACACACACATATATATATATATATATATATATATATAGGGAAATGCTAAAAAACATACGTATGTTGCAACATACGTTTTTTTTTAAATACCCGTAAAATGGTTATAAAAAGTAAAAATTCAAATTTCAACCGTATGGATGTAATATATATGTTATGGATATGTTGTGGAATATGTAACACTATTCAAAATATATATCGGAATAATAATTTGATGATACATGATGGCAATGATATATTATTCCGATTCCTGTGAAAATTAATCTACAACATATTTATAACATATATATTACATCCGTACAGTTGAAACTTTTATTTTTATTTTTTTAATACGTATTTTGGATGTGGCTAAAAAACGTATGTTGTGCTTGTGCATATGTATATTTTTAGCCACACCATATATATATATATATATATATTTCAAAATTTTCTTCAAAAACATGACTAGTATATGCTCTCTGCAAAAATTCATGACATCCCGGCCTTTATAAATCTCCGCCACCGATCATAAGAATCATTCAAACATGAACTCAATCAAAATTATTTATGACCCCAAAATTCGCCTTAATCATAACTAAAATAATTTGAAACAAAAATGACTCAAAAGAACTGACTTGATTTATATCAAAAGTTTACTTGTATCTTAACACACTGGCAAACGGTTGTATTAATAATTATCTTAATTGAAATACTAAAAATAGAAAGTTCAAATTTTATACGCAGATGATTTTTTTTACTCAACATAATATTTCTCACTTAAATTGTTCTCAAGATAAACACCTAATCTAATCCAAATTTATATGATTAGTCGAAAATCATTTCTCATGACTCGTCCATTCAAATTGATTCAAATCAAACTTCTCAGCTAAACAGTTCAGAAACACTAATCTGACTGTTCAATCTCAACTCGGATAATTCGGACTAAAACCAACCAAGCCATCCAAAACTCAAATACACTAAACCAACCAAGCCATCCAAAACTCAAATACACTAAACCAACCAAGCCATCCAAAACTCAAATACACTAAACCAAGCCATTCAAAACTCAAATAAACCCGACAGACCCGCTATTCGCAAGCTCCACTTCCTTCGCCACTGGCAACGAGAGTGAGCAGGTTGAAAGAATTTGAAGGCAAGGCGGAATAGGCGGAAAGAGTTTGTACTGGGAAGGAATATGCCAAGAATAGCTTCGTCTATTTCCTCTTCGTTAATCATCCCTCTTCACTCCATTCTTCCTTAATCGGACTCCGCTGCTTGTTATTCTCTGTAAGTAAGTGCGATTTTTCTCTCCTTTGTTTTTCTTTTGATGAGAATTTACATCTGTCACTCAATATCTAGCACAGTGTCTGTAGAAATTGCAATGTAATTGCTTTTGTGTGGTTTCTTTCTTTCTTGCTTGCTTGGAATGGTGAGTTTTTGTTGAATGCTTTTGGTGTTTGGGACCTTGGGTCTTACTATTCTTAGCTGTGTCTGTGTGTCACTTCATATTTACTAACGAGGGTTTTTTCTCTAGCTTTTTGTTAAATGAGCTTCTCTTCTCCCGCAATTTCTCAAAATTGAGCTTCTATTTTCCAAGAAATTCGCTATTAAGATGTTTATGGCACAAACTGAGGTAGGCGACGAGTTGATTTATCCACAATTGGAGGGATTTAGGGGGCGAAATTAGGGTTTTGGTTTAAGAATTGGGGCTTGGTCTATTCAATTAGGGTTGAGAATGTCAATTTGGGTATAATTTGTGTTTTAGTGTTTTATTGTTCAATTTCATAACAATAATCAACACACATGCAACTATAATTACTAGACATTCCCCAAATTGAACCAATACTATTTTATTTTGGGAAATTTACAAAACACCCCTAACTTTTCTGAATATTACAAAAATCCCTTATATTTTCAGATTTACCCTGTGATTGATATTTTCTTTTCAAAAAAACCCTACCATCAACTTTTCCATCCAAAGCTTGTTAAATTTTTAAAAATTACCATTTTATCCTAAACATAAAAATGATCATATTTTTCCATCTATTTTTCAAATAATTTGTTTTCAATAAAAATTATAATTCAATATAAGATAAATAATATTTATTTTCGACTATTTATTAAATAATTCAATAAAAATTCAATAATTTTTATATTGAAAAATTTAACATAAAATATAATTTTTTTAAAAGCAAATCATTTGAAAGTGTTTTTTTTCAAATAATTTTCTTTCAATAAAAATAATAATTCATATTGAATAATATAGAATAATTTATATTGAATAGAAATTTTCAAATAAACTTTCAAGAAAAATTATAATTTATATTAAATTTTTCAATATAATTTTTTTTAATTTATATTGAATTGTTTAATAAATAATTGAATATAAAATTACTTAACTTATATTGAATTATAAGTTTTATTGAAACGCAAATTATTTGAAAAATAGATGAAAATATATGATCATTTTCAAAAATTTAACATGCCTTGGATGAAAAAGTTGATGGTAGGGGATTTTTTGAAAAGAAACTATCAATCACAGGGGGTTATTTGAAAATCTGAAATATAGGGATGTTTTTGTAATATTCAGAAAAATTAGTTTTTTCTGTAAATTTCTCTTTTATTTTCTTAATTGACTCTTTGAAGTATCTCCACATTTAATGTCATTTAAGAAAAATTAAAATCATTAAAAGAAATTGTGAAAGTACGACGACATTTATATTAGCTATAGGTGGTGGTCTTTTCATCACAATTCGAACCATCACCAATACGAAATTTGCATCATTTTTATTGGGTTTAGGTTGCGGCCTTTCCATTTCAACACCAACCGTCACCTTCCAATTTCTTATATGGTTATCCTTTTCTTGATTATTGGAAAAAAAATGGACTCATCTTTTAGCGAAAAGAGCTCTTTAATCATATTTGAACCGATGACTTACGCCTTATCATGGCGTTACTCTACCACCAAGTTAAAAGGGCGCTTCAATTCCATTAGTGAATGTCCATTTTCATTTTCCATTATCAAGACTTGTCCCACGTCAAATTGAAAGTTTGAGCACCACTCTATGGGCCACCACTCCAAGTTTTTCTGATATCAATTGTTACAACTCAACAGGGGACTCTTGGGTTATAAGTCACACTAATTGTTCATACAATTATGATGAAACAAATCTCATACTTTGCAATTGAACCTGAGCATGATAATGCAACGATCCCAGTAGTAATAGATAGTAATAAATAATAATAAATGATGCTAAATGTGAAGATGTTTAGAAAACTTATTTAGGAAAATAAGAGAATAAAGCGGGTACAAATTGGGGTTGGTTAGTAGTAAGAGTTAGTTGAGGATGATTTTAAATACCTCTCCGGAGTCATTGTTCTATGTGATGAATATTGTTAATGAAAATGTGAATTTGTCTTGGTTTCTTAGAGTTCACATTACTTAGTTTACTATCTCGATGTGATTTTGATGTAATATTAACTCAACATGCAGGATCAATTGAGCATGGCACCTCATATGAAGCAAAACTTACCATTTAAGATTGGGGAGGAGATTGAAGTAAGAAGCTTCATGAGAGGATATCGTGGCGGATGGTTTCGTTGTAAGGTAGACTAGCAAGAAGAAAAAAATTTCATTTTAACATTTTATGACTGTTGACTTTTGAAAATTGTCTTGGAATGTATGGATTCCAATTATTTGAGAGAATTCACCATTGTGATATTTGGTTGGTACAATTATCTTTCAAATTATTTTTGTGAATAAATTTGTATTTAAATTATATATTTGAGATTTGAAATTCAAATTTTAGGCTTCATGGTTTGCATTCAAAATTCAAAATTTCAATTTTCAATTTTGGAAGTTTCTATGTTAGTTTTTAATTTTGAAATTCAAATTTCAAATTTCAAGTTTGAACTTTACAATTTCAATTTTTATTTTTAAATTTAAAAGTTATAAAGTTTAATTTTGAATTGTAATCTTTAATTTTATATTCCATGTTAACATGCAATAAGAAAGAAAACATAGTTTCTAAAAGTGAAAGAAAGATTTTATGAAAGTTTTTGGTTTTTAATTTTTTAGCGGGAATTTGGAAATAACATTCTTTTCTCATGAAAATGAGATTTTGATTCCCTACAAATATTAGATAGGAAATCTTGGATTGCTTTATTTTATTACCTAATAATCAATCAATCATAGTATTAGAATTAATTATGGGTGCATGTGATGAGATCCTCATTCAAAAAGTATGAACTCCTAAAAAGAGTTCAAACAAGTATCAAGACATTCTCATTCTTGATTTTGACGACGTTTATATTTTTTTCAATTTAACTTTTTGTAATTTTGGCAGATACAAGATATCAAAATGAAAAGAGGTCACGTTGAAGAATATTGCGTGGAACATTGTGACTTCCCAGAAGAAGGTAAGAGATCTTTATTTTTCCTATCATGTTTTTTTTATATAAATAAGTGTGGTTAATATAATATAACATTTGAAACTTTAACAAGGAGACCTTCCACCTTACTTCATCTTTTTTTCCTCTTTATTTACTATTTCGTTTTTGTTTGAAATTAAGGCTCCAAACGTTTTAGAGAAATTTGTAAAAAAAAAACTTACATTATTGGAAGTTGCAAAAAAATCCCTACATTATTGCCAAAATTGCAAAAAAGCCCTTATCGTTAATTTTCACAAATTATTTGAAAAAAATGACAATTTTAATTAAGCTCTTTCTCACTTGTGATAAAGTTCTTAAAAATTAAAGTTTAAAAAAAAACGAGAAAAGACCAATTTTGCCCCCTCAACTATTGAAGTAGTTCTTAGTCTCTACTTTTTTTTGGTCTAATTTTTATTCATTGAACTATTCAAAAAATGTTTTATCGGCTTTTCTATTCGTTAAGTGTTTACATGTCCGTTAAATTTAACACGTAAGGAATGATGTTTCATATATTCTTTACACATAAGTAATGACAAGTTAACTTGTAAAAAATAAACATGCAAAAAAATGTACGTTTTTAATAAAATAAATTTTTAATACAACTCCTTAATTATTTTTCAAAAAAATAAATGATTAAAGAAATTTTTCTCATATCAAATTCTAAACTAGGAAAAAATTATCGCTTTCAACTCTTTATCATATCATCCGGAAAATATTAATAGTTGAGCGAACATGAAACTTGTGGGACATAACACGGAAATAAAATGTAAATAAAGTAGGGGAATTAAGGAATTTTTTACTTTTTTCAAACATTTGCGACAATATGTTAAAGAATACATGCCACATCATTGCTTACTTGACAGACACTTAAGCTCTTAACATACGGAAGGACAAAAAAATATACTTACTTAATAGTTGAGGTACTAAAATTAAACTAATTAAAAGTTGGAGTATTTTTTAACACTGTTAGTTTTTTACTCTAATTATTTGAAAACATATTTTATAGTTTAATTAATCTCTCTTTATGTCCTTTGAAAAAAATCTTAAAGTTTGTACGAGGTTATAAGGGTATTTTTGGTATTTCAATGGTGGGACCTATTTGTCATAAGAGTAAATTAAAAAGTGATATTTTGGCTATTAAAAACTTTAATATTTTTTACCATCCATTACCCTCTAATTTAGAGGAGACAAAAATGAGGGTATTTTGTAAAAAAGAGGCAAACTTTTTACCATCCATTTTCCTCAATTCTCATCCTAAAAAATTATTGAGGCAAGGTAAAAACTTTTTCATCCTTCTCTTCCCTACCTTGCCGCTCCTTTACCACCTTCTCGAACATGCCCTAAGGATAGTTTTTTTTTCTATTTTGGCAATAATGTAGTTTTTTTTACAATTTTAACGTTATGCAAGTTTTTCTTTCATTATTGTCTTTTTATTTGGAAATTTCTCAATTGAGAAATATTTTGTAAAGAAATAAAGGAAATTTCCCACTTCAATTGATGCGATCGGGGTTTAAACTCTCAACCTCTATATCTCAATTAAGATTCTCAATTAAGGTACTCAATCATTAGACTAGAAGATCATTTGCATAGGTCATAATCTTTAGGTAGTAAATTTCCTTATGCTATTTTTACAGAATTAACATGGACTAAACCATATGTTACACCACGCAATGGCTTATGGTTCAAGACAGAGCTCATGGTTCGCCCGCCATTTCCATCCTTTCTCAAAGTGAGTGAGCTATCAGAACAGGACCTCGTAACTGATATTAAGGCAGTTGTCGCCGATGCATGGAGAGTCGGGGACTCGGTTGATCTATGGTATGAAGATGTCTATTGGTCCGGCAAAATAACATGTTTTCGTAATGATGGTTTGGTTGAGGTAATATACTACTTTACTTTAGTCTCTCAATTATGGGTAAATTTGACCATAGGTCACTCAAGTTTAAAAAATGATAAGTCACTCAACTTTCAATTATCTCTATAGGAATCACTCAACTTTAAAAAATTATCAAATATGTCATTCAACTTTTAATTGTCATTTATATGTCACTCAACTTTAAAAAATTATCAAATAGATATTTGCTTGTTACCTAAATTTAAGATGAACTTAATCTTCATAATTTGTTAAGTGCATAATAATATTTTATATTTCACATAAGTAGTTAATGTTCCCGTTTATTTACCTTGGTTTCCGAACAAAGGCTTTAGGCCTTTGGTGTTTTTGATTGATTTGGGGTTTGTCATAGATTTTTGGAAAGAGAAAATGCATACTAGTATAGTTCTCAATAAGCTAGCTCACTTGGTGACTAATTTATGCTTACCATCTATCGCATATTTTTTCCGATATAACTCTCGTTGTGTTTCATTGAGTTAATCCCAAACTCAAATCATATGTGTGATTTATTGAATTAACACTTTTAGTTTACTAAATGCATTTTATTTTAACCTTTTTGTAGGTAGAATTGCCGAAACCTCCGATTGGGGAAGGGGGACTTTACTTTGGGAGTATCACGAACCTGAGACCAACTCTCCATTGGTCCCCGGAAAATGGTTGGACCGTGCCGATTTCAACGGTGAGATTTTTTTTGGTCTTGTTGTATTATTCTCTTTGTTTGTCATTTTTTTAGAATTGATTCTTAAGCTGAATGAATGTCTCGGAAACCTGTCTGACACGACCCGACCCGAAACCCCTAAAACCCGTCTGGCATGACCTGATCCGAAACCCGAATGTCCCAATAATGCAAATGACCTGAAACATGAACGACCCGAGTGACCTGAAACCCGAATGTCTCTAAACGCCGATGACCTGGAAACCCGAATGTCCCAATAATGCAAATGACCTGAAACATGAACGACCCGAGTGACCTGAAACCCGAATGTCTCTAAACGCCGATGACCTGGAAACCCGAATGTCCCAAGAACGTGATTGACCTAAAACCCAAATGATGTGAAACTTCAATCACTCAAAAACACCCGTATGGCCCGAAACCCGAATGACCCTCATGATATGACCAAAAAGTAACTTGATTCTTTTACATTAATACACAGAATGTGGAGATTGCGGATTCCATGGTTTCTTCTAACATGATTGATACAAACCTAAAACCCAATATGATTTGGATTCACATATAGATCTTGATTTTCTTAATGGATGTGGATTCGAATTTGGATCTTGTGAACTTCAATTGGATTTGAATACTTCCTCAATCCGACCCAAAACCGATCCATTGACAACCTTATCAATTGTTTAATAATGATTGAAGTCAATTAAGGATAAAAGGGACAATTTGGCACGAAACCGATCCATTGACAACCTAATCAATTGTTTAATAATGATTGAAGTCAATTAAGAATAAAAGGGATAATTTTGCACATGATATCTGAAAGATGACATTTACCGTATTGGAATAAGCAATAGTGGATCTTGACCGCATATTGTGAGAGGGCAAGAAACTTGTTATTATTACTGTTTAGTCTTGTTCATAGGTTTGGGGAGCCATATATATAGAAATTCATATATTTCGATAATTTCTTCTTCAAAGCCCTAACAACATATATTACTTTGTCAAAAAAATTGGGGGTCATGGGCTCCTAGTCTTTATAAAGATCCACCTCTATGAATAAGAATCAATTTTTGTTAGGTCTGCAAAACTTTTACCTAACTAGACAGCAACAAAATCTTTATTATTTTTTTTTATTACCTAATAAATTATCTTTTGCAAAACTTTTACCTAACTAGACAGCAACAAAATCTTTATAATTTTTTTTATTACCTAATAAATTATCTTTATTACTTTTTATTTTGGGATTGTAGTTGAATTAGTCATCCATAATCTCTTTTATTTTACATAAGCTAACTTCTGTTTTTCTTTGGTTGAACTAGGTAAATGGTGAATCTTGGTATACCGCTCGTATGATTAATACAAGAGACTCAGGTAATTTTGCCGTAGTTATTTCCGAATAATATGACTTGCTAAAGTACCATTCTCTAGATGATATTTTTTTTATTAAGATTCTCCATTTGAAAGCTCATGTTATCACCAATCTATCACTCGCTAAAAGTCCATTTATACCCTTGCCATCACCATACCTTGGTATTTAAGGGTATACTAGTGTTTTTATGATAGGATGAAGGAAAATTTGCAAAAAAGGCCTTCGTACTGTGGTCAAATTGCAAAAACGCTCTTCCGTTATTGAAAATTGCAAAAACAAAACTCTCTACTGATTGGTAATATCTAACGTCGATCATCTTATCTTAATCACTAATGTTGACTAGTCGACCGATTAGAGTCGGGTCCTATTTGGGCAGATTTTTCTGGACCGATCTGGTAGGGTTCGGGCGGGTTCTATTCGGGTTGGTTCTGAACATGTTCGGTCATTTCGGTCAGGGTTTTAGGTCGGATCGGGTTTGGACAGCTTGGTCGGGTTTTTTGGTCGGATTGAGTTTGGGCAAGTGGGGTGGGTTTTTAGGTCGGTTTGGCAGGAGAAACATGTTTCTTTGGTCGGGTCAGCTTTGGGGGCCGGTCTAGCGGGCTTTTAAGGCCAAATCGGAGCTCTACATGTAGGGTAGAAGGTAGAGTGCGTCAGGTTTTGACCGGATCAATTCGGGTTCGAGTCAATTGGGGCAGGTCGTTTTGGTCATGGATCGCGGGTCATTCAAGTTTCGGGTCGTCGGGTATGGATCATTCGGCTTTAGGGTTTCAGGTCACTTTGGGTTTTTGGTCATTCTGGTTCGGGGTTAATTTGATTCAACGTCAAACTCGGAATCTGGTCAAATGTCATTCAAATATGGGACGACGAGTCATCCAGATTGGCATTTCGGTCATGGGCAGATCAATTATGTTAGAAAAAGCGAAAAATCCTCAATTTTGAGATATTTTATGTATTAAGGTAAAATAATCAGGTTATTTTCGGGTCTATTCAGGCGGGTCTTTCAGATTCGGATCATTTCAGGTTATGGGTCATTCGGATTTTAGGACATTTGCGTTGCAGGTCATTCAGGTTTCGGGTCATTTGAATTTTGGGTCATTCGGATTACATATCAATCGGTTTACGGGTCATTCGGTTTGTGTGATTTCGGGTTTCGGGTCACCCGTATTCGGATCGGGCGGTTTTTCGGGTCGGATCAGATTTTTCCAGCTCTAGTGATGCAATCTAAACATCACTATTAGGAGAATAAAAAGTTCATTTTATTCAAAAAATGTTAATTAGAATGATTAAGATGCGTTAATTAATGGTGTTTTCTTAACAAACAATAGTTTTTATAATTTTTTAACTATAGGGGCTTTTTTGCAATTTCGAATAATGGAGAAGCTTTTCTGCAAATTCCTCATAATATTATACCTAAGCAGAGGCATAGCTTTTATCCAGACACATTCTTGAAATTCTGAATATGGGGAAAAAGATAATCAAAGGTCCCAATGATACAAATTTTGCTCAATAAGGCCATACAAGTCCAATCATCCACGGTTAAACCATGTCCTTCATTTGGTGCTTTAATTTACAAATCGTACACAAATAAAAATATAAAGTAAATAAAATAAAAGGATTATATCATTTCTTAACTAACTAAAATAATGTCATCTGTGATGAATTATAATTAATCATCTCATTAAGAAATTTTCGATTTCCTTGTGTTCCTCATCTCATTTTCCAATCTCTACTCTATCATCTCCGGTTCAGAAACAACTTTTTGGCAGAATTATTTATTCTATCATTCAAATTTTTCACTTAATAGCCAATGATATATTTATTCACAAGACAATGATATATTTTCTCGCATCATTTTCCGCTATTCGTGATGCATGCATTTTTTTTTCTTTTCATTTAACTATATCCTCATATTACATTCCTTACAGGTTTAGAACGGGTCTGCAAAGCAAATGATTTGAAGAAAGAAATTCTGAGCTGTTCCAATGCAACTTCCGGAGCTCCGGCTGAACCAAGCAACTCCGAATTGTCTCCTTTGATTAATACAAAAAGACCAGGTAATTTTTGCTGTAATTATTTCGAGAAAATATGACTTTCCGGAGTATTATTCTCTAGATGTTAATTTTTTTTATCAAGATTCTCTAAATTGAAAGAAAAAACCTACATTATGCTCAATTTGCAACAGAAAAAAAAAACTGCATTGTGCTAAAATTGCAAAAAAGCCCTTCTGCTATAAAAAGTTGCAAAAAACCCCTATTAATTGTTAATATCTACCGGCAATCATCTTAATCAGTTTATTTAATATTTTTGAATAAAATTAATTTTATGTCGAGATTAGACCAATTCTGGCCCGATTTTAAAAACCGCCTTAACCGAACTGGACCTTACCCGTAAATGTTGACAAGTCAACGGGTTAGAGTCGGGTCCAGTCCGTCTCAGAATAGTCTGGTTGGGTTCGGGCAAGTCGGGCGTGCTTTTCGGGTCGGGTTCGGGCAAGTCGGGCGTGCTTTTCGGGTCGGGTTTTCGGGCGTGTTTTTCAGTTTGAGTTCAGGGAAGTTGGATAGGTTTTTTGGGTCAGGTTCAGGCAAGCTGAATAGGTTTTTTGGGTCAGGCAAGTTGGGCGTATTTTTCGGGTTGGTTCTGGCAGGACGAACGTGTTTTACGGGTCAGATAGGGTTGTATTTAGGCCGATTTGGTAGGTTTTTCGAACCGGGTCAGAGTGAACTGACGGTCTTAGATATTAACAACCACAACCGGTAGAGTTATTTTATTTTATTTTTTTGTGTGTGCATTTGTTAAAGAATAGAGGGCTTTTTTGATGGCCTGTTCACCATATATTCCGTTATCATTTTCTGCTATTTGAGAGGCATGATTTTTTTCCCCTTTTATTTAACCATATCCTCATATTACATTCCTACAGGTTTAGAACGGGTCAGCAAAGCAAATGATTTGAAAACTAACAACGGGATGAAAAAAGAAACTCCGAGCTGTTCCAATGCTACTACTTCAAATGCTCCGGTTGAGCTGAGCAAAAGCAACAATAAAGCAAGCAGTTCTATGTCCTCAAGCGATTCCGAGTCCTTGCAGTTTACGCGCAAGAACGCTAACAACAAAGCAAAACATACAATTGTTTTTTCAGATGATGATGATATTAGTAAAGATGAGAAGAAGAATTACGATATTGGTAATAGTAAGAATGATAATGATCATAATGATAATGATCTTAAGGATGGTGATGATTTTGTTGGTAGGCTATGTAGTAGTAGCAGTAGTAAAGCTTATGTTGTGAAGCAGAGTGATCCGATTGACTTGTCGATTATGGAGTTGGAAGAATTGGCGAACAAATTGAGGTGGATGGAAGGGGTTTTGGAGTTTGGGGTTAGATGGTCGAATGATGCGAAGCCCTCTTGGAAGTTTTTGACGAAGAAGTGATAGGATTTGAGTAGAGATTTTTTGTATTTTGTGATTGAATATTGTCATTATGTTTATAATTAATGTGATTTTTTTAGTTTAGAGGCAATTGAACTAGTTCACATTTTGAGAATAGGTTTTTTGTCTAACGGAATGATCTGTTATTTTGATGTGAGACTTTTTGTGAAATAGTAAGTGAATTTTTTACTTACAAAAGATGATATGTTATATGATGTTTTGTAGCAAATATTGTTTGACAACATTTTTTTGTTAAATTTTATTTTGTTTTGAAAGAGATATTGATATTTACTTTTGTAGCATGTATTTTTTATGTTTATTCTACACCTGATAATTTTAGTAGGTGCATATCAGATATTTTGTTTTTGTTTTTTTTGTTTGTAGGGAAATAAATGAGAGTTTGCAATAGCAATAAAAAGAAATTCAGATACGTTAATGTTTTAGAGGGGGTAAGGGTAACTCATTAAATTCTCATTTGCAATAATGAGTAAATAGCATATGCTCATTTGAAATAATTCACAAATAACAAACCATTTTTTGAGAAAATAATAATTTATTAAAAATTACAAGATGCATCAAATTATTTCAAAATAACGAAAAGTGCAGTATTGCCAGCTTCTTAAAATTTGAAGGAGCAGCATGTAAAGATTTTAAAGAATATAGCGCATATATTAGAGAATGGGTCCTACTCCTAGTTAATTTTTATTGATTAAATGGGATAGTCTGAAAGACCGAAATACAAAATAATGCCTACCTATTCATACTTTTTTCACATTTTATTCCATACAACAGAATTAAGTAATTAACTAATACGTGAAAAATACAATATTTAAATCTTTGGTGAAAGGTGGGAATAGAAAAGGTCTGTGGCTTGGTGGAAAACAAGGTAAACGATTCCTTGGAATTTCCAAGCACAGAACCCATAAAGCCAGATTATGCTTTACTTACTTTCACCATCCTTTCCTCTCTCTTTGCACTAACTGTGACTCTTCCATTCTTCTTCCTCTCATTCCTCCATTTTCTTTCTGAAACCTCATCATTCATCAATGGCGTCCGCCTCCTCCCAAAGAAGCTCTCCGGCCATCGGGATTGACCTTGGCACCACGTACTCATGCGTGGGCGTTTGGCAGCACAATAGAGTAGAAATTATTGCGAACGATCAGGGTAGCCGTACGACTCCCTCCTGCGTCGCCTTCACTGATACACAGCGGCTGATCGGAGATGCAGCGAAGAACCAGATTGACTCGAACCCCATCAACACAGTCTTCGGTCAGCTTCTGATCCTTTCTTGATTCTTTTTGTTTTGAGATTTTTGTTTTGGAGAAAGACAAGGTGAAGTGAGTTTTGGGTCCTTGGATTTGTATGAATTTGAGTCTCTTCTGAAAGATAGAGCTCTGCTTTTTTTGACGTGGAGGGAAGTGAAAGAGAGGGGGGAGAATAACGGAGGTGAGGTTGGAAAAAAGGAGTGAGAGATTTTTTTTTTCTTGCTTAAAATACGATTTAGATACTCAACCTCTTACCAAACTGTCCTCTCTATTTATTTTTTGGTTTGAGGAAAAATCGTTCATGCTAGCTAGATATATGAAAGGAATAAATCTTTATTTTCTGAATCCTAACTGAAATTTGTAGCAAGGTCAACAGTTCAAATCCAATGAATTTGGTTTTCAGAAATTTTCATAATGTGAACAATTTGAATATAGCTACCAGATATACTTCGGATTCACAACTCAAAAGAACTTTATTTTTGGACAAATTACTCCCAAAAAAATTAAACCTTCTTTCATTCATTTATTTACTTGGTAGAAAATAATTTCATATCGAGAAGACTGCTCTAGCTTCATCCAGAAATTGATCTAATTTGTTGAATACATTATTAAGGACAACAAGTCTTATCTCTGAACTTTTTTTTTTTTTTTTTTGAATTTTTTAATATGGTGGCTCATACATCCAGTGCCGCCCCGAATTTTGAAAGACCCTAGACCAATATTAAAAAAGGACTCTAAAAAAATTTAAATCATAGTAAATCTAAAACACAAAATGCAAAAATAATAAAAATAAAGATAAAATTTGAAAACCTAAATTTTTAAGTCTTCTAAAATTGATTTGATTACAAAATAGTTAAATTGATGAATCAAATAGAGAAAATAATTATAAGGAAGTTAAACAAATTTATAAGAAAGTCAAAGTCTCCCCTTGATGTAAAAGTAAGGAGGATAAAAAGATTAAAAAAAGAAACAAGCAAACACATGGCAACAGCAATTACAATTAGTTAGAACTTAGATGCACCAATTAATTCATGTAAAACAGTAAAACAGCAATTACAATTAGTTAGATGCACCAATAACAATCAAGCATTACATGTCTCTTTAATTAATGTAAAACAATAACAATCGTGCTGATGATTTCTTCTATGGAGTAAAATGTCACATGTTTTTCCATGTTAATTTGATGATTACTAAAAACAATTAAAGAGAACAAGATCAAGCATTACATGTGCTGACCTAATATTTCTATCCTGTGTGTTCTACTATTGAAATTTGAATAAAAAAGAAGAGATGAGAAGAAGAAGACCACAAAGAAGAGATGAGAACAAGGAGAAGGAGAAGACGGGTGGGGGGCGGAGCTCCGGCGACTCATGCGGGTGACGCCGGCTGAGAAGGACGGCGACTGAGCTTCGTTCCTCTAGTCTCCAAAGCTTCAGCGGAGAGAAGAAGGAAAGGAAGCGATTTTTTTTCTGTTTTTTTATTTGTTTGGTTCGGATTTATTATTGGGTGGGTTTTGGGTTGACATGGGTAAGATTCAATGGGCTTGGACCTTTATTATTTCTATCTATTTAGTTATATACATATGAATTATATTTAAAATATGGACCCCTCTAAAAATTGGACCCTAGACCTAGGTCTAGGGCCGGGCCTTCATACGTCCCCACGTATTTTTTTCAGAAAAAAACCCCGGCAAGCCGGGCTTGAACTCGGGATCTCTCCCTTACTCGAGTTTTTTGTGTGTGGCCAACTGCGCTAGCAGTCTTTCACAGTCTTATCTCTGACTTGTTCTCTCTTTTTTCTCTTACCAGCTGTCAAGCGTTTAATTGGAAGAAGATTCAGTGATTCTACGGTTCAGAAAGACATCAAACTATGGCCTTTCAATGTCGTTGTCGGCACCAACGACAAGCCAATGATTGCAGTCAAGTACAAGGGCGAGGAGCAGAAGTTTTATCCAGAGGAAATTTCCTCCATGGTTCTGTTGAAAATGAAGCAAATTGCCGAGACCTATCTCGACTGTCCAGTCAAGAATGCTGTGGTGACAGTCCCGGCTTATTTTAGCGACTCTCAGCGCCGCTCCACTAAGGACGCTGGTTTAGTCGCCGGCCTGAATGTCATGCGTATTATGGATGAGCCGACAGCTGCAGCGGTGGCGTACGGTTTTGACAAATTGATTGACAATGGTAATGAGAAGCAAGTGCTGATTTTTGACCTTGGTGGTGGCACGTTTGATGTCTCACTACTCGCAATAAAAAATGGTCTCTTTACGGTGAAGGCGACTGCTGGAGACACCCATCTTGGAGGTGAAGATTTTGATGATCGAATGGTGGGCTCCTTCATCGAAGAGTTCAAGAGGAAGTACGACAAGGACGTAAGTGAAAGCCCAAAGGCTTTGAGGAGGCTAAGGACGGCATGCGAGCGAGCTAAAAGACACTTGTCTGTTTCTGTACAAGCGAGAGTCGAGATTGATAGTCTCTACGAGGGCATTGATTTTTACTCTTCCATCAGCCAGGCTCGGTTCAACGAGCTCAATTTGGATCTCTTCAAAAAATGCTTAGAGCAAGTCAAGACATGTTTGAATGACGCCAAGGTAGATAAGAACGAAGTCGATATTTTGGTTCTTGTTGGGGGGTCGACAAGGATTCCCAAGGTGCAGCAGCTCTTACAAGAGTTCTTCAATGGAAAGGAGCTCTGCAAGGGGATCAATCCAGATGAAGCAGTGGCTTTTGGTGCTACCGTCCAAGCTGCAAAACTAAGCGGACAAGGTAATAGTGAGGTCCAGGACTTGGTCCTTGTAGATGTTACACCCCTCTCCCTCGGTGTAGATGTCTATGGAGGCATGACTGACATAGTAGTTCCAAGGAATACCATAATTCCCACAAAGAAGGAGCGTGTTTATGTCACTGTATATGATAACCAAACAAGCATGACTATTCAAGTCTACGAGGGTGAAAGGGCAGAAACAAAGAACAATAATTTCCTAGGCCAATTCACACTTGGCGGAATTCCTCCGGCTCCCAGAGAGGAGGGAAAAGTTGATGTAACCTTTGAGATAGATGCCAATGGCATACTCACCGTTACAGGGATAAATAGGTATAATGGCCAGATTGAAAAGATTGCAATTACCAATGATGAAAATAGAACCAATGAGGAAATGAAGAAGATGATAACGGATGCTGAGAGGTACAGAATTGAGGATGAAGAATTCAAGAGGAAGCACGAGGAGTGGCATTCACTTGAGAAATATGCGTATAAGATGAGGAATGTTATACGAGATAGAAACGTCGCCAATAAACTACCATTCACGACAAAGATCAGGATTGAAGATGCCGTTGAGGAGGCGATCAACTGGGCAGAACAAAACCAACTCCAACTTCCTGAGGTTACCGAGACGCTGGCCAAAATAAATGAACTGAAGAGCATATGCTCCCCTATAATGACATAAGTTTATTATGAAAAAAAAATGTTGTTTGAATTGAATGTTGTGTTTAGTTGCATGTTGTGTGGTTTTATGAAAATAAATGGTGATGGTTTAGTGAAGCCTAAGACTTAAGAAACTAAAATAGAAATATATTTTTGTTTGTTTCTATTCTTGCTACTTGGGTCGGTATTTCAAGTTGAACTTCTGTTAGATATATCTTTTTGTTTTTTGTTATCTTGTATGTGTTGTAGAAATTTCAGTTCATTAGATGCAAAGCTGCAATAGGTCAAAATTTTTAAATGAGTTTATGTACTTAAAATAAAATAAAACTAAATGAGTTAATTAAATATGAGAAAATTATGTGGGTTTACTTGAAAGATTCAAGTTTGGGAAATTTAAAAAAAACCCCGATTATTCTGAATATAACAAGGACCTCCTTCATATTTTTGAAATTCTCAAGCTGTAGCCAACATCCGAGTCCTTGCAAAATTTATTTGTTTTATCAGATGGTGAGGCGTTGGCGTTCACGCATTTACTAACTTCACTAATTATATGATTTGTTGTACGGATTTATTTTTTTTTTTTTCATTTTGATCTTTTGGAGGTTGAGATTGATTTTTTTTATCTTCAAGGAGAAGATGGAGAAGATATTTTTTTCTTTTAGATTCTTCTCAAGAGTTGTTTTCTTAGTTGTTTCCTCCTATCGTTATCTTACCAGACACTATTTTGTTCTTGGTTAGAGTATTGTTTCCAAATGGAACACATTAATTTCTTGTATAACCAAGAATGAGAAGCTTATTTCATATTTTTATAAGTGTGTGACCTTCCTCAATCTTTCTACCCGGGTGAAATGTTGTAAGCTTTTCCTCTGGTAGTAAGGAAAAAGATCCAAAATGTGGAAACTCTGCTTTCAAACTGTAATCTCAGTAGTATATGTTTAAATCGATGTACTTGATTTCTAAATCTTAGCTATTTTGATATTGGTTTGATCCCACGGTTCATTACTAGGATATAATATAGGGGAAAATGGTAAGAAAGTGCATCTAAATTGCAATTTTGCATCTACTGCGGAATTTCTACAGGGATAACATAAACCATGAATTTTTACATCTAAAACTTGTAAAAAACTTACAAAAAGATGTATCAAACAATTTCCAGCCTTAAACTACAACACAAGTACAAATACATAAAAGCAAACAAAGTATTTTTTTATGTTTAAATTTTATACATCCATGATTCATTTCAGTTTCACAAAACCATCAGCACCATATTATTTACATAAGAACCCACAAAACAAAAATAAACACACATTTACATAGCCACTCATTCAGTCCGAACAACAATCTTCTCAATCATAACGTTACGTCCTTATAGGATAACAAATGCTCTTCAACTCATTCATTTTGGCCGTCGTCTCAGCTACTTCAGGAAGTTGGAGTTGGTTCTCTTCCGCCCAATTGATGGCCTCCTCAACAGCATCTTCAATCCTAATCTTTGTCGTAAATGACAATTTATTCACAACGTTTCTATCTCGTATAACATTCCTCATCTTATACGCATATTTCTCCAATGAGTCCCACGCCTCGTGCTTCTCCTTAAATTCCTCATCCTCCATTCTGTACCTCTCAGCATCCGTTATCATCTTACTAATCTCCTCATCCGTTCTACTCTCATCATTCGTAATCGAGATCTTTTTTACCTGACCATTATACCTGTTTATACCAGTAACTGTGAGTATTCCATTAGCATCTATCTCAAAAGTCACATCAGCTTTTCCTTCCCCTCTAGGAGCCGGCTGAATTCCGTCAAGCGTGAACTGGCCTAATAAATTGTTGTATTTTGCTTCTGCTCTCTCTCCCTCGTAAACTTTAATGCTCATGCTCGTTTGGTTATCTGCCACAGTGACACGAACACACTCCTTCTTTGCTGGTATCACGGTGTTTCTTGGAACAATTATATCCATCTTGACTCCATGAGAAGCTAAACCGAGCGAGAGTGGAGTAACATCTACAAGAACCAAATCTTGAACTTCTTGATTGCCTTGCCCGCTTAATTTCGCAGCTTGAACCGTAGCGCCGAAAGCCACCGCTTCATCCGGATTGATCCCTTTGCAGAGCTCCTTTCCGTTGAAGAACTCTTTTAAGAGCTCTTGCACTTTCGGAATCCTTGTCGAGCCGCCCACAAGTACTAAAACATCGACACTACTCTTATCCACCTTGGCGTCGTTCAAACACGTCTTGACTTGCTCCAAGCATTGTTTAAATAAATCCAAATTGAGCTCGTCAAACCGAGCTCTACTAATGGAAGAGTAGAAATCATTTCCCTCGTAAAGACTGTCAATCTCAACCATCGCTTGCACAGAAACTGACAATTGTCTTTTTGCCCTCTCACACGCACTCCTTAGCCTCCTCAAAGCCTTCGGATTCCCACTTATATCCTTATTATACTTCCTCTTAAACTCCTCAATGAAATAATCCACCATTCTATCATCAAAATCTTCGCCTCCGAGATGAGTATCTCCATTAGTAGCCTTCACCGTGAACACACCATTTTTTATCACAAGTAACGAAACATCAAACGTTCCGCCTCCAAGATCGAAAATCAAAACTTGCTTCTCACTACCATTCTCAATCAATTTATCAAAACCGTAAGCCACAGCAGCAGCTGTCGGTTCGTCCATAATACGCATGACATTCAATCCAGCTACTAAACCAGCGTCCTTAGTGGAACGACGCTGAGAATCATTAAAATAAGCCGGGACGGTTACAACTGCATTTTTGACAGGACAGTCTAAGTAGGTCTCGGCGATTTGTTTCATTTTTAAGAGGATCATGGAGGAGATTTCTTCAGGGTAAAATTTTTGTTCGTTGTTCTTGTAGGTGATTGAGATCATTGGTTTGTCGTTGGGACCGGGGATGACTTTGAAAGGCCAAAGTTTGATGTCTTTTTGAACGGATGAGTCGCTGAATCTTCTGCCAATTAAACGCTTCACAGCTGGTAAGGAAAAAAAAAGTAAAAAGAAAATTGTGTCAGAGGTTAAGAACTTAAGTACGATGCCCTTAGTAATCTAACTAATAATTTGGATTCATCTTGGATGCAGCTAGTGCAGTTTATATTATATGGAAGTATTTCTACTGATAAGAAATGAAAGAAAGCAACTCAAAGTGCTTTCATGTCAATTTTTAAGTGGGGAGTTAGCAAAGATCTTTCTTATTTTGAGGTACATGAGGACAGGAGAGGGAAATGGCCAAGCTGAATCAGATTTTGATCATGTCATTTCGATTTTTTTATTCAGTTAGAGAATCAAAGTAAAAAAATTTCAGAAGGCCGTCTCTACATAAAAAGATTAATTTTTGGGGACGGTGTAAATTTTTCAGATCATATGGATCATGGTATGACTGACCTACTAAGGTTCAGGGTCAGTTGTTTTGGGGCAATTTTGGATTTTGGTTCAATCAATTTCTGGTACTTCGATTCAAATCGTTGATATTTAGAAAAAATTCAGGTATTGGAATTCATCAGAGCTCGGATTTGAATTGTTGGCCTTGCTATAAATATCAGTAGTCAGTATTCACAAACAAAGATCTATCTATTTCATATCTCAAGCATGCATGGTTTTTTCCTCAAACCAAAAAATAAACAGAGAGATTATACAATAAAGAGATTCAGTATCAAAGTCATGCTTTAAGTTTAAGCAAACTCCCTTTCTGTCGTGTTTTCCCAAAAGCAAAAATCCCAAAACTAAAACCAACAAAGAGAGGATCATAAACTAACCGAAGACAGTATTAACCGCGTTCGAGTCAACCTGGTTCTTGGCCGCCTCACCGATCAACCTCTGCATATCAGTGAAGGCGACGCAGGAGGGCGTCGTACGGCTGCCCTGATCGTTGGCGATGATTTCCACCCGATTGTGCTGCCACACGCCGACGCAGGAGTAAGTCGTGCCGAGGTCTATCCCGATGGCCGGAGAGGAGTAGGAGGAGGACGCCATTGATGTAGAATGATAATAGGAATAGTGAGAGAGAGGATGGTGGAGTTAAATATGGTTTTATGGGTTGGGGTCGTCGTTTACTTTGCTTGCGTCAACGGACCTTTTGTATTTCATTGAAATTGAAATTTTCAAGTAGGTTCTTCGTAATTTTCTAATATTTAATATTAATAATTAATAATTAATATTAATATTAGGTTTAAATTCTTAAAAATTTACTCTTTCAATGTGCCTCCACGTCACCCTATTTATCAGAACCGTTCGATTTAAAAAATTTACTGATCAAACTTAATTTCAACCATTAGATTAAAACTTTTTACTAGCGACAGTTGTCAGCCCACGCGTCAAAGCTTATTCCTCCTGTTAATCTCTTTGGTCTTTCCGCCTCCTTTCACTGTCTAATTCTCTCCCTCTCCCTCTCCCCTCTCACTCGCTGGCTCTCTCAATCGCGTGATTCTTTCAGTCTCTCCTTTCTCTCACTCGCTGGCTCTCGCTCTCAATCGCTCACCTTGTTTCCCCTTCTCGAGCTGAACTTTACGCTCCTTTAGTCACTGAGCTGAACTGTCGAAGCTCCCCTTGAGTCCGCCGTCCTTCTTTTCTATCTCTTTTCTCTTAATTTCTTCAAAATTGAGCAAAAATTGAGCAAACTTATTCATTCTTAGGTCCGTAATGAACACCTCTGTGACTGTCTCGGTCCATTTTATTCAATTGGAGAGTCGAGTAGTTATGAAGTGGGTTGGCTAGACAGAAAGAAGAAGGTAATTAACACCTCAATTATAAACTTGAAGATTTAATTTTCAGAATACCGCCTGTTAGTAGAAATAATGCTCGCGGTTTCTACTAAAAAATCCACTTCCCAAAACCTTCCTGTTAGTAAAGGAAGAACTTGCTAAGAAATATGGAATTTCTATAAATATGCCTGATGAATTGAAGCATGAAGGGTAAATTCATATTTCTAAATGGCTTTGTGAGGTGTGGTAAAAAAACCCTGTTTCGGATAATTCTGAGGTAATACTTTCTTCCTTCTAAATATTTTGAAACCTATTTTTAAAAATAAAATAAAATGGTGAGCTGTTTATGAATATTTGGCAAAATGGTGAGAGTTTATATCAGAAAAAGGGAAGAAAAGGAGTTGAAAATGGAATTGATTCAGTAAAGATTTTAAATTGAAATTTTCATAATCATTTTTATTTGTTTTGTCTAATATTCAAATCGTGATCAGTTTTACCTAACATTTACAAATGATGAAAGAGAAATAATTAAGTACCCAATTGAGGGCCTTTCTATAAAATTTTCACAAAACGATACAATTTTTTACATAAAGGCCCTAGCTTTGTAGAGAATTTAGGGTTCGAATGGAATCTGTAGGTTATCTTTATGGGTTTTTTGCTCATCTTTTGTGAACTTTTGTGCCTTTTTCCTTTTTTATCTCACCGAATTTGAAAATGCGATCTGTCGCATGGAGGGAAATATTAGTTTAATATTTGACTTTAGTTCTGCAATTTTCCATTTACTTATGGAAGATTATGGAGATTATTTTTTACGCAAATCTAAGGTTTGACTTTGACTTCCTTTTTCTTTTCCAATTATTAAAATTTATTTTAAAAAAACACAGTAGTTATAATGATTAAGATGAGTTAACTAACATCATTAGATCTTATCAAACGTTATTTTTTTTTTGCAATTTTGTAAATATTAGAGGGTTTTTTTGTAATTTCCAATAAAAGAGGTTTTTTTTTCAATTTAAGCATAATACAGGGGCTCATTGCAAATTTCTCTTTTTTAAAATTTTCTTATATGATTTACAGATAAGTGAGTGGGAGTGATTATCTGAGTGATTGCTTAGAGAAGGAAGAATTTTCCTCATTTAATTCCTGTATCACAACAATAAAAGAGGCCAGTACAGTTTAATTGATACAGAAATAAACTTAAAAATATTAAGAGATTTAGTGGAAGAGGCTCTGACGACCGGGCCTGTCAGAGAGAAACTTGAAGAACAAGTCAAGTGACAAACTGCTCTTAGAGCAGAAAAGAGAGAATAAGATCGAATAAAAAAGGAAATTGAAAATGGGTCAGCAAATGCTGAAACGGGTGAGTCTGAAAAGAAGGAAAAACGTTTTGAGAAGAGGAAACCTATGAAGCCCAGGTATTTAATTTAATTTTTGTTTGTTTAATTAAATCTAAATTATTGGATTATGATTAAATTAATGTTATAATTTTGTGAAATTTTGTCAGAAGAAGTATATGGAGAAATTAAATATACATACAAATTCGGTAGGAGAGGATAGAATGGTAGGAGAGGATGGAAAGTATAACAAGTATTGGTTCTTTAAGGATGAAGGAAGGCTTTTTGTTGAAAGCTCGGATTCTATACTCCATTGCTAAATCCTTTTAGTTCCAAACTATTTATGTTGATTTGGTTATTATTTTAAATGAGTTCTTCTCATTCTTGCCTTTTAGTTGCTGCGATTTTAAAATTCCTCCTTATTTTATATATTTTGTCACTTTATGCCTTGATAATATAAACTTCATTCATGATTTTGTATTATATGTTTTTTTGTTATTTTGTAGAATTAAAGAAAATTATGTCTGTCCATGCATGTTTTGTTAAGCAGGATAACATATTTGTATGCCTTTTATTTTGTTAAGTGTTTTTGTTTTAGTACAATTATCTCAAATTTTTTTAATCTTTCTCTCTTGCAATTAATTAAAATCTCTCTCTTATCGGCTGTGCATTACCTCCACAAAGGTTTAATGTAGAGGATATGTTTATAATTTAGTTTAAGAATTCATATTTCAAATGTAGTGAAGAGAGAAAGGGCATGCTAATCTAAGAAATATTATTTCAATACGATAAACTAAAAGAGAGAGGTTAATTAATCTTTTTTCAAATAATTAGAGTACAAAAATTAATGGTGTTAGCTTCTAGCTAACCGCAGAGAGTTTATATACTTTTTGCTATAATGTTAATAAGATCATTTTCATTTATTGCGGTAGTTGTCATTGTAATGCACTTTCTAAATGATAGAAAATTACATTGATAATGTTTGTGATGCAACAATTGTGCGAATATCTCGAGCAAAGCTTATAAATTCTAATCTAAAAGTTTCATTTCGCAAAAATATTTTTTTCATTATCATTCTTAACATATAATTGGTTAAATCAGTATCATTTTATCATCCATATAAACACAGTACTTATACTTTATTCCAAATAT
Organism: Juncus inflexus; assembly: GCA_024447665.1. Classification (NCBI taxonomy): domain Eukaryota; kingdom Viridiplantae; phylum Streptophyta; class Magnoliopsida; order Poales; family Juncaceae; genus Juncus; species Juncus inflexus. The sequence goes on from JAJHPC010000020.1 coordinate 4,365,271, forward strand.
TGTTGTGTTCTAAGTTGTTACCATATTTGCACTAACAACAGTGCCATAAAAAACTCGACCAAATTTTTTCTCCCAGAATGCACAAGTGATGCATCAAAAAGTTCGTTTCAATCCTTATAGAAGGAGATATGCCTTCATCAAATACTGACAAAAGATTATCCACACTTATTATAAGATATAGGACCTGATACGCACTGCCGGTTTATTTGGCACCCAGCAGCGCCCAAGTTCAGAAAGGTATAACGAAATTACAAAAAAATATCTTTGTAAACATAAAAAATAGAATGAATAGATATAAAGGTATAATGATAGACATACGATATTATTTTCAATTAGTTGTGCACAATTGTATAGTGTACAATTAAAACTGTATGGTGACGATGTTTAAGCGGGCGCTGCGAATATTTTCTCTAAGATCTAATGCTTTTTTTATTTATGAAATATTCTTTTTGCTTGAATTATTGCACGCTTTATGCAATTAAATATCTCACGCAAAGCGCGAGGTGTTTGCAAGTAATATATATAGTTTTCCTACTTAATTAACTCATATTTTCTTGATGAGCATGCTACAACAAGAGGAGGGAACTGAAATCCCGTTCTGTACTGTTCTTTATTTGTTGGGCCTCGAATTGGGGTTAATTTGGGCGTTAAGTTGGTGTTAATGCTTTGGGCCTTGAAACTTTACAAAATAGAGTTATTTTTATATTTAAGTTAGAGTTAATGCTTTGGTCTCGCCAAGCTCCTCCTCTCTCACAACACGGGTGAATACACAAAATATCATAAAATGAATATCACACTAGTGTAGGTATTTTCGGTTTTGATGTAGGTTTGAGTGAGGATGAATCCACAAGCATAGCTCAAAATCCGGTCATGCGAGTCGCACTTGATCCTATAAAGGCGGTGAGCAACAATGTCATATAAGCCCTTCAAGTTAGTGCCTTTCATGACGACCATGAGAGGATGCTGCGAGGCGAGGATGTCACGAGCAGGGGCGGCAGCAGAACGCCATATCTGAGAGACAGGAGAAAGGAGGAATAATCATTCATGGTGTTGAGAAGTCGAGTCATGGAGAAGAGTACGGAGCTATTGAGGGCCGGGAAGTCCGCGATTCTCCAGGTGATCGATGGCCTACTGTTGAGATTGGATTAGGGTTTGGTTCATTGTGAGTGAGCACTAGGGGTGAAAATGGTTCGTATATGGTTCGGATCGGGGTTATATCATATCTGTATCAATATTAATTTTTTGGATCCGGATGCGAATACGGACAGTTCGGATACGAATTCGATTCTGATTGATGTACGGATACGAATACGGTCCGGATATTGTCGGATACGAGTGCGAATATGGATTCATGTCGGATATTTAAACGGATATATGAATATACTAATATATCACATTCTTCTAAATATTTTAACTATTTATAACAATAAAGTTAATCAAATTTAGCAATTTATAAGAGAAGTTTGAAGAAACATGGATATGGATAATCCGTATCCGAATATGATAAAAAAATCAAATATCCGTATCTGTATCCATATAGATATCCGTATCCGATATATAATGAAATTTTCGAGAACGGATATTATCCGAATAACAAATTATCCAAATTCGGATATTATCAAGATTCGTATCCGTATCCGGGAACCAAAATGTTTACCGAATTCGTATTCAGGTAAAACTATCGTATCCGAATCCGAAAAGATATGGATATTTTGATTCGAATACGGATTTTTTGTGGATATGAGTACCGGTCGGTCGGATAATATTAAATCCGTTTTCACCCCCTAGCGAGCACACGAGAGGATTTTCTTCTCTCATTCTCCATTGAAGAAGCAGTGAGACACAGAAGGCCATGCGAGAAAGAAAGAGGTTAGGAAAGGCTGGTGTTCCCGAGTCGTGAGGATGTTTATTAGAGAAACGGGCCAAGATATAGGCCCCAGGGCGTGGTGTGATTTGACTGATTGGGCAGGTTATGAGCGGATCACTAAATTTGACTAAGTTCTTAACATTATGAATACTATCAAATGTATTAATTATACATGCTACTTTGTGTATTATTTATATAACATGTTGAAATAACTTCCCATGAATTTAAAGGTCAAAACAATTTACCAAATTCTAAAAAACCTCAATCTATGATTCAGACACCAGCACATAAAACTACCAAGACAAAATAAGTTCCTCATTCATGGTTATACAAAGATTTAACAAAACTCATCAAACTAAAAATAAAACATTCTCTCAAGTCTCAACAACAAAACCAAAAAAGATAACCAACTCTCACAGCCATCTAAATTAAAAAAACAAATCTAAGAGCGGGGCTTCTCCTTCTTCTCCTTGAAGAGCGCCCAAAGAGAAACACCAGAAACCTTCACAACCTTGAATCTGACTCCAGGAATATCTCCCACAGCGTGACCCTTCCTTCCAAATCCAGCAATCAACACTTCATCCTAATTATACAACAAAATTTGAAGTCCTTCAGTATTCCACAAATACATACATACATACTTATGATTTAAGAAAATTAACAAAGTAACTTACATTCTCTTCAATGTAGTTCAAGCAACCATCGTTAGGCACGAAAGCAGCAATCTTCTTTCCGTTTTTCACCAATTGCACACGAGCGCACTTACGGATAGCAGAGTTAGGCTGCTTGGCCTCAATACCACTACACAAAACACACAAAATAAATACAAAATGTACATAATAAATAAAAGAACAGCTTTTATTTGTACACTTACATTTTCTCAAGCACAATGCCTTTGGCGTGAGAAGAACCCGCGAAAGGTTTCTTCCACTCGTTACCCAAATGGCTCTTCTTGTAGGCTTTGTCAGCCCACCTTTCCTCTCTCCTGTGCTTCTTGAGCTTGCGCCCAGCTCCCATTCCACGTGTCTTTCTGTACATTTCAAAAAAATCATACCAAAATATTATAAATAATTCATCGAAAGAGTGAGATTCTAGATTACATACTATATAAAGGAATAACAGATCCCATGTGAAACAGTTTGAAGGAATTAAATAATGAAAATGTATGCCTCTGGGTGGATAATCCATGAGTAGAAGAACTCAAGGATGTTTCAACTCAATGGCAACAGATTTATATCGCTTATGAAATATGTTATTTGCTAATGGCTCTTTTGTCTAATTAGCACTTGACCGTCCATAAGCTTATCAATAAAAAGACCATTAATCTATACTATTATTCAATAGGTTGTCATAACAAGTATATCTAATGAAAGACTAATATAACCATCGACTAATTAGAAAACCAAACTGAAGGTAAATACAACCAAAAGAAACATATGAACACATATAATAATTTCAAAACTAACAAGTTCGTTTTAAGCTATTCCTATCCAATTTCATCAAGCATATAGTTCGAATAATTCATGCAAATCACCAAGCATAAATACAATCTCACACAAATCTTAAATCATACGAACAGATCTACAAAACAAGACATTCAAATCTAACAAAACAAATCAACATACCCCATTTTCGGCTGAGTGACGGCGACCTCCGACCAAGCTAGATGAAGAAGAAGAGGGTGAAGAACAACTGAATCCGCCGCAGGAAACTGGAGCAGAGAGAGGAGCTTGAGGTTTTATAGAGAGGCGGCAGAGAAAGAGCTAGGGTTTGGGCTTGGTTTATATCCAGCCGTTCAGATGTTTTGACGGATCGATTTGAGTTTGAGATGGTTAGACCTGGTTTTGTATTTTCTGTGGACTGTTGCAGGTATTAGTGCGACGTTCCATGTGAGCTTAGAGTAGCCAGTAACTGTGAGAGATTGTGTTGGTGCTTTAATGGGCTGGGCCGGCCTGTAAAGATATATTGCATAGAGAAATGTTATGTATTTTATATGTTGTTTTAACGTTTTTTTTAATATTTTATTGGCCTAATTAAATGTTAATATATTTTTTTTAAAGATAAGTATTTGCTTATGTTGTATGTTGTATGAATTAAAATTCCGAACGTTACAAAAGAATATTTACATCATGAAATGCTAAAAGAAAACTAAAATTAAAGAAAGGACATGAAACTTGCTACAAGGCTACTAGATAATAAACTCTATAGCTTTGTACTATAGTCTAATTTCGTTGTCCATTCTTTATTGGCTATCGTCTGTTCATATATCTGATATGTTGAATGTCTTGAATTCCTAAAAAATATGTTCATTACGTTCCTTCCATATATTCCCAACAAGTAATTGTTTAGGGTGTGCGCAACTTACGCTGGCTCTCTTTTGGAAGTTCTACGTTCAAATCATGCAGGAGATGCAAAGGATCCTTGAGATTGCTTGCGGGTCGGTACCTGTCCAGTTGTTCGCATACTTTATCCTAGCGACGGATATTAAAGTTGTAGGATATTAAAGTTGTAGTGTGTGTATATATATATATATATATATATATATATATATATATATATATATATATATATATATTGTATTTTATATGGAATTTAGAAGCTATGTATATATTGTCCCTTCTAAATTTTTGATGTATTTTTACCAGTGTTGCAAATAGCAGTCTCCTAGCGGTACAATAACGGCAGTATAGCAGTTTCTATAAGCTAAATGCTGCACGCAGCGGGTTTATTGCAGTGTAGTATTTTTCGACGATTTAGCAGTGAAGTGGTCCGCAATAGCGGTGTTGCGCGTGTATGTTGCTGTGTAGCAGCTGAATATCGTTTTTTATGGATTTTTTTTAATGGATATTTTTTTTAAAGGATAAATATGTTGTATTTTAATATTAATTATATTTTGATTTTGGACATATAACTTTTGACAATAACATTTCAAACTTTTATTGTTAATATTTTAATATTAATTATATTTTAGTGTTGCATATTTCTTCTTTCATATTTTGTGATGCATATATTATGTAATTGCATATAGGAAAAATAATATTTATACATATTATCCGTTATAAAAATATATGTCCGCAACATATACGCTATACACAATTTGCTACATAAAAATCTTAAACGCAACACACCATTAAACCTTAATTTTTATTACTGTCTCCATGCATTTTTTGTCAAGATGCGCGGCTGCTTTATTCCATATCTTTTGTAAAAGTGCAATGTTAATATGTTATGTGATCCCTACTTTTTTTTTGAAGGCGATGTGTTCCCTACTTTTATAAATATATATATATATATATTCTTTAACAACTTTATAAATTTCATTGAATTTCTATGTGATTTATTACCCTACATACTCTTTTTGTTAATATATATTATTTTTTGTTACACTCTTTATTATAACTCGGACTTAACATTTTTTTGTAACTTTATATATTTTTATTTTTTTATACAAAACATATATACTATTTTCTTTTACCTGACATACATTTTATACTCATATACTAATTTGTATATATTTTTCTGTATTTTATATAGTGAATTTTATACAGAACATATATACTATTTTCCTTTACCTGATATACATTTCATACTCATACTAATAATTTATATACATTTTTCTGTATTTTATATAGTGAATTTTAATAATATATTTTTTAGCATATGATTGCTCCCCTGCCCATTGGTTTCCCTCCCGCTTCTCAAAAGTCACACACAACCAATTCAGTCAATACACAGAACAAACCTCCATTGCAAATCTCAAGGTCCAAGTAGAAAAGCTCCATTGCTAATCAGCTTCCATCCATGGCTTCTTCCGACAAGAAGTCTCCTCTGGCCATCGGGATCGACCTGGGCACGACCTACTCCTGCGTGGGCGTGTGGCAGAACAACCGGGTGGAGATCATCGCCAACGACCAGGGCAACCGGACGACGCCCTCGTGCGTGGCCTTCACGGAGAATGAGCGGCTGGTTGGAAACGCTGCTAAGAACCAGACTGATATGAATCCGACTAACACAGTTCACGGTGAGTGTTTGATAGATTAATTCCTTTTTGTGTTTTTGGAGTGTTTGTTTGTGAGTGGTTTGATCGGAATTGAGTAGGAATTAGTGGGGTTATCTGATTTGAAGTTGGTAAGTGTACTGATTTGTTGGTTTGTGTGTTTAGATAGGAACTTTGAAGACTTATTTTCGTCGGATTCCGTCTTTTTCGACTGTATGATAGTTTCATATTTCGATCGGAATTGAGTAAAAATTACTGGAGTTATCTAATTTAAGTACACTAGTTTGTTCTTTCCTGTATTTAAGTAGTACCTTTTTATAGGCCAATAATTTGAAATTGAGATGTTAGTATCTTATATATGAATCTATTTTCTCTCAAAAATCAAGTGTATAATTGGAACTTGTTTTCTTCAATTTCCCCATTTTATTTTGGTCCATCCTTTCTTTTACTTTGATAATGGATGAAAACTGAAAAGATTGTTAATTTTTAAGCTTTACAAAAATGATCTCTCCCAAGTCACAGAGCTGTTTCCATTGTGGAAGGACTATGCTATGAAACTTCATTTCAAAACACAGTGATTGACTTTGACTTACTCCTTAGTTACAAAGCAACAAATTCCTTTTTTTTTTTTAATTAGACTTTGTACGCGTACTTTTTGTCAAGGCACAGCCATTGACCAATGGAATAGAGATTCGATAACTTGGTTCATTGACTTAGAGAATACTTGAGGTTGAGCATAATTTATGTCTTGACATGATTAATGTGGCATTCAAAATTAGGTATCTTGATAAGAAATTAAGAACAAAACAAATAAGTTTATTAAGCTTGATGCACAAATTTAATGATAATTACAGGCTAACAGATTCTTTTCATAAAAAAATTATAATACAGTCTAATCAAAATATCTTTCTTTTTGAATTACCTCTGAATTCATTCTGCAGTATTAATTGCTCTGTCTTGCTTTTACTGTTATTTTTTCTCTATTGTTCACTCTTTTGTTGATAGAAAGCCCCAACATGCACTATCCTTTCTTTAATTTTTCCAATTTTCATATTCTCATATGACCATTTTAACTCTTCTTTCTCACCAGCCGTAAAACGGTTAATCGGTAGGCGCTTTTCTGACTCTTCCGTCCAAAGAGACATAAAACTGTGGCCATTCAAGGTCGTCTCCGGCCCCAACGACCGGCCGAAAATCGCCGTCAATTACAAAGGCGTAGAAAAACAATTCTATGCGGAAGAAATCTCCTCCATGATTCTCACCAAAATGAAGGAGATCGCCGAGGCCTTCCTCGATTGCCGCGTCAAGAACGCAGTCATCACCGTTCCGGCTTATTTTAGCGATTCGCAACGCAGGGCGACGAAAGACGCCGGCGCGATTGCGGGCCTGAAGGTGTTGAGGATCATGGACGAGCCGACTGCTGCTGCGGTGGCCTACGGGTTTGATAAAACGACGGTGAATTCGGATGAGAAGAATGTGCTCATATTCGATCTTGGTGGGGGAACTTTTGATGTCGCGTTGTTGTCGATTAAGTTTGGGAAGTTTGAGGTGAGGGCGACGGCGGGAGACACGCATTTAGGTGGGGAGGATTTTGATGATAGGTTGGTCGAGCATTTCATGAAAGAGTTTAAGAGGAAGCATCATAAGGATATTAGTGTGAACGCGAGGTCTTTGAGGCGGTTGCGGACCGCGTGTGAACGCGCGAAGAGGAATCTTTCTTTTTCGACGCAGACGACGGTTGAAGTCGATTGTTTGTATGATGGGATCGATTTTCACTCTCGTATAAGCCAAGCTCGTTTCGAGGAGTTGAATATTGATTTGTTTACCCGATGCACGGAGCTCATAGAGAAGTGCTTGAGTGATGCGAATATGGAGAAGCATAATGTTGATGATGTGGTGCTCGTTGGTGGGTCAACGAGGATACCGAAAGTGCAACAAACTTTACAAAACTTCTTCGAAGGGAAGGAGCTTCGAAGAAATATTAACCCCGATGAAGCGGTGGCTTATGGTGCGACCATTCAAGCGGCAAAGTTGATTGGTCATGGTGATAAGGATTTGCGTGAGTTGGTGCTCATTGATGTAACTCCTCTCTCGCTCGGTGTAGAGACAAGAGGAGGTAAAATGACGGTTGTTGTTCCAAGAAATACTGCGATACCTGTGAAAAAGTATCATGTACTTACGACAATAATAGATAATCAAACGAGCATGTCATTGCCGATATACGAGGGCGAGAGAGCCGAAACCAAAAATAACAATCTTTTAGGAGAATTCGTGCTTTATAATATAGACCCCGCTCCCAAAGATGTGCCTAAGATCGACGTGTGCTTTGAAATTGACGCCAACGGGATACTGAATGTTTCTGCGCAAGATAGAGCGAGCGGCCACAAGAATAACATCACGATTACGAATGAACAAGGAAGATTGGGCGTGGATGATATAGAGAAGATGATGGAGGATGCCGAGAAGTATAAAGCCGATGATGAGGAGTATAGAAGAAAATACGATGCGTGGAATTCGCTCGAGAGGTACTCGTATCAAATGAGGAGTAAGTTAAGAGATGGTAGTATTACGAAGGAATTGCAATTTTCGACTAAGATGAATATTGAAGATGCGCTTGAGAGAACTATTGATTGGGTTGAACAGAATCCGCTGCCGCAAGTGTTAGAAACTGAAGCAAAGATGAAAGTGTTGAAGAATATATGCAAGCCGATTGATAAGTAAGTTTGTTGTAGAAAATTCGAAGTGGTGTTTGTGGTTTACAATTTTTAGGAGGCGTATTGATGTTTTGAATTCAAGTGTTCTCTTTTTTGGTGTTGTGTTTGTCATAAGTAACATGTTTGTATATCGTTTATAGTTTACCTTTCTTCTTTTATTGTTTTGGTCATGTTTGCTTGCTGACTTGGTTCCCATGTCTCACCGGTGTAGTAATTGTCTTGTACAATTCTGTACTACGTTTTTTAGAGCTAATACTTTAACAAAACAATAATTAAAACGAGTAACTGGTGACTAATTGGCTGAGTGAATTACGACAATAAACTATGTTAAAGGTTTGAATATAATTGGCATTAAATTGTGTAAGTGGAATAAAAAGTCTTCTTTCATTAGGATAAAAAAGTACTGACAAAATTATGAATCAAATTTTTGTTGAGAAAAGTCTTGTCAAGATATCTTTTTACACTTCAAAATTGATTGGAAACATTTTAAATTCATCTTTATTTTCTTGTTGGCCCCCCTGATAGAAACTTTATCCATAGAAATGAGTTAGATAGAAACTTTATCCTTTTCATCGAAAATTCGTTTCCTTGCAACAGTTTTTTAAAATATAAAAATATGAGCGAAGACCTTATTTTAGTTTTTAAAAATTATGTTAAGATTATACAGCTACTTGCCAAGAAAAAGTATGCCCTAAGAAAAAGTATGTCATATAAACAAAACCGCCAAACGGAAGCATTGTTTTAGTTTCTCTCAAGTGGATTGAATTTTTTACTTATCGTAAAATAAAGTATTATATCATAAAAAATACGACTGAAATTATATCGTGAAATATGATGCCATAAAATAACATTTTTTATTTATCGATTATTTTTATTTGAAACAAACAAAAGATGAGAATTTTTTTATGAGGACATTTTGGTCCATAAAAATGAGTTAGATAAAATGTTAATTATAGTTCTTATAAGGGTAAAAGAAATTCAACCTATTTTAGAAGGACTAAAAAGAAAACTTAAAAAAATAGTTTTTTTAAAATATTGAGGAAAATTATGTTGTTATTGATTCCAAAATTTAAACCCCTAACAGAATATGTACAGTACTAAGTTTGATGAGTTTTAATCAAAATTATGTAAATCGGGTGTATGTTAAGTTTAAAGGGGACTAAACAAGAAAAATCTAAAAATTAGAGAGTTTCTTAAAATGTTAACAGTTAGGATTTTTTTTTTTTTTTGAAAAATTTATTTTCATTTTAATGGCCCCGGTCACTCTTCATTTTTTATGAAGTCTAAGAGACGAGAGACAGAACAATTCTTGTGCTGATGCTGTTTCAAGAAAAAATTCTTGTGCTGATGCATGGAAATTACCAAAGAAAGTGACATAAATGGCGTTGGGCTCCTCTCCTATTCATTATTTATGAAGTCTAAGAGACGACTCCAACAAACAATATATTAAAACATTACTGATTATTTGATTCAATCAAAATTGAAAATACAATATAACAAACGATATTATTATTATTATTATTTTTTTAAACGATATTAGTTTATGATAGTAAGGATTAAATATCCAACTCTCTGCCCTTGGAATTATATCAATTACTTAATTTCTTCGGAGATTCAGCCAGAGATGCCATATATTTGAAAATTCTACTATAACTAACACTCAAAATTTAGCCTTAGATGGGCTATATATTTGAAAGAATAAAAAAATAATAATTTCCAAATAAATAAAACAAAGTCTTCAATTAGCCATATACGATGTATTATTTGAACCCTATTTTATTATTATTTTTTATTTCCCATCCCCTTTCTTCCCCCAATCCCCCACAAGCAACCCCCTCATTTCTTCATTGTGATTTTTCAACAAAACCCCAATTCCTCTCTAAATTACAAAGAAATTAAAAAGGCAAAATATGTAGTAGTCTTATTATTCAAGTTTCGTACATCTTTCTCTCTAAATTCCATCGTTAGTGCTCAATTTTATAATGCCTACGGATTTCAAGCAAAAAAAAAAAAGCGATGTACTTTTGGATATTGAATAATAAAATTATTAATTTTTTTAATACAATATTTACCAACGGTCCGCCCCCCACCCCAACCCCCAACACACCGATACACACACTGATATATGTTTCTTGATTCTGCCCGACCCAGTACACCATAATATAGTGGGCAATTTCATGTATACCCTTTTAAAAATTTCAAAATATCATTTATACTCATACACATACAAAATGAGAATATGATCGGTGCCCCTACAAAACATCAGATATATCATATCTGCCCTTTTTTTACATAATTGTTTTAAAGAAGGATACTTCAATTATTCTTGCTTCATCATATTTTATTTATACATGAATAAATAAAGACAAGGAATAATTTAGGCATTTCATTTGAAAAAATTAGAAGAGGGTTGTTTCTCATGTTTTGTAGGGGTATCCAAGATATTTACATTATCAAGGACGCATGTATGACATTTTGAGGTTTTGTGGGTTACATGTGAAATTCTGCCTAACATTAATATACCCATTGCCTTCTCTTCTCTTCTGTGGTTGTTCCTATTCACTTCTTCCTTATTCAAGTTTGACATTAAAACTCTTCTTATCACAAAACTTTATCCATGGGGTTTAGTGAAGACGTTCCTCCTAGAGTTGCTCCGGCAATCGGGATTGATCTCGGTACAACATACTCATGCGTTGCGGTGTGGGAGAACAATCGGGTGGAGATCATCCCGAACCACCAGGGAAATCGGACGACACCGTCCCTGGTTGGGTTCACAAGGGATGAGAGACTGATCGGTGATGCTGCCAAGAACCAAATCAACACGAACCCAACTAATACAATATTTGGTAAGATTTTGGCACTTTTTTTTAAATCTTCCATGATGGCTAAGAAGTTATTTAGTTGCATGTATGCTACAGTGGTTAAAAGTTAGAACAAATCTTATGTATCTTTTATGAACTTTGTAATCTTTTTATTAATGATAATTTTGCCTCAGAATGTGTGGGATAACCCATCTAGGGCCATCTTTCGAAAAAAAAAATGTTAAAACAAATGTATTTATACTTTTCTGTTACGATGGATTGCTTAATTATTAAGAAATTAAAAGCAAACTGAGTTTTACAAAAAAGCTAGAAGAAAACTAAAGAAAGTCAAAAGAAATGATAGAAAAAGTCCATTAGATCACTAGCACCACTTGTTCAACAGATTTGCCTCTCATTGAATATGGTATTGAAGGTTAATTATCAGTATATTTTTTTCAACAAAAATCAATTTACCAAAATTTTTGAGGTTTGAAGTATCAAATATTTATATAATTTCCTCTAATTTATCCTTCTTATGTCTTTGCAAAAGCGGTGAAGAGGTTGATCGGCAAGCACTTCTCCGATCCTAATGTTCTAAGTGATGTCAGGCTGTGGCCATTTACTGTCATTCAAGGCCCTCATGACAAGCCGAAAATCGCCGTCAAATACAAAGGGCAAGAAAAGTCCTTCGCCCCGGAGGAGATTTCTTCCTTGGTCCTTGGTAAGTTGAAAGAGATTGCAGAGATGTATCTTGATTGTGCCGTCAAGAAGGCGGTTGTCACAGTCCCAGCCTACTTCAATGACGCCCAACGCCGGGCCACAAAGGATGCCGGCACTATTGCTGGCCTTGATGTTATTCGTATCATGGATGAGCCGACTGCTGCCGCAATAGCCTATGCCTTTGACAAGACAACTGGCAATGCAGACGAGAAGAACGTTCTCATCTTTGACCTTGGAGGTGGGACCTTCGACGTCTCTATCATTTCCGTCAAAAACGGAGTCTTTAAGGTGCTAGCGATAACCGGAGACACTCACCTTGGCGGAGAGGACTTCGACAACCGCCTATTAAACTATTTTATCCAAGAGATCAAGAATCGGTATGGCAAGGACATTAGCGGCCATCCAAAGGCCCTAAGGAGGCTGAGATCCGCTTGTGAGCGAGCAAAGATAATGTTATCCGCCGCTACTCAAGCAACAGTGGATGTGGATAGCCTTTATGAGGGCATTGATTTCACCTCGATGATTAGCCAAGCTCGGTTTGAGGACATTAACATGGATCTCTTCGTGAAGTGCATCGCGCTTACCGAAAAGTGTATAATGGATGCAAAGTTGACCAAGGGTGAAATAAATGTTGTGGTTCTTGTTGGTGGATCTACGAGGATTCCGAAGGTGGAGAAGTTGTTGCGAGAAATGTTTGACGGGAAGGAATTTTGCAAAAGCATCAACCCAGACGAAGCTGTTGCCTATGGTGCTGCTATTCAAGCAGCAAGGCTAACAGGCCAAGGCAATGAAGAGATCCAGGATCTCGTAATTGTCGATGTGACACCTCTTACACTCGGCATAGAAACTGCTGGTGGCATGATGACCTCTTTGATACCAAGGAACACTACCATACCGACAATGAAGGAGAAAATCTTCTCCACTTATGCCGATGACCAACCTAGCGTTCTTGTTCAAGTGTACCAAGGAGAGAGAAGTTGTGCCAAGGACAATATCCATCTTGGTGAATTCAAGCTATCGGGGATACCTCCTGCCCCAAGACTAGTACCACAAATCAACGTACGCTTTGAGATTGATGCAAATGGTATTCTAAAAGTCTCCGCACAGGATAAAACAACTCTTAATCAGAATAAAATTACCGTCACCGATGAAGTAAGCCAGCTTGGTACCACCGAGATTGAAAAGATGATTCAGGATGCCGAGATGTACAAGGCTGAGGATGAAGAGTACAGGAGAAAAGTTGAGGCTAGGAACTCACTTGAGAAATTCATTTATAACATAAGAAACACAATCAGAGATGAGAATATCGCGCGAAGACTAACACCAGAAACCACAAAGATAATCAATGATGCGACAAATGATGCTCTAAACTGGTTTGATGATAACTTGAATCCAGAAGCAGTGGAATGTGAGGGCAAGATGAGGGAACTGAAGGACATTTATGATCCAATCATCACGAGAATATATGAGCAGTAACTATAGTTGGCCGAAAAAATGATGAAATGTGTTACTAGGCTATATGTTTTATTTTAATTAAAACAGGCTTTATTTTTTTGTCAATTGTAAGATATTTTGCATGTTCTATTCACCTTGTACATAGATTGGTTGTTTTTTCACTTTTGTCGTTTCTCATTTTGTGAAACTCAGATGAAAATTATGTGATAATTGCATAATTTTTCTAATTTGAAAAAAATGAATCTTGTTATATGGATGACTGAACCGTTTGTGTTCTCTATCATCATGCTGATTAACAGCATCAAATATTCAAATGTATGATTAATTGAGCAATTATATCCTCTCTCAAATTTTATTGACAAATATTAGGATCTTATCGTTCTATAGTGAAACTGATAATCAATGACAAATAAATTATAGATTTCACCTTATTAGACGGTTGTTATTGAAAGTTTTTTCTTAGATTTAAGGGCTCTCAAGTATCATCGGTTTGCCAAACCTTGCCAACTAAAGCGATAAGATATCCTTAAATTCGAGTCTCGACGAACACAATCTTATATAACACATATTTAATAAAGGAAAAATATTCACATCAACTGCTTAAATATCATTTGAATATCACCATATTATATTTTTATACTATTTACAGTTATTTCATTGTATCTTTGTATAGAATTATTTGAAAAAAAATATTTTATATATCAATATATCTTTTTATATATTCATTCTATTTTTTATATATCAATATTTTTTTGTTGTAATTTTGTTACACCTTCCTAAAATTTTGACGATGCTGAGTGACAAATAAGCCGACATAAACTATTTTTACTACACGACTATTATGTTCATTCTTGGATTTTAACAGTCGAACTACTATCACAGTAGGTTGTACACTTGAGTAATTTGTTAAGCCGTATTCATACATCATAGTGGCGGTCTGGCCGAACATGATTGAAAATTTGGAGGGAGACTGATTAATACTCTTCAAAATTAGAGAAGGGAGGATGACGAATACATAAAAATATATATATATGAAAAAAAAAATCACTAACTAATAATGCAGGATGTGTTAGATGATATCTTCATTTCAATCAATGGTAAGATTGGAATCTCTGAATAAATAAAAACTTCAAGAATATGATTTAATATTGTAGTTTTCTTGAAGCAAATGAATGTTTCCATAGATAATAAATGACATGATCTCAAAAAAAAAAAAAAAAAAAAAAAAGAGCCCGTTTGGCAATACACAGAATAGAAAAATAGCGTAATTGAGAATAGACGACTAATCCACTTTATTCCATATACGTTCGGTAAGTTAGTTATATGAATAATTTGATTTAAAGATATAGAAAAAAACTTATGACTATAATACCCTTGTTCCATAATATGAATTTATACGAATCATATTAAATGAAAAATTTACTCAAATTGTAAGAAGATAAAATTGAAATGAATAAATTAATTAAAAAAAGTAGCATCAGAATAAAATAAACATTTAATAAAAGTACAATAGTAGATGTTAAATTGAAGCACAACTCAAATAAGTATTTATTTAAATAATTCTTAAACGTTTTTCAATCATTGTTATAACGTTGCATATATTCCCAACACATTTTTAATAGTCATTTGAAGCAAAAAAAATGGAGCAAGCAACATATTATGGCCAGAGAAGTGAATAACGAGAAATATAATTGATACATATCTTGTTAAATAGAGGAAAAAATAATTTATTTGTATATATTCAATGAATTATTTCACTGGAGAATCATCGAAAAATTGACGGAGAAACTAGCACGGATGCAGTTATGACATTTTGTGCTTATGCGTAGAAGATAGAAGAAAGATGAAGTAGTTGTTTTTTAATAAAAAAAAGATGTAGTAGTTATGTCACATAAGACATAATTGAAATATATAAGTGCATTTTTGTCTTAAATTTGAACTTAATTCATGAAATAGTCATTTTCATCTCAACTATGGAATAAAAAAATTCATTATTTTATAACTTTAATCTAACTTATTTTTATACTGTTCGGCTAAAATAACTCAGAAATAGAATAGTGAATTTATTATTCCTTACTATTCTAGGTTTGCGGAAAGGCAGCAAGTGACATTTTCTTGTATGCAAAGAAATAAATGACACTAACTCAACGCGTGAGATTCAAGGAAATTACCATCCCACCCCTCGGCCCTTCATCTCCAAATCCATCATCAATAAATCCTCCCATTGATTGACCAAGCCCAAGTCAATCTCTCTAAAGTCTAAACCCATACTCACACACTTCTTACTTCGTTTCCTTCTCTCCTCTCCTCTCCTCTCCTCTCTTCCACTATTCATGGCGGCGAGTAAGCTGGCGCCGGCGATCGGGATTGACCTCGGCACGACGTACTCCTGCGTCGGGGTCTGGCACCGTGGCCGGGTGGAGATCATCGCGAACGACCAGGGTTACCATACCACGCCCTCTTGTGTTGCCTTCACTCCTGCTGAGCGGCTTATTGGCGAATCGGCTAAAAATCAGATCGATTTGAACCCTACTAATACTGTTTTTGGTTAGTTGTTTTGCTCTTGTTGGGTCACTCTGGTTAAAATTGTTGATAGAATAGGCATTTATAATGGCAATTTTAATACTAATAGTGTTTCATTATGACTCAATAATAAAGTTACTGTAGGTTGGTTATTTTGTTTCCTATTTCAACACTAATTGTGGATAATTGCATCATTAGTTATTGATTCAAGTACTTTGATCCTTGCTTGTCTTGCGTTACAAGAAAATATTAATGTTTTACCTTTAATTTGATGTAATATGCATATATGTGTACTAATTTTCAATTACTGTTGTTAATCTTCCTAGGTTTGATTAACTTGTTGAGGTCTTGTTTTTGAGTCAACTCAGTTTTGAAAGTACAGAAAGTTAAAGTTCTATAATTTTTAGTTTGAGGCATCTGGTTTAGCTTGCCTGACTTTGTCTTTTCAGATATTTCACATTAAAGTCTGTTTGGGATTCAACATTATATCTATAGATTATTACTATCTATGATTCTGTCAATTTGTATTTTATGTTTCATTGATCTAGTGAAGACGGTTTCCATAATAAAGGACATGCTGCCATAAAATTGAAAAAATCTTGGTAGCATTAATGTAATACACAATAATAAAACATTAGAAATCATTCATTTGTCTGCAGAAGTTTCATATTTACATGGCAATCAGAGGAAAGTAACGGGAATGTGAATTATTTGAAAAAAAAGAACTCAGGTAATGAGTTGATAGATATAATTAGATGTATTTGTAAAGTCGCATAGATTATCCCGTTTATTAATTGCATTGCATGTACTTCCCATATTCTTTTTTGTATAGTCAAATGCAACACTCATCTTGTTAGATTTTTATCAGCATGTTGCTGAGCGACTGTTCGGCACACTTCTAAGTTCTAATTTAAGTTGGTGAGATTAGCATATCTGAAACTATTGTGATCTAGTCATGACATGAATTCTAAGCTTAATTTCTACATCTATATTGAAAGAATTGCAATAAGAAATGGGTAGATTAACCTTCTAGTGAATATTTTTATTTGATGGGATATCTTACTTACTATCTTCTGCATCTACTGCAATATTTTTTTTTCATTAAAATAACTCGTTTTTAAAATTGTATAGTGTGCCTGATTTAAAGGAAGAATTTAGATGTCTAAGCTTCACAAATGTGTTTATTTTTTGGATTAAGCCTTCGTTAAGCATCTCTTCACATAAGAACAAAATAAACTTGAGAACCAGTACCTAGGTCTTAAATGAAGGATTTTTCAAGGAATAGTGAATCAACAGATGGATTTTTAACATGTTAATCTGTCACATCCATCATTATAATATTATAATACTTATTTTCAACTTTCCCCCTCCTCATTTCAGATGTGAAGCGTCTGATCGGGAGATGCTTCTCGGACCCGATAGTCCAAAGCGACATCAAACTCTGGCCGTTCAAAATCGTCCAAGGCGCCGCCGACAAGCCCAAAATCGTCGTAAAATACAAAGGCGAGGAAAAAAAATTCTCGCCGGAGGAACTCTCCGCCACGGTTCTTGAGAAAATGAAAGAGATTGCCGAGGCCTTTTTGGAATGCCCAGTCTCCGACGCAGTTGTCACAGTTCCCGCTTATTTTAACGATTCTCAAAGAAGGGCGACGAAAGATGCCGGAAAGATCGCCGGATTGAACGTGTTGAGGATTATGGACGAGCCGACGGCGGCGGCGGTGGCGTACGGGTTTGAGAAGTTGTCTCACGTGGTTGAGGAGAAAAACGTGTTAGTTTTCGATTTAGGCGGCGGAACTTTCGATGTGTCGGTGTTGAATATCAAACACGGGGTGTTCAAGGTGAAGGCGACCGCGGGGGACACGCATTTAGGCGGGGAGGATTTCGATAACCGGTTGCTGAATCATTTTTTGCAAGAGGTGAAGAGGAAGTTGAGGAAGGATATTAGTGGTAATCCGAGGGCGATAAGGCGGCTACGGTCGGCTTGCGAGCGCGCGAAGAGGACGTTATCGTTTGCCGCCACGACGATGATCGAGGTCGATTGTATTTACGATGGGGACGATTTCAGCGCGCCGATTAGCCAGGCTCGGTTTGAGGAGCTTAATATTGATTTGTTTAGAAAGTGCATGGAGCTTGTGACGAAGTGTTTAGAGGATGCTCGTATGGATAAAAATGACATCGATATTGTGGTTCTTGTTGGCGGGTCGACTAGGATTCCGAAAGTGCAACAGCTTTTGCAAGATTTGTTCGACGGTAAGGAGCTCTGCAGAAGTATAAATCCAGATGAGGCTGTGGCTTTTGGTGCGGCTATTCAAGCCGCGAAATTAAGCGGCCATGGCAATGATGAGGTTTTGGACCTTTGTATTGTTGATGTCACGCCTCTTTCGCTCGGTATAGAAACTCGAGGAGGAGTCATGACGACTTTGATTCCGAGAAATACGATAATACCGGTAAAAAAAGAGAAGATGTT
Organism: Juncus inflexus; assembly: GCA_024447665.1. Taxonomy (NCBI): domain Eukaryota; kingdom Viridiplantae; phylum Streptophyta; class Magnoliopsida; order Poales; family Juncaceae; genus Juncus; species Juncus inflexus. The sequence continues at coordinate 4,383,815 of JAJHPC010000020.1, forward strand.
TTCTACTAGCATTGATAACCAAGCGAGTGTGCTCGTTCAAGTTTTTGAAGGTGAGAGGCCGATGACTGATGATAACAACCCGCTCGGTAAATTTTTGCTTACCGGAATTCCGCCCGCTCCTAAAATGGTTCCGCAGATAAATGTAACGTTTCAGATTGATGCGAACGGCATTTTGAATGTTACCGCGGTAGAGAAAAGCAGCGGCAAAGAAAGTAAGATTACGGTGACGAATGATGAGGGCCGATTGAGCGAGGAGCAGATAGAGAAGATGATAAAGGATGCTGAAGATTTTCGAGTTGAGGATGGGGAGTATAAGATGAAGGTCGATTTGAGGAATGCTCTTGAGAAATATGTTTATAATATGAGGAGCACGATGAGGGATAGTAAGATCGCTCCCAAGCTGACTTCTGCGAATAAAAGCAAGATGGATGAGTTGACTAATCAAGTGATTGAGTGGTTGGATGATAATATGCTTCCAGACGCTGTTGAATCGGAGGCTAAATTGATGGAAGTAAAGAGCGTTTGTGATCCGATTGTTTTCAAGATTTATGAAGCGAGTCGTTGAGGACTATTGTGTTATCAGAAAATTGGCGTACAATATGGTTTCGTTCAGTTTGTGTTTCATTAGTTTAATTTTTTTGTCAATGTTTTGCTGCTATGTAACTGAACTGGCTGTCTTTTGTGTTTTGCCGTCGTGGTTTTTATGTTTTGCTTAAATTTGAACAAACAATTTGAGTGCCGTTTGTTGTAAATATGACTGGATTGTGATTATCAGTATGTATAAACTTATTTGTGTTTTGTGGAAATCTCTTGTTTTATTCCTGAAGTTGTGTTGAGAGTGAGATATAGTGGTGTCCATTTGGTTCTATTTATTGGGAAACAAGCCGAACCACTGTTGAAATTTGATATAAACAATAAAATGGTTTTCTTATATAGTTCGACTTTTCAATTATTCGGACTGATTTGATATAAACAATAAAATAAATGGTAAATTTTGAATTTTGGTCTTAAGTTCGATTTTAATTTGGCAAATCAAACAAGTTGAACCGATGGAATAAGCAGAAGATGAGTTATGTTAAAACAATTTTTAACTTGATATTTGTATTCTTTTCTTCGGTTTAACCAAACAAGTTATTGAATTAAAATTTTGTTTATAATTCTGTTAAAAAATCTTTCAGTTTATTCAATTTGATTACATTTAGTTTTCTTTATCTTCTTTGACTTACTTCATCAAATGCTCAATATCAAGTACAGACTTCTGAAGTACCTCGATAAGTCACTGTTCAAATTTTAGACATGGTAAAATCTAATGTGACCCAAAAAATCTCATAGCGGTTCAAATCTGCACTCAAACTTGACCCGACTCGGTTAAAAAGTTAATGACCTAAATTCAACACTAATTTGTATCTCAATTATCGGAAACAAGAATGATCTGTAATCTTGATGTTTTGTAACATGCTAAATCAATTAAATGACTTTAAACCCAAATGATCCATAAGCTAAAAAGATCCAGACTTGAATGACTCGCGATCCCGATCCGAATGATCAATTGAAACACCGTATTATATAATTCCGTCTAACATGATTCTGCTTCGTCAGTGGCAATTGGGCAATTTGGGTGGGTTTGGGTTGGAGTCCAGTGACGGATCTTGACCTAAAACTCAAGTTTTTGTGTGTGTGTGTGTGTGTGTGGGGGGGGGGGATTTATACATAGGTTTCAATTTCTATACAAAATACACTAATTTATCTATCTCATGAATTTGGATTAGGATCGGTTTTATTTTTGAGTCATTTTGGGCTGGTGGTTCAAGTTCAGGTGGCGCTCATCTAGATTTAGGTCAATTTCAATGTATCTCATCACGGTCTCTGGTACTTTGAGTAACAAATTATTCAGGTTATGAATCATTCAAGCTATGGGTTATGTTTTTGTCATTTTGTATTCGGGTTGGATCGGGTTTATAACTGTTGATTTTTTCAATATTTTCAGGTTAGGTTCATTTTCTTACGTCTGACAGATTTTCGAATCTGGCAGATTTTGCCACCTTCTCTAATTTGATTAACCTGAAATACTGACCCCAAATCCTCAAACCAAACTTGACACACGATATGAATCTGAATCCACTTGACTCGTAATGCGAACCTAATTGACCAAAACCTGAAATGAACAGAACGACCTGAAACTCGAGCTATCCAAAATCCAAACTGCCTTTGACTTGAACAAGCCATGAGGAACCCACAACCTGCTTGAACCTCTACACAAACATGAAAGAATCCAATGCAACATGTCAATTTGCCACCTATGTCAAACTGTTTGTTAAATCTCCATGGTAAGGAAATAAGAAACAAGAATTATTAATATAAAAGCTTGACAAAGGTAATGCATGACACAATCATCAAGGAAAGAACAAACAGTAAAAGAGAATAGGTGATTATGTTAAACAAGAAAAAAAATAACTCCAAAATAAATAATTACCAAAACAACACTTATCATTTTTCAGTTCTATTTTGCAAACAAATTACGGTAATTTTTTCTCAAAAGAAAACAAAACAAATAACAGTAATAATTTTTTCTCAAAAGAAAAGCAAATTTAAGTAATCCTAATCAACTTGTTGATCGCAGAGGATCTCCAACTGTCGTTTCTTCTCATTAATTTCCTCAATCTTTGCATTATGTTGTGCATCTAGCCAGTCCAGCGTCTCATTAGCAGCTTCCTCAATTTCCTTCTTACGAGCTCCCATTTCTGGATTATTCGCCATTTCCTTCATCCTAAAAGCGAAATTCTCCAAGGCATTCATCGCTTCAGCTTGCTTCTTCTGCTCATCGTCAGCAGCTTTGAACTTCTCAGCCTCCCTCATCATATTTTCAATCTCCTCTTTCGTCAAGTTACCCGAATCAACCTCTTTTATAGCAATGCTTTTCTTCTCTTTATCAAACGTGTCGTATGCACTGAGATTTAGTATGCCACTTGAGTCGATATTTAAATTGACACATACTTTTGGAGAACCCTTCGGTTGAGGCGGAATTCCAGATAGTGTAAAGTTGCCCATGAGTCCATTTTTAGAATTTACTCTAGACAACTCACACTCAAACAACGAAATTGGGATTTCAAGCTGATTATCTTTGCACGTAGTGAAAATCTGCTCCACCTGAAGAGGGATTTTTGAGTAACTAGGAACCAACAATTGCATCGCTCCACTCGTTGTTTCTATACCAAAAGATATAGAAGTGACATCGTGAATTTCTAACCCTTGAAATTTCTCATTTCCGCTCAATTTTGAAGCGAGGACTGCGGCACCATATGCGACTGCCTCGTCTGGATTAATGCTCTTACAGAGCTCCTTTCCAAAGAATTTCTGCAAGTACATATACACTAGTAAGTCTATTATATTATGATAACACAATGCTCAAGCTCAATATTTTGACATGTCTAGGAATTCAACCATCACGAGCTTTTAATGTAGTAATTGGTATACTGTTATAGTCAGGACGCATATGCTATATTTTAAAAAAACTAAAAAAGTATAGTGAATTTGCACGTACTCTAATAAGGTCAAAATTTTTTTTTATTGAAGAATTAATTGAACTTGCATAAATGCTTAGATCTAATATACATGCTTAGAAAGAAAAAAAATCATCAAACAAAACAGTCCAATATTTGAATTTTGCCCAGAGTTCTAAATAGTGTTGACTCGAAAATCTTACAACATCGATTATTCACGGAACTCTGCATTAGACAACATACAACGTAACAGCACCTGACTAAATATTAGAATTATATGGATTATATTAAACAGCAGAAGAGAAGAACTTAATTTATTTATTGATCTGATGATCTCCATAAGAACTTTATTGGTACTCCGTATATTACAACAAACTTACCGGATATTTCACAAAACTGTATTATTTTAGCGAGAATTTTACAAAATAATAACCTTCAAAACCTACAACTTATTACCTGTAGCTCTTGTTGCAACATCGGAATTCTTGTTGATCCACCGATTAGAATGACATCATCTATGCTGCTTATATCCATCTTGGCATTTGTGAGACACCTCACCATAGACTCCATGCACCTCGCTATGAGCTCCGCATTCAACACTTCAAACTCTTCCTTTGTTATGGTGGTGTTAAAATCAATTCCTTCATACAACGCATCAAGGTCAATGTTGGTCTTGGGGACCGTCGAAAGGATCCTCTTTGCCTTCTCACAAGTCGCACTTAGCCTTCTAATGGACCTTGGATTGTCCCTCATGTTCTTTCCTTTAAGGGCCTTTTTGTTTTTGGATTCGAATTGTTCGACAAAATGATTTACCAAGTTTGTATCGAAATCCTCACCCCCTAAATTACTATCACCAAGAACAGCAAGCACTTGAATTTTTCCATTGTTAATTGTTAGAACCGACACGTCAAAGGTGCCGCCACCAAGGTCAAAGACCAACACGTTCTTCTTCTTGAAACTTTCAAGGCTGCTTTTGTGCAAGTAGTACGTAATGGCAGCAGCGGTTGTCTCGTTAAGTAGCTGCATTACGTTTAGACCAGCAATGAGTCCGGCGTCTCGTGTTGCTTTTCTTTGAGAGTCACTGAAGTATGATGGAACTGCAATAACAACATTTTTTATCTCCGTTTTTGTGTGTTGCTCGGCTTGCTCTTTAAGCTTTCTGAGCAACATGGCAGCTATCTCTTCTGACGTGAAGAGTTTCTCCTCCCCTTTGTATTGAACTACAAATGAAGGTTTGCCATTCTGACCTTCTTTAACCTCAAAGGGCAACGTTTTGATGTAATTTTGCACATTATGATCCAAGTGCCTACCAATCAAACGCTTGACATCTGAAAAGTGAAATCATTCATATATTAAGTTTTACGAGACAAAAAATGGTATAACTGCAAACATTGTTATGATAATTTCATAGTGTTTAATTAGCTATCTCTAAAAGAGTTGCAACGTTCTTACTGATTATGGTGTTTGTGGGGTTCATGGTGAGTTGTTGCTTCACAGCATCCCCAATAAACCTCGCAAATTCTGTAAAAGCGACACAAGAAAGGCTCGTGCGGCTCCCGTACTCGTTCTCAATTATCTCCCCACGACCACGACCACGGTTCCAAACACCTACACAAGAGCTAGTAGTCCCCAAATCGATTCCGATTGCAAGCTCACCTAACTTTGCCATTTCCTTCACCCTTTTTTCCTTGCTACCGCTAGGATTACTATTTTCTACTCCACCCGCTGTAATATTCGAATTGCTCTGCGTATTTTCCTCTTCTTGGCATCTCAAAGCTTCCCATACTCTCCTCCTTGAATCCTGCAATGCTGGCAACTTATGATCGATGATTCCAATGATTGATCTTTTTTTAGTTCCGCAGGTTTTGTCGACAACAATGACTGTCAAGATACCGGCAGTATCCATTTCAAAGCAGACAGCACACTGGCAGATAGTACTCCAATCATCCGAGGGAATGTTACTAGAGAGCTCAAATTTATCAAGGGTACTGTTATCTCGAGCGGATAATCTTTCTCCTTCATACACCTCTAACACTGAATTTTGTGGATGATGGTTGTAGTCAAACAGTCCCTGATCATTCCTTGCCGGTAATTGGGTGTTTCTTGGTATCATATCAGCCCTACCTCTTGCTGTCTTCATACCAAAAGAAAAAGAGGTGGCATCTATAAGAGACGAGCTATCGAGCCTCTCGTATGTGTTTCCACTCAAAAGAAAAGCTTGCATAGCAGCTCCGTAGACTACGGCTACTTCAGCATTGTTCTTTATCTTGAGATCGTTGCTAAAATATCTCCAGACCTGGTCCAGCACCATGGGATTTTTAGCACCTCCACCAACAAGAATGACATCATTTATGGGGCTTCTACTTTTGTCTATCTTAGCTTCACTAATACATGTATATATGGTTTTAACACATTTGCTAACAAGCCCCTGAGTAAGTTCATAGAACTTGCTCCTACTGATAGTGGCTTTGAAGCATTCATCGTCACTTATGGGCACTAATATATCCAGTCCACCTTCTGAGAACAATCGCTTTGCCTGCTCGCAAGCTTTCCTAAGCCTGCCGATGGCCCCCTTATTGTTATTAATGTCTCTTTTTTGTTGCTTCTTCAGACAATTATCTATTACGTAATCCATTAATAGTTTGTCGAACTCTTGTCCACCAAGGCGATTATCTCCTACGGTAGCCCGCACTCTACATTTGTCTTCTTTAACGCTGACAATTGAAACATCCAGCGTGCCAGCCCCTAGGTCAAATATAAGTAGGTTGTATTCTGTAGGCCTACCGCCGATTATTCGCCATGAAGAACCACTAGAGATTGCATTCATCCTATCGAGACTGTAGAACAGTGCAGCGGAAACAGAAGCAGAAATGAATCTAATTACATGTAAACCAGCAATGGATGCAGCATATTTGACAGCCATCCGCTGATCATGGTTGAAGTTGGCAGGTATGGTGATGACAGCGCTCATGACATTGGATTGAAGGTGGAATTCGGCGATATGTTTCATCCATGACAGTATAAAAGCACATATCTCTTCGGAGCGAAATTGACACACATTACCCTTGTGCTCGACAGAAATTCGTGTAATGCCATCATTGTCTTGAACAATGCTGAAAGGCCATAGCTTCATGTCAGCTTGAAATGCAGGGTCGGAGAAGCGTCTACCAAGCAACCGCAGAATATCTGTAGTAACAAAAAAAAAGAAAAATATATATATATATGCCTGATGTCAAAATAATACAAATTAAAAGTACTAAACAGGTGCTGCAAAGCTGTAAATAGAACAAAAGTTATAATAATAATCAGGTGTTATGTGCTTTGGGGATCTGTACTGCTTTATGTTCAATTTTATCCTTTTAGGCGAAGGCCATTTTTTAAATTGAAATGTAATTTCAATCGAAAAATGACAATTAAACAACAGGTGTTATGTGCTTTGGGAATCTGAACAGTTTTAAGTTCAATTTTATCTTTTTAGGCGAAGGCCAAATTGAAATGTAATTTCAATCGAAAAATGACAGTTAAACACTTTCCACCCCTGTTTCATACTTATAATTTACTATATGTTATCATGCAACTTAGAGATTGGAATTCGTTTCCCTTCCTAATTTTCCATTTAAGGTGAAAAGCAATGCAAATTGGAACTGGATGTTTTTTTAGATAGAACCCAGGTTGATAGAATTTGCTAAAAATTGGAACTGGATGTTGGTGGAAACAGAACATGAATACTTAATTAATTTTGAGTGTTTGGTTTGTATTAAAATTAATTGGAAGGCAATTAACAACTTTATTTTGCTTAATTCAAATAAGAGTAGAAATCGAAAATAATTAATGGTGAAGATCAAATCTGTGTATGTTCTTCGGGGATCAGCATTATACCGATTTGAGAATTTCTTTAATGAATCCAGCTATAGACACTTATTATTTTTCCTTTATTCACGAAATGTGGAAAAATGCTTTTTTTCTATTTTGACAGTAAATTTATTACAAAATTAGGTCATAGATTATGCAATGTTATTGTTAGAAGATTCCAATCATAATTCTTAAAAGTCCATACTGATACGGATATAATACCTCAACACGCACAAGTACAGTATTGTTACACTCCCAAATTAACATTCAAAGTACAGTACACATGCATTATAATTCTGGATTTCTTAAACTAAAGAAATAATCTGTATCTATGATTCTATATCCGGTTATAATTCTAGTGTAACATGGATTTTTTGTTATAAATTCGAATGTTCAAATCTCGCGATAATTGACAGAGAGAGCTTACCAAAAACAGTGTTGGCAGGGCTGATTTCAGCATGCTTCAAGGCTGCATGTCCAACAAGCACTCTGGAATCCGTAAAAGCCACATAGGAAGGGACAGCAGTTTTCCCCTGTTCATCATGGAAGAGAATCCACTTCTCCCCATTGAAGATTCCGGCGCGCGTGTACGCCGTGCCGAGGTCAATTGCTATTGTGAGACCCTCTGTTTGAGCCATGAATGGATGGATGGATTGGTGCAGATTAAGAAAAATAGAGAAAAAGGTCGAGGGGTGAAGTATTTGGTATTGGAATGAGTACCGGGTAAAATGAAAGGAGAGCTTGTATAGAAGTGGAAACGGCAACTAAATGGAAATTCAATAGAAGTCTTTGAAAAATTATTTCCTAGTCCTTTCTGATGATATTTGAATAAAGAGAATAAGGAAGGTTATATAGGTAAATATAAAAGGTTACAAAAGCAATGCTAAAAGTATAAAGCAAAAAGCTTAAAGGCAAAAAAAAAATGGAGTAAAAAGCTTCCTACTTTATACTAATAGAGTTTACATTCATATTCTACAAATTTAAGCAATAAAGAAAATGAAAACCATTTCTAGTACAAAGAATAAATAAAGTTATGATTTACTGTGTCCTCAATGTAACTTAACTGATTCATTATAGGTGTATATATTTTTTTTGAAAATTAGACCTCAGGTTTAACCTGAGAGTCTGCAGTTTATATATTATAGATGTATATATAAGATATTTGATTTATTTTAGTCATTCATTATTTAGAAGCATTATAAATTAGTTAGATCAATTTTTCACATGTATATGTCTTATAATTTTGTATATGATCTAATTTTTTTTATAGTTTTTCACATAAAATTTGGATCGATTTTCTAATATTAGTTGCAATTTTTTCTAATATCAAAGAAATGCACCTTGAGCCTCACTTTTAATTATTTATAAAAATATTACTTTTATGATTTATCTAAAAAAACTTAAAATTAGCACTAATAATGCCATATAAATTATGTAGTATGTATAACTATCAATAACAGAGGAGGTCAAGAGTCGAGGAGTAATTGTTTGTGCTGTGCATGAACGACTGTCGATTAGAGAGAAGGAATATAATGGGCTCGTTTTGATCAAGGATGGGAGAATAAATAAATTATCTGCATCAGGGATGGGGCGCCCCGGCTCCTCTTATTAAATCGAAAAATGTTATATTGTTCTTAAGAAATTCTGGTTTTGGCCCCCCGTACAATGTATTTTACTTATGTAAAGCTATATAATATCACAACTGATTCTAGTCTGGTGGCACGCTGGAGTTGTTTGTGTTCCATAGGACCCCGGTTGGAAACCCAAATGAATTAGTTTAATGTTTTTTTGCGATTTTGTCTTATTCTTCTTCATTTCTATATGGATTTTGACCCCAAAAATGCTTATTTATATATTTTTTTACTTCCTTTTTTTTTTTTTTGCTTATGTGGTAGGTTTTTATTGGTTATAAAACCTGAGCACAAGCCTCCTTACATAAATATTTTATTTAAATATCTCAGCAATGATATTAATGGGCCGATCATGGAAAAAATTATCTCATTGAACAACAGTGATATAAATTATCTTACAAGGATCAACAAATTAACCCGCCCAAAACAATTACCCCCCTCAAAAGTCGTCTCTTCTCCCCTCCATTACTTTGTGCTCCATCATCTTAGAAATGGTCAATTTCCTTATATTTTATACAACTTTTTCCATCTATCAAACAACAAATGCAAGTCTCCACTCCACGTTTACCATCTTTCTCTCCCAACCCCATCAAACATGGCGCAGAGCACCGGCGCCATTGTCGCTATCGACCTGGGCACAGCCTGCGCGCGTGTAGGAGCTTTCAAGGGTGATCGTGTCGAGATTTTCACGGATGATCATGGGAATTGTGAGATTCCTGCTTTTGTTGCGTTTACTAATTCGGCGGTTTTGGTTGGTGAAGCCGCCAAGAAACAGGCTGAGATTAACCCTGCTAATACTGTTTTTGGTGAGTGTTGTTATGTGCAATTGAGATTTTATTTTGGTGATTTATGTATGATTGTGAGAATGAAAGGACATTTGTGCATAGAATTCACACATCGGTGATAATTGTATACTAGACTAGCAGTAATTGCTTTTTTTTATAATAGTTGTAGATAACTGTAGTATATAATAATGTATATTCAGTAGAACTGATATTGCTATTGTTGTACTGTGTTTCTGAGTACTATTATTCCTTATTATATCTCAAATTATTTGAATTCTAGTACCTTCGATATTTAAAATTTATTCACAGTTCATGTTCCTTATCACAAATTAAAAAAAAATGTAATAGGAAATGGTTTTTTCTGTTCATTGTTATTGATCAATGTGAATTCTGTTCATAGAATTTTGAATTTTACAAAATACCAACTCTGAAATTTCTCACCTATGGTGTTGTGTTGTAGACTGGTGAGATATCTAATTGGTCTCCTGAATGATTTTTTTTGGTTAAAAGAACATGAGAAGTCCCTGAATAAAGTTAGTGACAACATATTTAGGAGAGCTTAACCAAAACAAAATTAAGCTAACACACACAATCCTAATTCTCAATTAAAAACAACAAATATGACCAAAAATAAAAAAGAACAAAAAGCTGGTATGGTTTATTGTTATATATCACATTTTTAAAAAAAAATTGAGGTATGATATATTGTCATCTATTGTTCAAACAGATGCAATGAGGTTGCTTGGTATTCGCTATTCAGACCCTTCAATTCATGGCGAGATCAAGTTATGGCCATTCAAACTCACACCTGGGATCGGAGGCCGTGCCATGATCACAGTCCAACACAAGGGAAAAATATTTCATTTCGCCCCTGAAGAGATCTGCTCATTGCTAATAATGAAACTCAAAAGAATTGCCGAAACTCACCTGAAAACCACAGTCAAAAACGTTGTAGTTACAGTCCCGGTATTCTTCAACCAAGTACAGAGACGCGCGATTAAACACGCAGGAGCCATTGCTGGTCTTGAGATTAAGAGGCTGATTAGCGGGACTTCTGCTGCTGTATTGGCCTACGGCCCTGAAAGGCTTGCTAGAAGTTCTAGGATATTTACATTCAATTTATCAGGGTGTAAGCACGTTGACCACAATGTGGTAATATTCCACCTCGGTGCCGGAACATTAGATGTTTCTTTGTTAAATATTAAAGAAAATGTTTGCATAGTTAAGGCCACTTCCGGGGATGCTCACCTTGGCGGGCAAGATTTTGTTAATCGAATGATGAAACACTTCATTGAGTTGATCAGAACGAATCTAAAAAGAGATATAAGAAAAAACCCGAGGGTTATAAGCAGTCTTAGGTCTGCTTGTGAGAAAATGAAGAAGGTTCTTTCCGATGAAGCGGAGTCAACGGAGATAGTCACGTTATATGATGATTTTGGTAACCCGCCCAAGGGGGTTAAGCTGAACATCTCTAGGCGTATGCTTGAGGATCTCAATAAGGATTTATTGAGGAGTTGCTTGGAGCATGTGGAGAAATGTCTGAAAGATGGGAGGATGGATAAGCGCATGGTGGATGAAATCATTCTCGTTGGTGGGTCTACCAAGATTCCGAAATTGCGTGAGGTTCTTTCACGATACTTCAATGGAAAAGAGCTTTGCATGACCATTGATCCTGTTGAGGCTGTTATTTCTGGAGCTTCCGTTCTAGCTGCTACGTTAAGCAATGAAAAGAATCGAAATGTTCGTAGTTTTTCGCTGACTGATGCAACGTCCTTCTCGTTTGGCATTAAAACCGCGGAACGAGTCCCAACGGTCACAATTACCAGGAATACCCCGATCCCTACCAAGAAAAAGATAATTTTCCGTAGGCAAAATTATGGCGAGCAGAGTTCAATGGCTGAAGTGTATGAAGGTGAGAGAGGTTGGAATAGAGATAACAATCTTTTAGGATCCATTGGAATGTCAGGCATTAATCCATCTCCAAAAGGCGAGGTGATTGTGTATTTTGAAATCGATCAGGATGGAGTTTTAACTGTCTCTAATGAGGATGCGACGAGCGGACTTAAGAAAAATATTGCCATTACCAACATTGATAACAATTGGATTTCCTTGGATGAATCCAAGGAGAGGGTGTGGGAGGCTCTTAATGAGGAAAAAGTAAATGAGATGGAAAAAAAGATTGCTAGTGCTAATAGTTCGAAAGTCTCAACTCCGTACCACAGTAGGCGCATTAGTGAAAGGGAAATGAGTATGACTAGTAGTATGGGAAGAGAGAAGGATATCAACTACCATGAGAGCAATGAGATTGCTGCATTTAATGAGTCCGGTATTGTGATTGGCATCGACTTGGGGACCACGTATTCTTGTGTTGGAGTACTAAGCAGCAGGCGTGTAAAAATTATTGAGAATGAGTATGGAAATCGCAAAACCCGCTCTTGCGTGGCTTTTACAGATACTGAGAGGCTGGTCGGAGATGCAGCCAACAAGGATCAAGGCAACGTGAGCTTAATCGTAGGTAAGACCTTACTTTTAGCTGTTTTCTTAACTGAAAATGTGAATTTAATTCCTTTATATATTAGTTTGTTTCATGAAAATAATCCATGTTCTTACCTTCCACAGATGTTAAACGTTTGATGGGCAGGCGTTACTCCGACAACTCTATTCACAACAACATGAGATCATGGCCCTTCAAAGTCATTTCCGACACTGATAACCGACCATTAATTCAAGTCCAATACAAAGGCAAGGAGAAGAGATTTCTAGCCGAGGAGATCTCCGCCATGATCCTCACGAAGATGAAATCCACAGCAGAATCTTTCCTCCACTCCATCGTCTCAAATGCCGTCATCACAGTTCCTGCCTGTTTCACTGACTCTCAAAGGCAAGCAACTTTTAACGCTGGGCGGATTGCCGGTTTTAATGCAATTCGATTGCTGAGCGAGACAACTGCTACTGCCATTACTTACCACTCACAAAAACTCGGTCGTGAGAGCTTCGGCTCGAAGACCGTGCTTATCTTTGACCTTGGCGGTGGCACCTTTGATGTGTCGATTCTTGCAATCAGCGGCAATTCTATCAAAGTTCTTGCGGTAAGTGGGGATACAAATCTAGGCGGTGAAGACTTTGATACGAACATGGTTGACTACTTTGTGCGAGAATTTATGAAGAAGCATAAGAAGGACATTAGCACAATACCACGAGCTCTGAAGAGGTTGAGAAAAGCATGCGAGAGGGCAAAGAGGGTGCTTTCGACGAATTCGCAGACTATGATTGAAATCGATGCGTTATGTGGAAAGATTGATTTTCAGTCGGTTTTCACCCGGGCTAGTTTTGAGGAATTGAATGCAGATCTTTTTAGAAGGTGCATGGATAAGGTGGGGAGTTGTATAAGAGATGCAAGGATGGATAGAAACTCGATAGATGAAATTGTTATGGTTGGTGGGGCGAGTAGGATTCCTAAGGTGCAACGGCTTGTTCAGGTATATACCCTTGTTATGAATTATATTGAATTTGAAATTCATTATCTGTGATTTGTAATATTCCTGTTTAATAAGATTTATTTTAGTTCCTGATTGATTTTATTTGTAACTCATATGTTTCTAATTTAAGTACTCTCTGCTACGGACGGTATGCAACTGGATTGAGTTTTGCATCTCTATGATTCCGTAAGGAAAAGTGACATATTCGGGTCATTAATTTGGACAAAATACTTAAACTAATCCAAGCCTAATCCAACAATTTCTTAGTTCTAATATATTAAGTACCCTCACAATAGATAACCGAAAAATGTTTCGAAATCTGTCCAATAACTGTTTACTCTATCCTGTTTCAAAGAAGAGACTAATAAACTTGAATCAAATACTAACTTTCCTCAATCCAACAATTAATTTTGATTGGCCTGTATACAGGAATTCTTCAACGGAAGTAACATCTGCAAAAGCGTAAACCCAGACGAAGCAATCGCCCACGGCGCCACCATCCTAGCCTCCGTTCTCACCAACAACAAGGACAACAAAAAACTTCTGAGCCTCGACATTCCAGACGTAATTCCCTTCTCCCTTGGCTCTGAAACCAGCGGCGGATCCATGGGAGTGTTAATCCCACGGAACACCAAAATCCCGACGAGAAAAGAGTTCTCCTTCACCACCATCTATGATAACCAGGAATCAATTTGTATTAACATATGTGAGTGTGAGTTGGAAAATAATGGGGATGGCAACGGGCTCCTTGCGAAATATGTTTTCTCAGATATACCTCCTTATCCCAAAGCCATCCCGAAAATCGGACTTATAATTGATATAGATGAAAATGGAATTATAAATGTTGGGGCCAACGATATGACTACTAATGAAACAAGGGAGCTTCCTGTAAGCAAAAATGGAGGTTACCAATTGAGAGAGCAGGAGATACGGAAGATGATGCGAGAAGCAGAAAAATATAAAAAAGAAGATGAACAACACAAGGAGAGGGCGGCCGCGATGAATTCTTTAGAGGATTATGCGATTAGGATGAGAGTGATGGGAAATAATATGGATGATTCTTCGCTAGAGAGGTTGAAGATTTTGGAGGCAGCTGAGAGAGCGGTCGTTTGGCTCGAAGGAAACCAACGTGCAGGAATGGCAGATTATGAGAATAAGCTGAGCGAGCTTCGGAGACTTGTCACCGACTTGTGTGCTAGGTGAATGTTGGTTGTGTTGTATAGTGGTTTGTAAATTTTTGTTGTTGATAATTTTGGTGAATATGTGTGTATAATAATAAATTTTTTTTTTGGCAATGCTGGAGAATGGAGAAGTGATGGTTTCATGTTGGGAGGGTTTGTTTAATACCGTAATTTTTAACTTGATATTTTTTTAATTATTTCTGCAATTTTTTGTTGTAGAAAATTTCTGTGTATCCTACCTGTTTAAATGCATCTCCTATCAGGCCTAAACTTAAAAAAAAAAAATGGCAATAAGATCATTCAGAGATATGCAAAGTGTTATTTTTTTAATTTTATATCAAAACTCAATATCTCAAGACTAACAATACATGCAAATTACTCAAATTTTTTAGATGTTTTTTTTGTGAAAACACATTATTTGAAAATTAAATTACGCCAAAGAGTCAACCCTGAAATGGACCAAAATGTGCCTTCGCTTGAATTTCCTCCTGAAATATCTGTCAAAAAACAAAGAATATTGGATTTAATACAATCCCACCTTCATACTTATCATCCACTTGCAAATCCCTTTTCTCCAAAAAGAAAATTAAGAACATAAAATAAATAATTAACTCTTAAACAATCAGTACAAAGATCACAATCAACTAAATATAATTAAAGTAAATTAAATCACATGTCAACAATAGGAGGGTTCCACTCATGTAATTGGTCTGATGTGGCGTGCTGCAGTTGGTCTGACATGGCGCGCTGTAATTGGTCTGATGTGATGTGTTGTATTGGTCTGATGTGGCATGCTATAATTGGCCGTAGTTGTACGATTGACTTTTGACTCGCTGTACACCTGTCATTGCGCGTTCTTGAGCTGGCGCTGATGTGGCACCATCGTATTGGCTCACAAATTGAGCCAATTTCCAATTCAAAGACCCCAATTACTTTCCTGCAATCACACAGAACAAATAAACTTTAAATCAAGAACTCAATACAAACAAATTATATGGCAGCATATAAACTAAGTCAATGATAGTAAAAGGCTTCAGAGTTTCTTACCATCTCAAATTTCTCTTTCTCTCATCTTTTTTTTTTTTTTTTTTTTTTTTTTTTTGAGGCGTCTGTCTCATCTCTTTGAACCATATAATCATTCGATGTGTTAAAAACCATCCATGGATGCCCTGCAATTCACCCAAATTCAAATCAAATCAGAATAATAACAATAATAATACCAATAAAGCTAAGAAGTAATCATCAAACAGAAATACAAACAATGCAAACTTACTGAGAATTTCGTCCAAACTGATTCTACAAGAAGCATCTCTCTTGAGCATTTTACCAAGCAGGTCACGCGCGTTGTATGAAACATAGCTCCACCTCCACTCTTCCGTGTGGAAGTCCAGCTCAGGAGAAGCTCGAATGGCCTCAAAAATGGCCTTTGACCGCCCTTCAAAGGGAAGCCGGCCGACCAGAAGAAGGTGGAGCAGAACTCCGGCGCTCCAAATGTCCACGTTTTGGTCGTATGTCTTTCCTTCTTCTTCGTTCAGAATTTCTGGCGCCATGTAACATGGCGTGCCAACACGGCCAGATAAACTTCGCCCTGTTTTGAAAATGAAAAAGGATGACACCTTAACAAATAATAATAATAATAATAATAATAATAAGAAGAAGAAGAAGAAGAAGAAGAAGAAGAAGAAGAAGAAGAGTTACCTTCACCAATTCGTGCTGCCAAACCGAAATCTGCGAGTTTCATCTGTCCAGATTTGGTGAAGAGGATGTTGTTGGGTTTTATATCCCTGCGTGCAACGCCCATTTCATGGAGGTATTTCAGAGTCGAGATTAACTCTTTCATTAAGGCGGCTGCATGCTTCTCTGAGGAGCATCTTCCGCTGCCGGCCTTCTTCATGGCGTCAGACATGCTCCCCCTTCACACAGTTCCATCACGAGATGGCATTTGTCCTTTGATTCGAGAACCTCTTTGAGATTCACCACGCCATGATGGCCTGAGATGTGTTGCATGATCTCCACCTCATCGTGCACTCTTGCACTATGTTTCTCTTTCAGAACGGACTTGCATGCGTATACATGGAACTTTCCACCTTTCCTCTTCTTGCAGACATTGACAGACCCGAAAGATCCTCTCCCCAATTCTTCGTCAAGAACGTATCTCGTTTCAAAGCTAGTCGTTCTGCCCAATTGGAGAATGGGATTTATGCAACCGAACTTGCTCTTCAGGCCTCGTGCGGGCCTTCCATCCAAGTCAGGAAGGATCGCCATTGATTAAAGATTGATTCACGAGAGAAATTAGAGAGAAAATTGAAGAATCGAGAGAGAGAGAAGGAATGATCAAGCGAGCTCTGTTGTATTATTAGAAGATGAATGCTGGATTCTGGTATGGTAACTCTGCTCGTTTTAAGTTGAGCATATATATAATTGATATAGTAATTTATAGAAACAAGGGTTGCTTTCCTAAAATGCTGATAATAAAAGGAAAGGAATGATCTAGTTGTATTGCATCCGTTTCCATTTTGGTGACTTGTATTGTAGGTTACTGCAAAATACGAAGGTTTTTGTTGTTACTTCTTTTGAACCGCGGACTTTCTAAGTTTGAACTTTATAGGGTATTACCGCCATACTTTATAATTGCTCATTTCAAGTTGAGCATATAGTTGATATAATTATACAAATTAGATTAAAACATGCTTTATAACTTCAATTTTGCATAAATTGGTATATGATTAGAAACCCTAATTTTCTTTTCTTTTATATAAATAATTGGTTTATGATTCTAACAATAATACTCAAATAACATAATATATAATATTATATAACAGTATATATAATATAAGATGTATATAAATACTTTCAAATGCCACATAGGAACTACAAAGTATATATGGATGTAATAAAATAGAAGTTAATTTGGATCCTTTTTACCTTCTTTTAGTTTTGATTTCATATGGGCTGACTAAAATCGAAGTCCATAATTTTTGGGCTGAACCAGTTTTACTTTTTCCAACCATATATAGAAATCATAGAATATAGAGTTTGTTTGAAGTTTGCGATATTTGTAGAGAAAGTATACCAAAGTCTAAGTCAAAGAATATACACATGTTATATGCAAACTGACGGGCAGACTCATGATTTTTGAGACTAAACGAAATTAAAAAAAAAAAAACTATAATAATAATTTCATCCAACGACAATTTTTTTGTTATAGCAATTAGCAATTAAAGTCTTTTTTTATTAAAATGGTTAAAGTCTTAATTATATCTAAATAGCACTTTTTTTTAAATTAAATCTTAACCACTAAATATTATATATTTCAGCTAAATTCGTTAACGTAACTCAAAATTATATTTCAGATGAAAATCAAATGAAATTATATTCAACTTACAACAAAAAAAATAAAAGATATAATAAGAATGCATGCAAATAAAACAATAAGAACAGAAAAGATATAAAAAGACTTAATTGTATATCTAGTAAAAAGAATGTGAACTGCTCAAAAGAAACAAATTTTCAGAACATTGCTAGACCAACAAAATATGGAATAACACACATTTGGGCTTTTTTTTTGTGTCATTTTAGATAGAAGTTTTTTCCAACTACACCTATTAGTAATTAGTTATTACATACCAAAAATAATTTTTTGAGAGCATTTGAAATTGTCTTACATCACTAAATATAATCTGCCTACTCTATTGGGCAATTTTGAATTGAGTGGGTTGTAACTTGTAAGTTGTAACTTGGAAGTGTGAAAGATTTTTTTAGAATTTGGTGCAAAGGATTTGTCCAAATGATTTCACATCATGATACTTTAATCAATTCTAATAATTATCATTATAGTTGATATTAGAATAATTATAAGTTCGCTTTCAACAAAAAATATAAAAACATGGATTGGGTATTGTTTGTGTACTTGAAGCCCTAAAGAAAGCATACCAATATGCCCTCGATGTTGACCGAAACCTTGCTACTCCTGGAGCATACTACATACACATGTACCGTTACTTGATATTCATTACATGCGAGTATTTTCATTTTAGTATACAATTAGATTAATATTTCGTATTATATTCTCGATACATCAAAATATTTTTTAAGCTATTGAGAATCATATTATATTAATTTATGTACTGAGTTTCATCAATAACATGTGATATTTTTATCCACATATTGTATATATATTGTACATATTTTGACAACTAAAAAAAATTAATAATGAGAATATAAATAATTAATATTTTAAGAAATTAGTCATATAAGTTTTTCTTATATATCACCTTATTTATTTTTCTTATATATGTTATTCTTTTCTACAAACGTAATGTCAGTATCATTAATTTCTGCCCCTTCTCTATTTTTTGTCATTTTTCTCTTATTATAATGCAAGTGATGATAATATAAAAAAAGTAAGAGAATAAGTAAAGAAACTGTATAGTCGCGCTACGCTGTGAATATTTTCATTATTTATTTATTTTGATATATAATACTTAAAATTATAAAAATTACATAAATTCTCTCGTAACTTTTTTAGAAAAATATAAAAATTAAAATAATATTTCAATTAATTCATAACACATAAAAAAATAGAACATTTATGCAGAGTAAGTTCAATATTTTTTAGTCATAATTTTGTATTACATTATAAGATAATTTATCACATCTAATTTTATTATGACGGATAACTTATATAATAAATTATTGTATTATAAATTAATAATATAAATGATAACTTAATGGAAGGAAAAAATTAATTTTTTAATAAGACACTGAATTAATCATTATGATCTCAATTTAAGTTTATTTTCAATTCTTCTTTAAAGTTATGTTGTTATTTTTTGATATATTATATTTAGAAAAATGTATAGTAATAATCATCATTAGATCATTAAACTATTATTATATTATAAAAAGCGGCTTTCTTTTCTTCATCATAAAATTATAGTATATAATAAACAAATATTATTTCAATAATCATTTTGTCTACTATAAATATCTATTGTGTATTAAAAGAATATCTTATACATATATTTGTTAAAAACTATTTTTCTATAGCATATTTAATAATTATGATATTGAAATTGTAACACTCTACTTCCATTTCGTTACAGAAATAGATATGGCCATAAACCTTCTAATATAGCACAAACTGTAAGAAATCTCAAATGAATATCAATCTGACCAATTTTAATGGCAAGTATATATAGTTTGAAACATTGTAAATGATGATCTTTTTTTTTTTGAGATTGATAAATGATGATCTTCATAAGAAGACCTTTGTTCTTGCTACACCAATTTTAGTCAAATATAAGTTTCTTCTGACTCGGAGTTAGGTAGAATTGACGGTTGCAACCTGTATGATGAGGCAATGCCATCAATTTTACTCGTGAAATCAATATATTATTGTATAATAATCCTCCGTGTTATGTGGGTTATGCAACAATTACTCATGTTGTCTCAACTTTGTTTTGAAATTTGAAATATTGGACTCATATTTTTTGGGTTGAAATTTTCTTTTATAATGTTAAATGTAACATAAAATCTAACTAAATTTTATTTGAGACCAAAATACTCCATGTTTAAGTGTTTTATGTTCTTAATAATATTGAATTAAATAATTATGTTTTTCTCTACATTCTACTAATGATCATAATTACTATCTATATTTCAATGATATAAAACTGAATTGAATATTCATGATTTTATCAATTATATTAAAATATCATAAACACATAATCACATATAATATTTCAGAATAAATATACTATTCATTAACTACACTTCGATAATCTCGATCAAAACCTCCCATCAGAACATAACACCATCATAATTTCATTCAATTCAAAATAATAAACATCTAAAAATCAAAATATAAATAAAAAAGAGTATTTTTATTCTAGAGCATAACATCATTATAATTCTGTTTAATCTATAATAATCAAACATATAAAAAATCAATACATAAACAAATAAAAAAAAATATTTTGGAACATAATTTATTATCTAAATTATAATGACTTTACATATCAGGACCAAATATGCCACAGGATCTAAACTTCAGTTAATATTCCACTCGTTGAAACAGTCAGCAATCAATAATCCATTTCCAACTAATCAATCCTTAATCAAAACGGATTAAGTCCGTTTAATCCTTTCCATGATCAGTCTACCTCTCTGTTCCGTTAAGCTGTTTTTCAACCCCCGTCATTTATTAAGCCTTAAATCTTCTCTTCTGTCTCCACCGAATTATTCAATTCCCTCTTTCCATTTCTTTATTCAAACAGAGTTTTATTCAATCTTTACTGGCCAATTAATTAATTGGTGTTTATGTAGCGTGGTTGAGTGGGTTTATTGGCGGAGCTATTGGAGAAGAGAAGGTACGATTTGGGAATGTGATTTGTTAATTCTTAATGTGATTTTGTGTTTTAAATTTGTGCGTGGGTTTGAGTTGAGTTTAAATTCGGAGGAGGAATGATTGGATTAATGGAGAGTCTTATTAATTGCTTTGTTGCTTGGTTAGAGATTGAATTGATTGAGTCATGTCAGTATGTTTTTTTCACGATCTCTTTATTGGTTTGTGCTATATTTGAGGAGTGATTTGATGGGTTTAGCTCGCTGAGAGGATTAAACTGAAGAAATGATTCTTTGTTTGTTTAGATTCCAAGTTATCTGTGATGATCAGTTCGATTTAGGAGTATTGCTTTTACAGCTTAAGTTTGAATTCCAGACTAAATTAATTTTCTTAACATTTTGCATGTTAGAAAATAACTAATTGAATTCTAATTCGATTTACTTTCTTCTTCTGTTTATTTTTTAATTCAACGTGCGGATTTTAGTTTGATTATTTTTTTTGGGAGAAATCCAATGGTATCTGAATGATACATAGAATATTAGCATGATTTTATAATTCTTATTGCTAGTTCTTACATTCCATAAATCTCAATTATGAACCTTTTTCCTGATTTTCCACCTTACGAATTTCAATTGTTCTTCTGCACCCTGATTCAATCTGTATATTTTTGATGAAACATAAAAGGGAATGTTTTGAATGGCTTTCTATTTTGCTAAGCTAAAGAATTGGGGTTTCTCATGTTTTGGAGTTGATTTAATATAATCTGAGTTAAAAAGAAAAAAATGTGCTCCTGTTTTAATAACCTAAAGGGAAAAGCTTTATACTTATGAGTTTGTTTCGCTGCCCTGCTTATTTAACCTAATTAATTTCAATTTTGAAAATTTCAATGAACATCACATTTTTTAATTGAAAATCCGTAGATTATTACCT
This sequence comes from Juncus inflexus, assembly GCA_024447665.1. NCBI lineage: Eukaryota > Viridiplantae > Streptophyta > Magnoliopsida > Poales > Juncaceae > Juncus > Juncus inflexus. The sequence continues at coordinate 4,405,519 of JAJHPC010000020.1, forward strand.
TTTTATTCATTTTAGTTATTTCTTGGCAATTTCTATGATTTTGGCTATCAATTGGGAAGACCATTCTTTTTTCTTTTTTTTTAATTTCATTGGATTTCTATGCAACTTCTCTTTAGCTGTTATGATCCACTGTTTATTCTTTTCGAGTGTTGTTTTTATTCATATATCTAATATTGTGGCACGTTTCTCAGATTTCAATGGAAGAATATTTTTATCACTTCTATTTAATACAATATCTAAATAAATATATATTTCCCACCAAAAGTGATATGGATAGGAGCTACAGATGTTCATTTCTAGTTATCTTGTATTAATTTAATTCGTTTTTATTTAATTTTTGACAGAATTGACATGGTCTTTTTATGTGTATATAAAATATCTTAAATTAATGCATATTTCTCTGAAAATGTAATACAGGAAGCCTACTCGTTTTTGACATAGTTATTTGTTTTATCATTTACAACCGTTTTAGGATATTTGATTGAACAAAAGTGCCTCAAAAAGAGACAAAATTAATGTAAATTCTTGCTTCTTTACCTCTTTTTTTTTCTTTTCTTTTTTCCCTTTTTGCCAGATTCTTTTTGTGAAAAAGGAAGAAGCTCTTACAAGCTGGTTTGTTGATTGCTCATTTTAGCCCTAAAATTAATTAGGGTTTCGCTCTATCTTCATTTTGAATTGGATTTTCTGCTGAGTTGGCGGCTTCTCTTCAGTTTGAACTGTGTGTACTTTCTCTTGCTTCTAGCTTCTTGCTTTCTTTTATATCATGTGGAGACTTAGAATGGTAAATGTTACTTAGTTACTAATCTTTTGGGTATTTGTATTTATTTGGGGTTTTAATAAATTGATTTTTTTTGAGGCAATAAACATCAAATTTAGGCCAAAATACCACAAAAATACCAACTGGTGAAATATTTCCATACATACCACATGCTCTTGTATTTTTGAAATCTAAGTATTCTTTGCGCTTTGAACTGATAAATCTTCTATTTTTTTTTTCATTTTTAAAGTTCTACACAGGATTTGAGTATATACGCATGAGTAAATCAAAAGTCAACTCAAGAGAAGGAATAGTCAACCACATGAATGGCAATAAATGTGTGTGTATAAATCATTGCAACAATCTAAATTGTTCCGTCTCGTCAAGAAACAGAAACCAGCTCACAGTATCAAAATGGAGCCACATTTCAAAATCACATAATTTTGAAAAATTAAATTTTAAATCAAATCTATGCATGACCAATTCATCATTACGGAACTTTGAAGAAACAGAATCGGTTCAGAGTTCTTCACAAAGCAAATTATACAATGAGATCCCGTTAATTTTGTACAGCAAAGATGAAATCAAAAAATTGGCTGAATCTGTCAGAATGGAAAAATCAGAAAATTGGAAAGACAATTACAGGCAATTGCCAGTCAGAAATTCTGAGTTTCACCATTCTTCTGTAGTAAATTGTTCGGCTAAAGAAACAGCAGTTTATATAAACAAAAGGAGTAGTTTTAATGTGAAAGAGAAAGATTTCTTGGATAGGGGTGTAAATGCAAAAGTGCCAATCAAGGAGTTCTTACAAATCCTTCATTCTTCCAATAATTTGAGCTCAGATATATTACTTAATATAAATGGGAGATTTACCGAGCAGCAAATCGGGAGAGAAATAACGAAGGAGAGAGATATTTCTTCAATCCATCAAAAGGTACATTTATTCAACTCCAATTTGTTCTCTCATTTAACTTCTGAATCTCAACTCATGTTACTCAATTAATCTCTCATTTTTTTTGTTTAATGATCAGAATTGTTTATCGAGTAATAATTCCACTGAATCCAGCTCACCAACGGATTCTTTAGAGGCGAGACAGCCAAGCCCAGTTTCAGTACTGGATCTCAAACGAGTTATTCCAGATCCTAAAGGTAATTAATTAATTAAATTAACTGAAAATTTACCCTCTTTCTTTTCTGTGTATCTTACAATAATACGTTACAATATTAGTCCTGTAGTTTAGTTGGATTGTGGTTTAGTCCCTGTACTAATGATTTTACATGTTTGATTCATGTAAGTTAAAGAATTGTTCACATTTAGTCCCTTACTACTTAAATTAACATCAAAGTTAGTCCCTAACTAATTAAACTAACATCAAAATTTATCCTCTTACAGTAATACATTACAGTATTAGTCCTTTGTACTTTAATAGGATCGCAATTTAGTCCCTGAACTATTGATTTGACATGTTTGGTCCCTATACTTTAAAGAATTATGCATGGCTGGTTAGTCCCTAACTCAGGGACTAAGCATGCATTATTTTATAAGATACAAGAACCTAGCATGTCAAATTAATGAGGAACTAAATTGCAATCCGACTAAAGTACAGGGACTTACGGCGAATTTATCACTATTTTATTATTTTTTTAGGAAATTTGGAGAGGGCTTAAATGCCCCTCCAAATTTTTTCTAAATATTTATCACAATTTTTTCTAAATTTGGAGAGTTCCAAATGAAGCTTTTTATATATTTTTTCTAAATATTTACAAGATTTACTCTTTTATTATCACTATTTTTTCTAAATATCTATCCCTATTTTAACGTTTTTCTTCTGCAGAGCTTCAGAAGCAACTCGGCCTTCTGAAACACGAACTCGACTCCTCACCATACGAACTCCCTCAAATCCTCTACACCGAAAAAGAAAACAATCTCCAATTAATCCAAGAAATAGATCTCGAATTTTCCGACGAAGAAGAGCGAGACTTTTCCTACCTCCTCGACATGCTAATCGACTCCGGTTTCCACTCTACAACCAACCAAAAAAAACTCCTCAAATTATGCTACGAAACGGACTCGCCAATCCGCCCTCAAATATTCTCAAACCTCGAAAAGAAGTACAAGAAACTCACAAACTGGTCTCGGTCAGAGCGGAAACTTCTTTTTGACATGGTAAATTCAATTTTGGGCGAGATTCTCTCTCCTTTGATGGATTTGAGACCGTGGGTGAGAAATGAAATGAAAATCGGAGCGATGTGGGGAGCGGAAGGGTTAGTTGAGAAAATTTGGCAAAAGTTGGTGAGGATGAGAGAGAATTTGATGAGAGGGGATCCGGAAACGAAAGTGTTTGATGGGAAATGGGTTGAGTTGGAAGGAAATATGGATTTGGTTGGGAGAGAGATTGAGAGGCGGATTAAGGAAGAGCTTGTCGACGAACTTGTTTTAGAGTTGTTGATGGAGTTGTGATTGTGCGTAATGATACCATGCTTGATTTTTTTTGTATGGTGTGGTGGTGATTTTTTTTATTTTTTATGTTGGAATATGGATAGCGTGAGATAAGTTGATGGATTGCATGGAGAGGGTGATAGAGCAAGGGGCGTGTATAAGTAGGAATAGATGTGTAAAAAATGAGAGTTCTTTGGTTTTTCCTTTCACATTGTTCATATGAGGAAATTGAAACTGAAATTTGAGTGATTCTTTTGGAAGCGTGAAAATTGTCATTATTTCTTGTACATTTAATTTTTCTTCTTGAAGTGGTTAACATGTAAATATGTTCAGATTGCGTATCATGATGGATTGCCTAATGAAACAATCACAATTTATGGCTATCACTCCTGTTTTATTTCTATGTAATGAAACAATCACAATTTATGGCTATCACTCCTATTTTATTTCTATGTACTTCAAAAAAAAGTTAAGAACATGTGGAAAAATATTTTGTGTTTCGAATGAAATTTAGCAACAGGCGTGAGTGGTTTAGCTATGCATAGAATATTTTATGCACTCATACATTGACAAATTACATGAATGAAGCAGTTAATCATCAAACATGAAAAAAAAATTAAAGAACTAATGGCAACCTTGCTATCGCAAAAAGAGTGAATAATTGTGAGACAGCTGAATGATAAGGCGTTGGTTATAGTTTTTGCTTTTGACCATCTTTTTGGGTCTAATCCGATCCATAGACCAATAGTAACACCCTCATATTATAAATAAATGGAAAAAAAAAATGAGGGGTGACAAAGATACTATTGACAGTAATTTCTGCTTTTATTCAAACTTGTGTGCTGTAGTATTTGGGGGTAAAAACACCATTAGTTTATGTAGTTCAATTGGATTGTAATCTGTGTTAAATTGTGAGAAACGAAGGTGTTAGGCCCGTTTGGAATTAAATGACAACTAATATGGTTCTCTTCCGCATAATTAGCTGAGTCATCCTAACTAAACATGCCAATCTACCCCCATTTTAAGCATGTAGTAATATTTGAAGTATTTTTGTAACTAAGCATGTATTTTTCTTTCACCCCAGGTATTCCAAGGTTGTAAAGAAGATTGTCCCAAAATCCGAAGGAAACTAAACCAATCAATTTATACACTCAGTACAAAAAAAAATCTTCAAAATAAATATTATGTACAGAAATTCTGTTTGAAATAAACAACCTATAGTGGAGAAACAAGTACCAATATGAGTTTTTATAACGCCTAGTTCAAATTCTATTTCAAATAATCTAAGGACAAATATTCTTTTTCATTTAATCAAAAAATAAGAAGGACTCTCTTTCGGAATGCTAGTATATATAGCGTGTGAATGAGTTAATCGAGCTTCTTGATTTTCATTATTCTATGACAATTTTGAAGCGGCATCTGTGATACTCTTGAGAGATTGTACAAAATCATCTAAAAGCTGGCTAGAATCTGGGATAACCGACTCGTCCACCGCCATCACTAACTTCACTTTGTTGTTGTAGCTCTGGTAATGGACCGTCAATGCCTATTGAGGAACCAAAAAATTTAGTCATTAAATTATCTAATTTACCATTGATTGTCATATAAAAAATTATACAAATCTTGAACCACTCAAAGAAGCAATTCCAAAAATGAAAATAAGGAAGACAAGAACAAATATTAGGATATTTACGCTGATAGGATCAAAACAGAGAAAAGAAAGAGAAGTTAATGAAAGAGGAACTTACATGAGGGTGGCCGTATACACTAGGTGCAATATAGACTATAGGATGGCCATAGAAACATACTTCCTCTTGTGGCCCCATTATATTTGAAAATGACAAGGTTGTGTGCATGAGTACTCTGTGGGACAAATAAGTAGTTACCTGTATGTTCCAGTGTTGAAAATGTTAAATATGCAATTTATTCCACAAATAAATTAAAAGGTGATATAAACAGGATGGTAATACTGACAAACTTTTCAGTAGGGGTGTTAATGTGCATTGAATTAAACATTTTGATTTTATCAACCCAATTATAATGGGTTTATATTTTTGCATTGAATTTCAGATAAATTTTGATCAACCCAATTAAATTATAATGAGTTTATATTAATAATAGCTTTAAACCTACCAAACCCAATAAATTTACTTCAGTACACAATCCAATGGATAACATTTACTTCAAAACCAACCAAACCAATTGATATTTATATTGTATAATTCATGAAAATGCATGAAAAATAATAAAAAAAAAACAAATAAATTATTAATAAACCATTTGGTAAAAATAATTTCACAAAGAAAACCAAATTATAGTTCAACGATCATGACATAATTGTCAGTCATGCAAGTTCGTTACTCAAATCTCACTATTCACTTCCTATTGTTTGCAAGATATATGACCTATTATGAGTATCCTTCTTCGGTTACCAGTAAAGTTTTATTTCATTTTCCCCCTCTGATCACAATGAGAAATCTATATTTATACCAATAACTTATAGCAAGAATTTAATTTTATAGCTGTGAAAATAGAAATAGTGGAGAAATACCTTCACGCCGAAGAGCTTCATGAGCAAATCTGCGGTCATATAACTCAAGATGGACTCAAGGGAGTTCTTTTTCCTTTTGGCGACAGCCGATCCCTTGCGAACATAATCTAAAGGATCATCATAACTTCCTATTGGCATATTGAGCAGTATGTAACCCAATTTATTCCCAAATGTTACACCTTTTTTTCCTCTGTCCAACATCTCAGCCAAATCCTGCTTACAGTTTCAGGAGCGTATGATCAGGCTTAAGTGTATAATTTAGAATCAAAATTTGGAAAAAGGAGAAATAGACCTTCAGAAAACGTGAGTATATTATTTAAACCAAGAAGGTTTGTGTGCTCATAATTGAGTTTATATTTAGCACATATTTGCTATGGAAATTATAAGTAAAAAATATACTGACAAGAATTCCAGGAGTTTTTCTTATATTCACGAGAAGTGCTGATCTCACACGCAATTTCTTGGGTACATTTTTTCCATGATTTTCTTCATCTGCACAGACATAATTCATTCCTTGAATCTCCTATGTTAAAAACAATCAATTTACAACATATGGTACAAACAGGATTAAACCAGCATGCTAGTACAAGTCTGAAACAACAATACCCGCATGCTTTCCTTCTTAGGAGCTTAATTTTTCTGTTTGGCCATTGGCCCTATACTAAGTAACATTGCTCATTTTATTGTTAGATATTGTAGAATCAAATCAAAATACCATATTTCCGGCAGAGATAGCGAGAAAGAGCAGCAGATGTTACGCCAATTAGCACATCATTTACGGTCTGCGGAAAGAACACCAGCATTAAAAAAAAAATGTTAACTAGTATGTATCAAGGGTGTCCCCTTTTGAATTAATCTAAACAAAAGAGATCTAATGAAAAAGAAAAAAAAAACTACATACTTCCTCAAAAAAAATATACATAATTTCAACTTGGGTTGTATTGATTCATACGACAAGATTTTAAAAAACAAAATAGCAAAATGATGAAACAACACTTACGCAGCCAATAGCATTCTTGACAAGCTTTATATCATCCAACTGTAGTGTATGGTGCACAAATCGCTTCTTGTTGAACTCCACTCCTTTTTGTCCCTTCAACGGAGTCTCCGTATCCTTGAAAAACAAAGACGTGGCTGTAAAAATAGTCATGCCCACCAGTGTGTTCCACACTAGAGCAACAACCGAGAAAATCCACATGATGAGTGCCTGAAAACCGTCTTGTCCTTGTCTCGCCTTGGCAATCGGCCCAGATCGGCGTGGTGGCTGAGAGATGGACGGGAGAGCTGTCGGATCATCTGATTGTCTGGTGCAGGCTAGAAGGAGTGAGATCAGAGACATGCCATCACCAAGTGAGTGGTGGCCTCGTAGGACAATGGTGGAGGCCGACTCCGTGGTAGGCAGGTTGAGGATGTGGAATTCCCAGAGAGGTTTACTGAGGTCCAAGCCAGTGACCGAAAGAGAGGAGACATAATCTTCAACTAGCTGGTCATTTGAGGCGGGATCTGTGGAGTTTAGAGAAGGAATGATGATATGGTCTTTAATGTTTACTTTTACGGGGACCCATCGGAGCACTTCTGTTCCGTCTGATTCATCAATCACCTAGACATAGCGAAAGAAATCTTTCAGAATGTTATCTTAATTAGTTTGATGCTAGAAATTGGACTTTTTTGGTTCCTCTTGTAATAATGCAAGTATGGAAGTTGCTTTAGTACCTTTGGTTTGTTTACTGAAAGGAACAATAAAAACTATCCATTAGTCTCCTTATACCACATTTCAAATTTTCAACTCTAAATTATTGTGAATACATTATTGAAAATTATCAGTATCCTAATAAAATTAGGCATTTGTAATGCATTACAATTCAAAAAGTTCATAACAGAAATTGTTTATTGTAAGGTTGGGGTGAATAATTTGTAATATGCTAAAGAAGAAAATCATTCAATCATCATTTGATACAAACAAAAAAAAAAGTAGGGAAATTTGTTTACATGCTCTTATATCACTCCTAAACGACAACGAGTTTGGAAAGTCAAAGACTCAAAGCAGCCATTATATTTTGCTTTAATTTATTATAGAGAAAAGTTTATTTTTGGCCTCTCAACTATTCAATTAGTTCCTTTTTGGTCCAACTTTTTATTGATTTCTTTTTTACCCCTCAACTATTGAATTAGTCTCTTTTTAGCCCTTTCATCCGTTAAATGCTTACGTGTCTGTTAACTTGACATGTAAGGGATGATTTGGCATGTATTTATGATGTTGCAATTGTGACATGATAATTATTTGAAAAAAATAAAAAAATTCTTAATCCCCTCATTTCTTTCCCTCATATTATTTCTATCTTATATTTTTCTAAAATTGCCCCTTAAGTTTTATTCGATATGAATTTTTTCATTAATTAATTTTTTTTAGAAAAAATATAAGATAGAAAGAATACGAGTGAAAGAAATGAGAGATTAATTTTTTTTTTCAAATAATTGCCACATCATGAAATATATGCTAAATCATCGCTTACGTGTCAAGTTAACGGACATGTAAGCATTTAACGGATGGAAGAGCCAAAAAGAGACTAATTCAATAGTTGAGAGATAAAAAATGGACCAATAAAAAGTTGATGGGCCAAAAATGAACTTTTCTCTTTATTATATATTGTATTTTTAATATATATATATATATATATATATATATATATATATATATATATATATATATATATTTTATAGTATATTTATAGTATATATACGTTTTTTGTTGATGTTATATATTATATTTTTATATTCTATATACTATTTCTTATTACTATATACTCTTTCATAATATTTATAAAGGCTTTATGGACTTTATATTTTTTATAATACCTAAAAACCAGTATATAAATATAACAAAATATTATATGACTTTAACAAATAAAAGTATATCGAATAATTAACAGATGTGTATACATAACAAAATCCCTTATATTAGGTCATTGCCGGAAAAAAAATGTGACATATAACAACTCCCAATTAGTTAAGCTTGGTGAAGTCACGGTACCTTATCTTGACTGGACTTTCTGTGGAGACTAATATGTCTACATGTATAAGAACTTATGAAATTAGTTGGGGTAGAGGACCAACCATATAGATTTTGACATCATCTAATAATACAATATATTTTAAATTGATAGTTACATATACTATCTTTATCTGAAAATCTTATTAAGATCTACCATTAGATAGTGACAACAATACTAGCTGCTTGGAGGCAACTGCTAATACATATTAATAGTGTGGGGGGCAAAAGGCATCTTTCTATTTTTTTTTTATTTCCCAGTGAAAAATATTTTTAAGAAAGAAAAGAAAAATATATAAATATCATTTGCATCAATTGAACTAGAGATTTTCTCTTTTTTCTATTTTCTTTACAAAATATCTCACTTGAGTAGCTTGAAAAAATATCAATCACTTAATTGATGAATATAAAAACTAGATGGATGTAAAGAAGTAGTTGATCTAGCCTGGAGCTCCGCCTCACCTTTCTCTATTTTGAAAACTATTGGTCAAGGGATGTGTCAAATTTTCTAGAATAGGATTAGGATATTTCTAGGGAGTAAGATTTGCAAAATCTCAATCCCAAAAAAGTACAAACTCTAAGGAATATGCAAAATGACATGTTTGGATGCGAAGTAGTATATTTTTAGGAATTTATTTGCGAAATTTCTTTTTTTATAGGTACTAACAAAAATATAATTATTTTAACATTATATTATTATCAAATTATTTATTTATTTATTTATTTAATACTATTTATTTATTTATTAAATTAATTAATTAATTGTTTGTATGCAAATTAATTATTTAATACTATATGCAAAATGATACCATTTGTCGTCTCAAATATTTATTAATTAATTAATTTATTTATTTATTTATGTGATATTTAATTTAATTTAATTTTTATTTAATTATTTAATAATTATTCAATATTTTATCTTATTAATATACATATGTAAAAATTATTAATACATAATTAATTATTTTAATATTTACTAACATTAATGACATTGTAAATTTTTAATTATATTTTGTTTAATTATTTTATATTTTATTCATATTAATGACATCTATAAATATTTTTATCATTTATAATATTTTAAATATAATTTTTTATTTTATTTATTTATTTTTAATTACTAATTACTATTTATTAATTATTAATTCTTGTTTTCTTTATAATTCTTATTATATTTCAGTTATTATTATTTTAATTTTTTGTAACTATTTTGTAAGTTTACTTCATTACTTATTATTTTTTATCATTTTTATTAACTATTTGTTATTAATCATTAGTTTTTGAATTTTTATAATTATTATTTTGAATTTTTAAAGTTATTATTTGTTAGTCTATAGTTATTATTTATTATTTATTGATTATTAATTATTAATTATTGATTATTTTTTATTTATACTTATTATTTTTTATTTTTTAATTATTATTTATTAACTTTTTAATTATTATTTATTGATTATTAATTATTAAATAATGTGTTATCATGTTTTAAATAGTTCCTAAAAAATTCTTAGAAAAAAACTTAACAAAAAGTCAAGTTTTCATTTTGGCTAAACTTTCTATACAAAATTCCCTACAAATTTCTAATACTAAATTCTCCCTACATTTTCCAAAAGTGGACCCAAACTTAGCACTTTTGAAAACTTAGGAAATTTTTTCTATCCTAGACTAAACCAAACATTTACTGCTCATCCAAACAAGCCCTAAAACTAGATGGATGTAAAGAAGTAATTGATCTAGCCTTAAAATAATCATCCAAGTTATGACCAAAAGAGTCAAAAAGACTGGTTCCCTCTATTGATTCATCCAAATTAGAATGCTTTTATAAGCACTGAAGGAAATAGGGGTACATGATTTTGGTTTGTTTCCAAGGAAGTTAGTTGGATGACATAATTAAACTCTGATAAAAGATAAAAATAAAATTTCTTACATATTCTGAAAAATCAGGGGGTTTATCAAAAAATTCCCTAAATAGAAAACTTCCACAAAGTACTGTCAACTTTTGACCAGTAACATTTTGTACTTATAATAATACCAAAACAAATAAAATAAAGGAACAGTTCTGTTTGAGAAAAATTATTGAATGATGGAATGGAAGTCCATGTCCAGCCAACTCCATTTTGTTAAAAAAAACTATATTTGGAAATCACTGATAAAAAAAACAAATTATATTTGGAAATTTAGGTAAATAAGAATCTGACCTGAATACTAGAAAAGCGCGGATGTCTAACGAGAGTCGCTTCGAGACCTTCCATGAATGGCTTGAGATCAACTGGAGTCCCACAGCCCATAACAGCAACGATATGACAGTTGAAAGTCGGTTCATGAAAAAGCCGGCCAGCCGGACTCACCGGCTGGCCGAGTTCTCCTTCCTCTAATCCGTTTATGTCTCCGTTCATCTCATACTCTTTTTGGGTACCATGGATGATTGTTTTCCTTGTATTTATTGTGAGAAATCTTTTCCTTAAGGTGGGTTCCTGTATTGAAGACGCCATTAATGGAAGGAGGATTGAAGGGATGTGGGAGAGGGGTGATCTTGAAATGGTGTGTGATGGAGGGGAAAGTGAAAGAGAGAGGAAGTAGTTGACTTCTAATTATTAGAAGGGATACTTGGCCAAATTGTAGTTTAATAATTTCCTTTTTTTTGAAGGACGTGGTTTCGTATTTTCATTTAATGGGGCCAGTTCCGGATGCACCTGCAAATAACTGAAAATTATCAAAATATCCTTCCAAAGTTGAAAATATCAAATTTATTTTTCTTTATTTTAGGAGCCCTATTGAATTTTACTAAACCAAATCTTCTACCAAATCTTCTCCCTTCTAGAATATCAATTTGACTTTGTACATATAAAACCAAGATGTATTTATGGGTGGTTATCTAATATTTTTCTTCTTTATTATTTATGTTTGATTCTCTATTAATATGTTGTTATGATTAGTAACAACTGAACATTGTATGATTATTTTTTTTTATATTTCGGCATGTTATTCGCATGCTGATTTAAAAAACATACATCGAACTTATTATTTCATAACTTTTATTGAATAAATTTTATTAAATCAGTTGTGTTGTGGGCTTTAATTGAATAAGATAAGTAATAGTCATTGGGATTTAATTGAATAAGATAAATCAATAGTCATTGTTTTTTATTTAAATGGATTAAATAAAATATAGTTTGAATAAGTTT